>CAWUFW010017725.1:0-250110 GCA_963921515.1 Calotriton arnoldi | reverse complement strand
GCCACTTTGTTCAGATTTTTGTAGCTATGGTATAGGCAATGAGTCAGATGGCCTAGGTGTGTATGTGTTGTGTAGCCCTGGTGGTGTGTCTCCCTCATATGTGTCACGTTGCCTGTACTCACATGCCTGTGTTGTCCTTGCTGTTGCAGTTCGCATACACAGTGTAATTTTGCAGTTCATCATCCCCATAACAGCACCCACGTTGGAATCACGACAGAGGCAAGTATGGTGTATTAGTGTGTTTATTGTGATACATCTGTGATAATAGTGCATAGGATGGATTGTGCTGTACATTAATCTTGCAATCCCAAGTTCCTAGATGAATAGAAAGTCCAGGTAGACAGGATCCCCAGTATCGGGGCCACAGTTGTCTGACACATTGTTCCAACTTGTACTCCCCATGCAATGTGTGGGAGTAGTGTTGCCATCAACAGGGTGAACAGTCTGTGCACAAAGGCGAAAATCCAGAACAGGTTCAGGCTTCCTGGGAGTTGCGCTTGGCCATCAGCCTCTCACTTTCCCCTCCTCGGACGACCCCTCTTCTTGGGGGGCCCTCAAGTGCAGGCTGCTGCGGTGCAGGGGACTCTCCGCCAGAGTCCTCCTCCCTCCCTGTGGCAGTTGCAGTTTGTTCGGTACCAGATGTTGTTGGCACACAGGGAGGTGTGGACTGGTTGCTGTTCATCTGGCGGAGGCATTGTAAAATGTCCCTGTGCACCGCCGTCATCTCATGTAGTACATCCCACTTGACTCCACGCGGACATGTGGGAGTCCACACGTGACATGTGTGACTCCACGTGGGACATGTGGGAGTCCAAGCGGGCATGATGGGCAGCCTGCTGCTGTTTGATGTCTCTGAGGAGCCCCACTACCTGGCTGAGCTCTCCGGTGCTGGACTGGTACGCATCAGCTATGCGCACCAGTTGTGGGTCTTCATGCACACCAGCAACGTCTGCAAGCAGCGACCTCTGTCTCCCACCCTCCCACCACCCCTGCTGACATGTGCAGTGTGTGCAGTTGCACGCACAGATAACCCTGGTCCACCTTGGGGGTTGGTGGTGGTGGTGTCCATGGCCCCAGGTTGGTCCAGGGTCACTGCGCTGGTGTTGTTCCTTATTCTGTCCATGTCGGCAGGGATGGTATTCGTGGTGACAGTCGTTGGAGGGGTGGGTGCAGGGGGTGCAGCTGGTGGACCTGCTGGTGCTGCAGCTGGTGGTCCTGCTGGTGCAGCATGTTGACTTGCACCGGATGTGCCAGGTTGTTCTTCATCGTCCGAGGAGGACAGAGGCTGTACGACGCCAGTGAGCTCGGCATCCTCTTGAGCCTGGGACTGGGACTCCTCAGCGTCTGCTGCTGTGTCCCTATCATCACCTGTTTTTGGGAGACACAAACAATGTATGTCATGTTTCTGCAGGCATCAGTGGTTGACACACCTGACAGTTGTGACTGTGCCTCGGGGTGCGGGCCTGTACATTGTATTGTCCTAAGTCGTCACAGTCAGGGGTTGATATTGGTGTGGCACATTGTCCTGCATTATTTGGGCATTTCTATGTATTCTCTGGGGTGTGAACATGGTCTGCATTGATTGTGTTTGGTTGACAGCCAGACCTCCTTCCCACCCACCCACCCACCCAGTCAGTTATCCCACCATGGAACGTGCTTGCATTGCAGGGAGTGTAAGTTGTCTCTCAGGATGTCAGTCAGTGGTGTCCTGCTGTTTGTTGGTGCACAGTTGGCAGCAGGGCCTTGTGCTCCCCACAGCAGTAGCCAGTGTCAGCCATCTTGTGAGTCCTTCTCCACTCCCTGTGATGTGAGCATGGTTCAGGGTGGTGTTGATGGGACAGTTGTGGGGTGACCAATATCAGTGACTACGACTCCCATCATGCTATTGCCTCCACCCCTCTTCCCAGCATGCCCATGCTTCCTTCCTTTTGACTCTGCTTCCCTGTGGGGTGGGCTGGCTGTGCTGACAGGATGGCTGGGAGTGTTGTCCTGGCAGTTGTTTGGCTAAGAGTCCCAAGAGTGTCCCTGTGCTTCACACAACATAACCCAGGGTGGTGGTGCTTTGTGGGATCTTGTGTTAGGATGGAGGGCATTGCATTCTACCAGGTGGGTACTGTGGAGTTTGTGTTGGGGGGTGTGAGGGGAGGTGCTGGTGACTATGGTCAGTGCTGCAAGTCCCCCTTCCCACCCAGCCAGCCAGATATCCCACCATGGAACGTGCTTGCATTGCAGGGAGTGTAAGTTGTCTCTCAGGATGTCAGTCAGTGGTGTCCTGCTGTTTGTTGGTGCACAGTTGGCAGCAGGGCCTTGTGCTCCCCACAGCAGTAGCCAGTGTCAGCCATCTTGTGAGTCCTTCTCCACTCCCTGTGATGTGAGCATGGTTCAGGTGGTGTTGATGGGCCAGTTGTGAGGCTGAGCAATGTCTGTGACTACGACTCCCATCATGCTATTGCCTCCACCCCCTTCCCAGCATGCCCATGCTTCCTTCCTTTTGACTCTGCTTCCCTGTGGGGTGGGCTGGCTGTGCTGACAGGATGGCTGGGAGTGTTGTCCTGGCAGTTGTTTGGCTAAGAGTCCCAAGAGTGTCCCTGTGCTTCACACAACATAACCCAGGGTGGTGGTGCTTTGTGGGATCTTGTGTTAGGATGGAGGGCATTGCATTCTACCAGGTGGGTACTGTGGAGTTTGTGTTGGGGGTGTGAGGGGAGGTGCTGGTGACTATGGTCAGTGCTGCAAGTCCCCCTTCCCACCCAGCCAGCCAGATATCCCACCATGGAACGTGCTTGCATTGCAGGGAGTGTAAGTTGTCTCTCAGGATGTCAGTCAGTGGTGTCCTGCTGTTTGTTGGTGCACAGTTGGCAGCAGGGCCTTGTGCTCCCCACAGCAGTAGCCAGTGTCAGCCATCTTGTGAGTCCTTCTCCACTCCCTGTGATGTGAGCATGGTTCAGGGTGGTGTTGATGGGCCAGTTGTGAGGCTGAGCAATGTCTGTGACTACGACTCCCATCATGCTATTGCCTCCACCCCCTTCCCAGCATGCCCATGCTTCCTTCCTTTGACTCTGCTTCCCTGTGGGGTGGGCTGGCTGTGCTGACAGGATGGCTGGGAGTGTTGTCCTGGCAGTTGTTTGGCTAAGAGTCCCAAGAGTGTCCCTGTGCTTCACACAACATAACCCAGGGTGGTGGTGCTTTGTGGGATCTTGTGTTAGGATGGAGGGCATTGCATTCTACCAGGTGGGTACTGTGGAGTTTGTGTTGGGGGGTGTGAGGGGAGGTGCTGGTGACTATGGTCAGTGCTGCAAGTCCCCCTTCCCACCCAGCCAGCCAGATATCCCACCATGGAACGTGCTTGCATTGCAGGGAGTGTAAGTTGTCTCTCAGGATGTCAGTCAGTGGTGTCCTGCTGTTTGTTGGTGCACAGTTGGCAGCAGGGCCTTGTGCTCCCCAGCAGCAGTAGCCAGTGTCAGCCATCTTGTGAGTCCTTCTCCACTCCCTGTGATGTGAGCATGGTTCAGGGTGGTGTTGATGGGCCAGTTGTGAGGCTGAGCAATGTCTGTGACTACGACTCCCATCATGCTATTGCCTCCACCCCCTTCCCAGCATGCCCATGCTTCCTTCCTTTTGACTCTGCTTCCCTGTGGGGTGGGCTGGCTGTGCTGACAGGATGGCTGGGAGTGTTGTCCTGGCAGTTGTTTGGCTAAGAGTCCCAAGAGTGTCCCTGTGCTTCACACAACATAACCCAGGGTGGTGGTGCTTTGTGGGATCTGGTGTTAGGATGGAGGGCATTGCATTCTACCAGGTGGGTACTGTGGAGTTTGTGTTGGGGGGGTGTGAGGGGAGGTGCTGGTGACTATGGTCAGTGCTGCAAGTCCCCCTTCCCACCCAGCCAGCCAGATATCCCACCATGGAACGTGCTTGCATTGCAGGGAGTGTAAGTTGTCTCTCAGGATGTCAGTCAGTGGTGTCCTGCTGTTTGTTGGTGCACAGTTGGCAGCAGGGCCTTGTGCTCCCCACAGCAGTAGCCAGTGTCAGCCATCTTGTGAGTCCTTCTCCACTCCCTGTGATGTGAGCATGGTTCAGGGTGGTGTTGATGGGCCAGTTGTGAGGCTGAGCAATGTCTGTGACTACGACTCCCATCATGCTATTGCCTCCACCCCCTTCCCAGCATGCCCATGCTTCCTTCCTTTTGACTCTGCTTCCCTGTGGGGTGGGCTGGCTGTGCTGACAGGATGGCTGGGAGTGTTGTCCTGGCAGTTGTTTGGCTAAGAGTCCCAAGAGTGTCCCTGTGCTTCACACAACATAACCCAGGGTGGTGGTGCTTTGTGGGATCTTGTGTTAGGATGGAGGGCATTGCATTCTACCAGGTGGGTACTGTGGAGTTTGTGTTGGGGGGGTGTGAGGGGAGGTGCTGGTGACTATGGTCAGTGCTGCAAGTCCCCCTTCCCACCCAGCCAGCCAGATATCCCACCATGGAACGTGCTTGCATTGCAGGGAGTGTAAGTTGTCTCTCAGGATGTCAGTCAGTGGTGTCCTGCTGTTTGTTGGTGCACAGTTGGCAGCAGGGCCTTGTGCTCCCCACAGCAGTAGCCAGTGTCAGCCATCTTGTGAGTCCTTCTCCACTCCCTGTGATGTGAGCATGGTTCAGGGTGGTGTTGATGGGCCAGTTGTGAGGCTGAGCAATGTCTGTGACTACGACTCCCATCATGCTATTGCCTCCACCCCCCTTCCCAGCATGCCCATGCTTCCTTCCTTTGACTCTGCTTCCCTGTGGGGTGGGCTGGCTGTGCTGACAGGATGGCTGGGAGTGTTGTCCTGGCAGTTGTTTGGCTAAGAGTCCCAAGAGTGTCCCTGTGCTTCACACAACATAACCCAGGGTGGTGGTGCTTTGTGGGATCTTGTGTTAGGATGGAGGGCATTGCATTCTACCAGGTGGGTACTGTGGAGTTTGTGTTGGGGGGTTGTGAGGGGAGGTGCTGGTGACTATGGTCAGTGCTGCAAGTCCCCCTTCCCACCCAGCCAGCCAGATATCCCACCATGGACTGTGCTTGCATTGCAGGGAGTGTAAGTTGTCTCTCAGGATGTCAGTCAGTGGTGTCCTGCTGTTTGTTGGTGCACAGTTGGCAGCAGGGCCTTGTGCTCCCCACAGAAGTAGCCAGTGTCAGCCATCTTGTGAGTCCTTCTCCACTCCCTGTGATGTGAGCATGGTTCAGGGTGGTGTTGATGGGACAGTTGTGGGGGTGACCAATATCAGTGACTACGACTCCCATCATGCTATTGCCTCCACCCCTCTTCCCAGCATGCCCATGCTTCCTTCCTTTGACTCTGCTTCCCTGTGGGGTGGGCTGGCTGTGCTGACAGGATGGCTGGGAGTGTTGTCCTGGCAGTTGTTTGGCTAAGAGTCCCAAGAGTGTCCCTGTGCTTCACACAACATAACCCAGGGTGGTGGTGCTTTGTGGGATCTTGTGTTAGGATGGAGGGCATTGCATTCTACCAGGTGGGTACTGTGGAGTTTGTGTGGGGGGGTGTGAGGGGAGGTGCTTGTGACTATGGTCAGTGCTGCAAGTCCTCCTTCCCACCCAGCTAGCCGGATATCCCACCATGGAACGTGCTTGCATTGCAGGGAGTGTAAGTTGTCTCTCAGGATGTCAGTCAGTGGTGTCCTGCTGTTTGTTGGTGCACAGTTGGCAGCAGGGCCTTGTGCTCCCCACAGCAGTAGCCAGTGTCAGCCATCTTGTGAGTCCTTCTCCACTCCCTGTGATGCGAGCATGGTTCATGGTGGTGTTGATGGGACAGTTGTGGGGGGGCAATATGTGTGACTGCGACTCCCATGATGCTATTGGCTACACTGACTTGGCCAGCATACACAGAATTCCTTCCTTTGAGTGGTCTTCACTGTGTGTTGGTGTTGTTGTGGTGGCTACATGTGTGGATGTGTTTGTTAGTTCTATTTGTGCCACTGCCTAGCTGTAGTTGTGGTTGTGTTTGTACATGTGTTGGCACAGTTGGATGTGACTTTTTTGATGGCATGTGTTGTGTTTCTCTGACTGACATACACATTTTGGGATGATTCTGTTCTGGTTGCTGTGTGATTGCTATGAGTGCATGGTTTGACTCTCCCTTGACAGTGATGTGTGTGTGTTTTGTGGCAGTATATTGTGTACATTTGTTGTGTACTCACCAGGCTCTGGGATGTCCTCTAGTCCATATATGCTCACTGGCGGTAGGATGGCCCGCACCTTCTCCTCCCAGGGCCTGAGGTATATTGGCTTGGCAGGAGGGCCACTGCCGGTGTGTTGGCTGTTGATGTAGTCTTGCTTCAGCAGTTTCCGTACCCTCCTGCGCACGTCATACCACCTGTTCTGGATGTCGCTCTTTGTGCGCCGACATGGTGATTGGGCGTTCACCCTGTTGATGATCCTCTCCCACATCTTGGTTTTCTGCGACATGGGGGTCTGTTGGACCAATGTGCCAAACAGCTGTGGCTCTACCCTGAGGATCTCGTCTACCAGGACTTCCAATTCACAATCTAGGAACTTGTGATTCTTCTTGGGGGCATGGTGATGGGTGGTGATGGTGGGTGATGTGTGTGTTGGTGTGCAGGTGAGGGTGTGTGGGTGTGTGTTGTGCTGGGTGTATGTGAGGTAGGTATTTGTTGGTGTGCTGCTGGTGTGTGGCTTGTGTGAGGGATGAGCTGTGGGTGTGTGGTTGCTTTCTCTTGGGTGCTGGCAGTGGAATGGCATTTGCAAAGGCTCATGGTAGTGATTTGTGTCCTTTATATAGGTGGAGTTGTGGGTGTGTCTTTGTTCTCTGTCCCCACCCCCCCAGTATTTATTGGCTTGGTAATTGCTTGTTTGGCCTTTTTTGGTTGATTTTTCCTTTGTGCTGTTTGTGTATGTTGGAAACGTTCTTGTGACCGAGTCGGACCCTGCATTGGTCTCGTACGGTGTTTTCCGTTTCGTTCACGCTGTGTTTGTGCAGTTTTGTATGCTGCGTACGCGTCGGTCGCGGTGTATTGTGTTGCTTCGGCTCGGTTTTGTATGCGTGTCGGTCGTACGGCTTGTCCTCCGTCCGACTCGGTCGGGTTTTTCGCGCCTTGCATCGTACTTTGCGGGTTGGAGTTGGCGGGTACGATTCGGTCGGATTTGTTCCGGGTGCGTGTCGGTCGGTTGGATTCGCGTGTTTTTCCGGCCGGATTGCTATTTTCCGAGCGGCTCGGTCGGTCGGCTTGGTTTCCTGACGTGTCGGTCGGATTTATCGCGGCTTGCATTGTACTTGGCGTGTCGGGCGCCACTGGTACGTGTCGGTCGGTAATTTTTCCGGCTCCGAGTCGGTCGGTGCTTTTTCCGGCCCGAATCGGAATCGACCCCAAATTGTTCACATCTTCCCAATAGGCCGAATAATGTTTCCAAATCCATTTGCATTGAAAATATCCAAAATAAACTCGTTAATTCGTGTTCACATCTTCCCAATAGGCCGAATGATGTTTTCAAAACTTTGGCATCAAATATGAGATATGAATTTGGTAATTCATAAGGCAGCCTACATTTGAATTCCAAATGAGCATCATTGCAGTGTGTCTATCCTTTAATGCACTTTAAATACACAGTATAGTATCCAGATGTTGTTGTAGGTCCATCATGGAAAATAATAGCCACTGCTTTAAAGGTTCTTCCTGAAATTGATACTTGACTTGCGACAACATTTTTAATTTTTGTTTCCAATTTTGTTCCATTTGCTCTACAACGTTGTAGCATTAAAATGATATATTTTCCATATCTTTCTATATATAATGTTGACAACATTTCTGATTTACAACGAGAACATTTCATATCTTGATTAGCTGTTTTTACTAATTTGTTAAAAGACACTGATTTGCAATCTGGTATCGTCAAGTATATAAATCGTTCAGTGTCTATTTCAGTAGTAGAAGAAAATGAACACTCTTCACATTTATGATCCCATCTGTAACTTAGTCCAAATGAATTTTCAATTTCTATTCCTTCATCTTCCAATACTCCAAGCATAAACATAAGAAATTCTTGTGCATCTTGTTGTATATTCAATGTAAATTTCAATGAAGCAGTACATATATCCAAAAGATGCCGAATGCCAGAAGCAGTATGGATTTTAGTTCTATCAGTTACCATCTTTTGAAAAATATAATGCAGTAAAGACCAGAATCTTTTTTCTCGATTTTCCATAATTTCATGACGAAGATCCTCTAGATAAAAGACAACATTTACAAATACATTAGCATAGCAGTTGATACCTGAACTATTTTCTAACTGGTATCCTACAATATCATCAACAGTGTCTAATTTCATTTTCTTTGCAGTTTCATCATTCTCTTGAATTATTTTCTTTTATTGAATCTCAGTAGAATATTTGTCATATTTTCGTTTTGGACACACTACACATTTCTCATACACAGGATATTCACCTAAGTTAGGAGCATAAAGTCTTCTTAACCGATTGTACTCTTTTACACAATTTATATCAGCACTAATCTTTTTCTCATCAAAATCAATCAAATACAAACCAGATAAAGTTCTTACTCGAGACAATGCAACGTATGCCATGCCCTCTTTAAACACTGTACTTCCAATATTTACCAAAGCACTGTCTACACCTAAACCTTGAGATTTATGAATGGTTACTGCATATGCTAAAGAAAGAGGAAACTGTTTTCTACGAACATACATGTCTTTTACAAGCAGAAAACGAACAGTACAATGTCCAATCTGTTTTACCTCTTCAATCTGATCAAATTTAATCTTCAAAAATTCAATTCCATCTCTGTTTTTAAAATGTACAAAATCAACAACTTTTCCAATTGCTCCATTTACTAAACCTTCTTCTACATCCAAATTACGCCGTAAAATTACCCGACAGTTTACACATACATATACACTCTTTTCTAAACCTGCAGTCTTAGACACCGATTTTTCCAAAGAATCCAATTTTGGCTGTAATTTCTCTGAGAGAAGAATAGTAACTCCTTCGTGTTCCGTTTTATCAATGGCTTCCATTTTCATTATTGGTTGTTTTTCCAATTTCAAAAGTTCTTGATTGAATGTAGAACACTCTTGCAGTGTTGGCATTAGGCAAACTATAGACTTCTTTTCACCAATTTTCTTGTATATTATTTCAGGTGCTATATTTTCGTCTGCAAACAACTTCGTTAAAAGACGACTTTGTAAAGCTTCTTTGCCATGTTTTGTCAAAACACCAATTCTTATATGTTGAAGAATTTTTCCATAATGTTCATCACTTGCTTGTTGCATTTTCTTAATAAGCTCTTTATATTCAAAATGACACCAAATGTTGACATTTCCAATACTTCCCAAAGATTTCCTAGTGTCTTCATGGACAAGTGTTTTAAAAACAGGTTGCCCTTTCACAGGAGTAAGTTGTAGTAGGTCGCCAAATACAATTACATGTTTTCCTCCAAATAGAACATCATAGTCTGTTTTTAAAATCTGTTGCATTCTTAAATGGACAAAGGCAAGCATTAAGTTTGAGACCATGCTCACCTCATCAATGATTAGAAGTTTCATTTTCTTCAGTAATCTTGACACTTCATAATAAGCTTCTCCAGATAGCTTGTGATATTCCAATTTATTTTCATGTTCAACTGGTAGCATGAGTAATCGATGTAAAGTAATCCCTTTAATGTTGTGTGCTGCTAATCCAGTTGGAGCTGTTACAACACAAGATAAATGGCATCCAGTCGTTTTGTGTAAATAACTGGTGAAACGTTTAATTAAGAAACTTTTTCCGGTTCCAGCTTGACCACTGATGTACATTCGAATAGGTTTAAATGATGTGAATTGTCATTCTTTTTTTTCATGTAGCAAACCATGCTGTATCTGTAGTGTCACTTGCTCATATATTTCTTTTTGTTCAATATTTAGTTGTTCTTCCGACTTTCTCAAATCAATAATATCCTGTTGTGCTTGTTGCATTGTCGTTTCTACTTCATTCATGGCTATTGCTGCTTCATTTTCAATAATTGGTTGTCCTAGTGGATCTTGACTTAGTGGAGCAGAACTCTGACTATCTTGAGAACTGTCTCTACCTATTTCAGCTGCAATAGTAGTTTCTTGTTCAATCTCATCATGTAACATTTGTAGATACGTAGGGAAAATTGTGCATTGAATGTAGTCTTTATATGCATTAAAAGAATCTTCATAGCAGTCAAAATGTCCAAGTAATTCCATTTCACTATGCCAAGGCTTGAAGAGTTGCAGAAGTGCTAAATAGAAAAATTCCTTTTTATCTGGAGTTTCGCAACTGAGTTTTCTGTGGTTAACCCCTTCGATGCTCATGACGGAATGGTTCCGTCATGAGCATCGGTGCCCCTGTGCTCATGATGGAACCATTCCGTCATGAGGCCAGGGGCACAAAATCCCTCTGCTGCAGACAGCAGAGGGATTTCTATTTCACCCCTGTGACCTTGGGAGCTGGGGAAGAGCTTCCCCAGCTCCTGAGGCCCCCTCCCTGGTTTCTGTGCCATGAGGATCAGCGCGCATGTCGCGCTGTCCTCAGCTGTCGCGCTGTCCTCAGCTTGGGGATCGCCCCAGGAGGGCGATCCCCAAGCAGGGATCCACCCACTAGACACCAGGGAGGGGGGAGCGGCCCCTTGGGCAAGGGATTTTACTCCCCCCAACTTTTGTTGGTATGATTTAGTCTTTTTGCCCCCCCTGGGGGGCAGATGGGGGCAGTAGCCCCCAATCTGCCCCCCCGAGGGGGAAAAAAGCCCACTAGACCCCAGGGATATTTTCTTTTGCCGCATAATTTATTAGGGTGGGGGCTGCCCATAAAGGGCATGTCCATGCCCCCACCCCGCAAAATTTACAGCCTTTCTGCCCCCCCGGGGGGGCAAAAAGCCCACTATACGCCAGGGATTTTTTTTAAAATTATAATTTGTGGTGGGGGCTGCCCAATATGGGCATGCCCATGCCCCCACCCACCCCCGCAAAAATGACAGCCTTTCTGCCCCCCCTGGGGGGCAGCTGGGGGCATTAGCCCCAAATCTGCCCCCCCCGGGGGGGCAAAAAGCCCAGTAGACACCAGGGATTTTATGGGCAAATTTTAATTAGGGTGGGGGCATTGGCATGCCCATTTTGGGCAGCCCCCACCTAATTAAAATTTGCCCAAAACTCCCTGGTGCCTAGTGGACTTTCTGCCCCCGGGGGCAAAAAGCCCACTAGATGCCAGGGATTTTTTGGGGCAAATTTGAATTAGGGTGGGGGCATTGGCATGCCTGTTTTGGGCAGCCCACACCCTAATTAAAATTTTCCCCAAAAACTCCTGGCGTCTAGTGGGCTTTTGCTCCCCCTGGGGGCAGATGGAGGCATTAGCCCCCATCTGCCCCGCCGGGGGGCAAAAAGCCCACTAGACGCCAGGGATTTTGGGGGCAAATTTGAATTAGGGTGGGGGCTCCCAAAACGGGCATGCCCATGCCCCCACCCCCTCCCCCGCAAAGTAACAGCCTTCCTGCCCCCCTGGGGGCAGATGGGGCAGCAGCCTCCAATCTGCCCCCCGGGGGCAAAAGCCCACTAGATGCCAGGGATTTTTGGGGCAAATTTTAATTAGGGTGGGGGCATGGGCATGCCTGTTTTGGGCAGCCCACACCCTAATTAGAATTTTCCCAAAACTCCCTGGCGTCTAGTGGGCTTTTTGCCCCCCCCCCTGGGGGGCAGATGGGGGCACCCCGCCGGGGGGGGGGCAAAAAGCCCACTAGACACCAGGGATTTTTTGGGGGCAAATTTGAATTAGGGTGGGGGCTCCCAAAACGGGCATGCCCATGCCCCCACCCCCTCCCCCGCAAAAATAACAGCCTTCCTGCCCCCCTGGGGGGCAGATGGGGCAGTAGCCCCCAATCTGCCCCCCCTGGGGGGGAAAAAAGCCCACTAGACGCCAGGGATTTTTTTGGGCAAATTTTAATTAGGGTGGGGGCATTGGCATGCCTGTTTTGGGCAGCCCACACCCTAATTAAAATTTTCCCCAAAAACTCCCTGGCGTCTAGTGGGCTTTTTGCCCCCCCCTGGGGGGCAGATGGGGGCATTAGCCCCCATCTGCCCCGCCGGTGGGGCAAAAAGCCCACTAGACGCCAGGGATTTTTGGGGGCAAATTTGAATTAGGGTGGGGGCTCCCAAAACGGGCATGCCCATGCCCCCACCCCCTCCCCGCAAAAGTAACAGCCTTCCTGCCCCCCTGGGTGGCAGATGGGGCAGTAGCCCCCAATCTGCCCTCCGGGGGCAAAAAGCCCACTAGACGGCAGGGATTTTTGGGGCAAATTTAAATTAGGGTGGGGCTGCCCAAAACGGGCATGTCAATGCCCCCACCCCCCACCCGCAACAATTACAGCCTTTCTGCCCCCCCCTGGGGGGAAGTTGGGGGCAGTAGCCCCCAATATGCCCCCCACTGGGGGGCAAAAAGCCCACTAGACGCCAACAATTACGCTGGCTTTTTTATGTGTGGGGGTGGGGGCTGCCCAGAATGGGCATACCAATGCCCCTACCCCCCAAAAAAATAGCCACAGTGTTTCTGCCCCCGTTAGGGGAGATCGGGGCAACCCCACCCCCCCATATCCCCCTCAGGGCGGCAGAAAGCTGACTAGGCACGGATTTGTTTTTAGCAATATGCCTACCTGTGGATTTTGGGCCCTAGCGCAGCCGGCACATAGGGAAACCTAGCAAACCTGTACATTTTTGAAAACTAGACACCCAGGGGAATCCAGGATGGGGTGACTTGACTGACTCTGTAACCCAGAATCCCTTGCAAACCTCAAAATGTGTATAAAAACCACATTTTCGTCACATTTCTGTGGTGGAAAGTTCTGGAATCTGTGTGGATCCACAAAATTCCACTCACCCCGCATTCCCCAAAGTCTTCTGAGAAAAATGGTACCTCAATTGTGTGAGTGGGTCAAGTACCCGCGACAGGCAAGGGCCCAAAACCTAGTGAAGCGACATCAAATTACCTATCACAAACCAACCTGGTTTTGCACCGGGGGTTACATGGGTTTTTGGCCCCGGGGTCGGTGGCCATCTAGGGAAACCTACCAAACCCACACATTTCTGAAAACTAGACACCCGGGGGATTCCAGGGAGGTATGGCTTGCGTGGATCTCCCAACGTTTTCTTACCCAGAATCCCCTGCAAACCTCAAATTTAGCTGAAAAAAATCACTTTTTCCACACATTTTTGTGTGGGAAAGTTGTGGCATCACTGGGCTGACACAAATGTCCTACCACCCAGCATTCCCCCAGGTCACCCAATAAAAATGGGGCCTCACTCGTGTGGGAGGCACAAGTACCCGCGACAGGCAAAGGCCAAAAACGTATTGAGGCAACATCAAAATTGCCTATCACAAAACAACCTGGTTTTTGCAAGGGGGGTCACCTGGGTTTTTGGCCCGTGCTCGGCGGCCACCTAGGGAAACCTACCAAATCCACACATTTCTGAAAAGTAGACACCCGGGGGATTCCAGGGAGGTATGGCTTGCGTGGACCCCCCAACGTTTTCTTACCCAGAATCCCCTGCAAACCTGAAATTTTGCTGAAAAAAATCACTTTTTTAACCCATTTGTGTGTGGGAAAGTTGTGGCATCACCGGGCTGACACAAATTTCCTACCACCCAGCGTTTTCCCAGGTATCCCGATAAAAATGGTGCCTCACTTGGGTGGGAGGCCCAAGTACCCGCGACAGGCAAAGGCCGAAAACGTATTGAGGCGACATCAAAATTGCCTATCGCAAAACGACCTGGTTTTACAAGGGGGGGTCCCATGACTTTTTGGCCCGGGGCTCGGCGGCCACCTAGGGAAACCTACCAAACCCACACCTTTCTGAAAAGTAGACACCCGGGGGATTCCAGGGAGGTATGACTTGCGTGGATCCCTCAATGTTTTCTTACCCAGAATCCCCTGCAAACCTGAAATTGTGCTGAAAAAAATCACTTTTTTCACACATTTGTGAGTGGGAAAGTTGTGGCATCACCGGGCTGACACAAATTTCCTACCACCCAGCGTTCACCCAGGTCTCCTGATAAAAATGGTGCCTCACTCGGGTAATATGCATGTATGGTTAATGTCTAAGTGATTAAAACTGTGTATAGTGGTGCCTCCTTGATTGCATAGCTGAATAATAATGCCTAAGTGAATTCATGAGTCAAAGAGTGATATGAGCCTCTTTTCATCAGTGCACACCTAGTGCTTGAGTATATAGATGTAATTCTCACTATATTCCTAAAAACAAGCATGCATATGTATGTACCTTTTCCTAGTGGCATCATATGTAATGTAATGTAATGTAATATGTTCTTATATAGCGCTCTGTCACCCTATGGGTATCCTGGCGCTAAGAGAGTTACCTTGGTGTTAACTACATACTAGTCATGCAAGAATATATACTAGGCAGGGGAGGACAAGATAGATCTGCATATTACTCCTCTCTCGGAAACAGCCAAGTTTTCAGTTTTTTCCTGAAATGCGTGAGATTGTCAGACTGTCTGATATCCATCGGAAGGTTGTTCCATAACCGGGAGGCCACCGTACTGAAGGCTCTCCCTCCTGTTCTAGATCTTTTGAATTTTGTGGTATTTACTAAATAGGCTGAGGAGGAACGGAGATTTCTCGCGAGCAAGTACCACGAGAATTTTCTATGTAATGGTTTAGGGCCCAATTCATGAACAGCTTTAAAAACAATGCAGGGAGACTTTAATTGTATTCTTTGCTGCATAGGCAGCCAATGCAAGTCTCTCAATGCCAAAGTTGTAGAAGACCTGCGTTGTCGGTTTAACGCCAGTTTGGCTGCTATGGTTTGGATCCTTTGTAACTTCCCTATCAAGGAGTTTGGAGCTCCAAGGTACAGGGAGTTACAGTAGTCCAGCCTGCTCATGATGACACTCCTCACTATTTCTATTCTAGCCGAATTGGGAAGTAGTGGGAGGATCTTTCTTAGGGCTCTAATTAAGGAGAAGCAAGTACCCACAGTTTTATTCATCTGCGAGTCCAGCTGAAGATTGTTGTCCATCATTACCCCTAGGTTACGTACCGATTTAGTTGGAATTAGTGGTGTGCCTGTGGGGGTCAGCTGGAATTCCGTAGGGAGTGGGTGGGCTATCTTACTTGAGGTACAATAGACAATCTCTGTCTTGTTTCCATTAAATTGAAGGTAGTTCTTCCTAAGCCAATTGGTAGTGCATTGCATGCACTCGTGGAATTTATCCATAGACACTGATTGGTTCCCTTCCACTGAGAACACTAGCTGCGTGTCATCAGCATAGTTGATCACTTCCACTCCAAGAGATCTAATAAGGGGAATAAGTGGTTTCAAGTAGATATTAAATAGGATCGGGCTGATAGCAGACTCCTGCGGGACGCCATGTTGAACAGCTGTCTTTGTAGATGAAAAAGGCCGGATGCTCACTGCCTGTGTCCTATCTGTCAGATATGACTGAAGCCATTTGAGCGCCTGGCCCTTAACTCCAATACTCCTAAGTCTTTCAAGCAGTATGCCATGGTTCACCGTGTCAAATGCGGCTGACATGTCCAGCAGTACTAAAATAACTGACTGGCCATTGTCAGCCCGCATCCTCATATCATCCAGTACTGTTACC
Organism: Calotriton arnoldi; assembly: GCA_963921515.1. NCBI lineage: Eukaryota > Metazoa > Chordata > Amphibia > Caudata > Salamandridae > Calotriton > Calotriton arnoldi. Next base: position 234,489 of record CAWUFW010017725.1, on the reverse strand, counting down.
AGGGCCGTTTCCGTACCGTGTTTGGGGCAGAAACCGAACTGCAGCTCATCCAGTAGATGATGGTCCTCCAAGTACTGGGATAGAGACTTGCTAACCACCCGCGCCAGAATCTTTACCGGATACGGAAGTAGAGAAATGGGTCTGTAGTTAGACAGACAACCCGGATCGAGTGTTGGTTTTTTGAGGAGTGGGGTTACCACAGCCTGTTTCCAGCATTTTGGGACTTCTCCCTGATTTAAGTATTGGCTACAGATTTGGCGGAGATGAGGGAAAAGCTCTGCCCTAAATTCTTTCAAGATTTTTTGAGGGAGAGGGTCCAGTGGCAATCCAGATGAAGCCCCCAACGCTAATTTTGAAAATAATTCTTCAGTGGGGATTTGAACATTATCCAAGGTGGCTTGACAGCTACTGTCTAAGTCCACCTTCTGTTCCTCTACCCATGCTGATGTTAGAGCCGTGTTCTCTTTATTCGTAGATAGAATATTTTCAATGCTCTCCTCGACATGATTAAGTGGGGCAAGGTCCCTGATGATTTTGTTGATTTTTTCCTCAAAAAAGGTTGCGAGGTCATCGCATAACCTTTGCGTGGCTGGAATCTTGTTGCCAACACACTCTGGTTTGGCTAGATCCTTCACTATGCCAAAAATAGCTCTGGTACTGTTGGATGCTTGCAGGATGACTTTGGCGAAGTATTCCGCCTTGGTTTTAATAATCGCCTCCTTATATAACATCTGCTGCAGTTTGAAAACTCTTTTATCTACTTCATCGAATAGTCTTCTCCATTTTCTTTCATCTTGTTTACATATCTTCCTCATCTCTCTCAGCTCCTCATTGTACCACGGGGCCAATATCTTATCTCTTGTTTTTTGTTTCTTCAGAGGTATTCTCTGGTTGAGCGTCTCATTTATCTGGGCACAGAAGGCCTGGTAGTTTTCCACAACTGACTTGTTAGGAGTATACAGGTTTGTCTCCGTGAGTAGGGGAGATTCTTTATTTTTAAGCAGTTTGGCCCAATCCCTTCCCATGTGGTCATTTCTAGGGGGCACCATTCTATTAGTTGCCTTTGGCAGTGCTATTGTAAAGTGTATAAGAAAGTGATCGGTCCAGCATAACGGTAGGACCTCGACCACCATTGCCCCCCTGGCGTTAGCGAATATTAAGTCAAGAATATGGCCTCCTTGGTGTGTGGGTTGTAAAACTAGTTGTTGCAGATTAAGACTTTCGCAAGCTTGAGTCAGTTCTCTTAGGGGTGTGCCCAGGCTACCATTATCCCAGAGGTTAAAGTCCCCCAGAATCATCATCCTGGAATGTGTAAAAGAAACATACAAATACATATATACCAGAGTTTTATACCTATACCATCTCTATAGAAATAACACATGTGAGAATATATGTGCAACCTGACACATACTTGAGGCATAACACTACAAACTCCCTTAACTTTGACAGACTGCACTTTCCATTTTAAAGTGACCCCTAAAATTATGCGGTATATTTCAAGTATGCACTTCCATACACCAATATGAACTAACCTAATCACTAATCCTTCTATCAACAAGTCTTAAACCTCACTTTTGGGCTGCAGCTTTACTATTCAACAACTACTCAGAGTGTTGGGCATAGTCAAATACAAAGCAGCAACTTTTTCAATGTGTCTATTAAAAGTCTCACCATATTCCAGAGAGCATGCATGCATGTGTCTGTACTTTTTAAAAGTGGCATCATATATCAAAGAAACATGCAAATAGATGGATAGTGTGCAGTGCCTAAGAAAATGGATGACTGGTTGTGTAGCGCCTGACTGAATAGTTCAGTGCAAGAGTACTGCCTGGGTGATTGCATGAGAGCAGCAGTACTGAATGGGAGATTAGATCAGTGCAGGGGAAATACCTTAGACAAACCATGACTGCAAGGCTAACGCATGGTTGAAGACAAGAGTGTATGAAAGAATAAAAAAGTGTATGGGTACTGCCTGAGTGATTGTATGACTGCAGTGGTAGTAACTGGATGATTGTATGAGTGTACGGGAAGTACCTGAGAGAAAATATGAGTGTTAGGGTAATGCTTGGGACATTCTATGAGTGCATCAGTAGTACCAGACTGAGTAGATGAGAGCATGGGTAGTGCCTGACTGAATCTTTGAGTGGGATAGTAGTGCCTGGGTGATTCAACAAATCTATGGTTAATGTTTGAGGGATTACATGGCATGCATGTGCCTGTGCCTTTTCCTAGTGGCATCATATATAAAAGAAACATACCGATACATGTAGAGTTTTATACCTCTACCATCTGTTTAGCCATAACACGTGAGAGAATACATGTGCACACAGACAAATACCTCAGTCATAAGACTAAAAACTCCCATACACTTGACAGACTGGAATTATGCGGCATACTTGAAATGCACATCTCCACAGACCAATACAAGCTAACCTAATCACTAATCCTTCTACCAACCAGTCTTAAACCTCACTTTTGGGCTGCAGCTTCACTATTCGGCAAGTACTCAGAGTGTTGGGCCTAGCCAAATACAAAGCAGCAACTTTTTCAATGTATCTGTTAAAATTCTCACCATATTCCAGAGAGCATGCATGCATGCATGTGTCTGTACCTTTTAAAAGAGGCATCATATATCATAGAAACATACAAATAGATAAGTAGTGGGTAGTGCCTGACAGAATAGATGACTGGATGGGTAGTGCCTGAGTGAAAAGTTCAGTGCAAGAGTACTGCCTGGGTGATTGCATGAGACCAGCAGCACTGAATGGGTGATTAGAACAGTGCAGCAAAAATACCTTCGACAAACCATGAGTGCAAGGCTAATGCATGGTTAAAGACAAGAGTATATGACTAGTGCTTGAAAGAATAAAAAAGTGCATGGGTACTGCCTGAGTGATTCTATCACTGCAGTGGTAGTAGCTGGATGATTGAATGACTGTATGAAAAGTACATGAGAGAAAATATGAGTGTAAGAGTAATGCTTAGGTCATTCCATGAGTGCATGAGTAGTACCTGAGTGAGTAGAAAAGAGCATGGGTAGTGCCTGACTGAATGTTTGAGTGGGATAGTAGTGCCTAGATGAAAGCACAAATCTATGGTAAATGACTGAGGGATTACATGGTATGCATGTGTCTGTGCCTTTTCTTAATGGTTGTATGAGTGTAGTGGTAGTGCCTGGGTGATTGGAAGAGTGCATGGGTAGTGCCTGGGTGATAGAATCAATGTATAGCTAATGCATTGGTGATTGCATGAGTACAGGGGTAACATCTGGGGGATTAAAGGAGTACATCGGTAATGCCTGTGTCATTGCATGAGTGCAGGGGTAATATCTGGGGGATTACAGGAGTACATAGGAAGTGACTGGGTGATTTTATAAGTGCATGGGCACTGCCTGGGTGATTACAGGAGTACTAACGTAGTGCCTAAGTGATTGGAGGAGCGCAAAAGTAGTGCCTGAGTGATTTTATAAGTGCATGAGTACTGGCTGAGTGATTACATAAGTACAAGGGTAGTGCCTGCGTGATTGAAAAAGTGCAAGGGTAGTGCCTGGGTGATTGAAGCAGTGTATACCTAATACATTGGTGATTGCATGAGTACAGGAGTGACGTCTGGGGGATTAAAGGAGTACATAGGTAATGCCTGGGTCATTGCATGAGTGCAGGGGTAATATCTGGGGTATTACAGGAGTACATAGGAAGTGACTGTGTGATTTTATAAGTGCATGGGTACTGCCTGGGTGATTGCAGGAGTACAGAGGTAGTGCCTGAGTGATTGGAGGAGTGCAAACGTAGTGCTTGAGTGATTTTATATGTGCATGAGTAGTGGCTGAGTGATTACATAAGTACAAGGGTAGTGCCTGCATGATTGGAGGAGTGCAAGGATAGTGCCTGAATGATTATATAAGTGCATGGGTAGTGCCTGGGTAATTGAAGGAGTGCATGGGTAATACCTGGGTGATTGCATGAGTGCATAAGTAGTGCCTACGTGATTGCATGAGTGCAAGGGTAGTGCCTGAGTGATTGCAGCAGTGCATAGGTAGTGCCTGGATGATTAGAAGACTGCATGGGTAGTGCTTGGGTGTTTTTTTAACTGCATGAATGTTAGACCTAGCCAAATATAAAACAGCAGTCTATTATATGACTCAACTGTAACTCTCCATATTCTTAAAAGCATGCATGCATACGTCTCTACCTTTTCAAATCATCTTCATATCTAAATATACAAATAAATGTATACCTGTATCTTCACATGCATAGCAGACATGACAACACATGTGCAAGTACAGACATACAGCAATCAGAAGACCATGGAAACCTTAAACTTAAAAGTTGACAGACTGCACTTTACATTTACTCATACATAATAAATAATTACCAGAAAATGTAATTGTATTATTAATTAATTAGATCATTACAATTAACCTGAACTCCCAGAACAAGTAATTATATAATTAATTAATAATTGGATAACATAATTCCCAGAATAAATAAAACAATTGATTAACACATTTAATTAAACAACTAGGTCTTTATAGCGGAGGAGGCTCCCCAAGAGGAGTTATATACACCATTTACATAATGAAAGGAACAAATATGATTCCCGCAGGTAACAAAGCCCGAGCGATAGTCTACCCCCCCAATCTCTCTAAAAATGCTGCCAAAACCTTAAAATACAACCTTCTCAGGAAAAACCCTGAAACACTTATCTTAGACCCCTCCTCTAACGGAAAAAATTGAGTGATTTAATTTTCTACTCTAGATCACTAGCGAAATGGCGCACCGCAACGTCGAAAATACTAAATATCAAAGAATCAAGAAACATCCCTTACGGAACGAAGTTGACTATAAAACCCTCGAAAAATCTGAAGGCCACACTAAATATAACCTTCTACAAAAATGGCACAGTACTCATCCAAGCAGCCAACAAGGATCTTGAGTTATTTGATGATTACTTTACCACGCTAAAAGATCAGGTCCATAACATCCCTATCTCAGCTCACCAACAAGACGACATCTTAGACACCCCCATACATACTCCTATGTGGGTAATTAAAAAGAGAGACAGCAGAACAGACCAGGCGAATCGACACGCTAGACCCTCTAGTACTAGACAATTCACAAAGACACACGTTACAGCAAACAACCCAAGAGTAGATAAACGCAAAACAATCGGCAATAATCCCATGGAAGCAAACCAAGCAAAATCCAACAAGCTGCCCAACCAGCACTCATCAGATGCTAATACCTTCACAACCTTACAAATCACTGATCTATCGGACACAGCACCTAACAATCAGTGCCTTGGGATGACAAATCACACGACCAATATTAATACAAGACCTGCCCTTCAAAGCAATAAAATAATTCCCGAAAGAACGAAAGACATAAACAACCAGCGGGAAGATGAACCTACCAACTTAACGTTCCACTTGTCAGCAGTCTCGTTACAAAAACACCAACGCTCACCATCAGGAAAGGAATTAGAAATGCTCATGGCCCAGACAGACAGGATAGCTACAGACGTGCGAAACGCTACTAGGAACATGAAGAATACTCTACTGATATCAGAAAGTTATCTCTCCAAACTTATCCAGAGCCAAAAAAAGGCACACAATCTCCACAATAAGCTCAACACAACCCCACTGCCTCTTTCCAATAGGATCTACCGTCCACGTATCTTCCTTAGATATTTGTCGGACATAGAAACCCGAAACCTACTACTTTCTTATGATACGACCTCCAACCTTCCCGATAAGATAAGCGACCAGAAGATTCAGGTGGTCCCAATTAATATCAACAGAATATCACACACAAATCAAAGAAAACCAAACTCTAACAACCTGAGAGAAATAACACTAAGCCCAGAAGGACCCGACTCCAATTCGGCCGAGAAAACACTACAAAAAAGATCTCATGCCTATTTATCAACTGCCGCTCAGCAATGAAACATGCCGCTGACATTGCCAACCTAATAATGAATCTGACGTGGCTATTCTAACTGAAACATGGCTATCTGAATCATCCTCCCCATGCCTAGACCTGCTGGTACCACATAACTATAACATTATAAGACTAGATAGGCTATAAAAATCGGGAGGAGGAGTAGCCTGTATCCACAGAGCAAACATCACCATCTCTAAAGTTCTCTCAGACCCTATAGATTCATGTGAATACATGGGGCTCACAGCACGATTCACAGACAACCAAGTGTACAAACTACACGCATTCTATCACCCCCCCAGGCAAAAACCTAACCTTCATGGACCATCTAATGGAAATTATTACAACTAACTCAGAACCTCACTCCAGTGATATTTTCCTAGGAGACTTCAATCTTCACTGGAACGACATCCAAGATAATCAGGTCAACATTCTTAAAGAATTCCTAGCCGACCACTCACTAGTACAAGCATGTACCCTGCCTACACATTCCAAAGGAGCTACATTAGACTGGATCATCTCCAAAGAAAATACGATCCAAGCAATCTCAATCTTTCCATGCGACTGGTCTGATCACCACGTCATCACTTTCCAAATACCAGCCCAAAAAAAGAAAACAATCTCGCAACCAATCAAACCCAAACATTGGGTGAGAGACACTAGAGACCTGAACTCGGAGACTCTAACAATGCAGGGCGAGAAAGAACTTCAACCCCCTTCAGATCTAATGGACGTCAGCGAGCTTACAGTCCACTACAATCGTACAGTATCTAAATTAATTGACGACATTGCCCCCCTAAAACTTAAAAGATTACAGATCACAGATAAAAACCCATGGTTTAACGGATCACTTAAGGAAGAAAGACGCAAACTCAGAATAACAGAACGAAAATGGAGACAAACTCCGTCATCCCCCCACTTAAAACAACTAAGAATGACCAGAAAAACCTACAATAAAAGCGTACTTAAATCAAAAAAGAATTCTTTAGAAATGAACTTGAAAACGCAAAGAACAGACCGAGAAAACGCTTCAATCTACTAAAAGATCAGTCGAACAAATTAGCCAAATCCTCCCTATTAACATCTAAGTCAGATCTGAACTGTGAAGATTTTTCAACATTCTTTACTGATAAAGCCAGCGCATTGGAGAGAGAACTCAAGAATAATGCTGAAAAAGCATCAATCCTAAGGAATTATCAAGGAAGGAACCATGCCCCACCAACACAAGTAATGCCCAAAAATAATGCCCATTGGTCAATCTTTAAACTATATGATCAACTTGACATTACCAAAATATTACTATCTCTGAAACCAAATAATCATTACAATGACCCCCTGCCATCAAAATGCTGGCCCTCCTGCAACCACATGGTCATTCCCTACTGGACTAAGATAATTAACAAATCGCTTGCCCAAGGATCAATTCCGGACGGCCTAAAAACAGGTCAGGTTATCCCTCTCCTAAATAAACCTACGGAGAACCCATCTGACCCAAACAACTTTCGACCAGTAACAACCATTCCCCTACTAGCCAAAGTACTAGAAAAATGTGCACACAATCAAGTAAGTCAACACAATACTGAATTTAAACTACTAAATGACTGCCAATCAGGGTTCAGACCAAACCACATTACGGAAACCACAATCCTACACATAGTAGATGACGCTCTGCTAGCCCTCGACTGTAATGAAACCTGCCTCCTGATCCTTCTGGACCTATCATTTGCATTTGACACAGTAAACCATCCCAAAGCGCTCAACTGGCTACCATACGAGGCAAGAATCAAGCTAAAAATTGCATGCATTACACACAAGGCAATACACCACAAAACTCCACATTACCTTGCCCATAACATTATGCTGTCCAGAGGCACTAGACCCTCGAGAGGATCGGAGGATTTTCTACTGAAACCAGCATTATTCCGTAAGAAAAAAACTTACGATAGAGCATTCACTGGAGCTGCACCAAGGATTTGGAATTCGCTCCCACCAAATATCAGAAGAATCACATATGCTCCACGATTCAAAAAGGAGACTCAGTCATTTCTGATGGGTAAATTTCTCCCATAACGAACAATGTGTTTTAACATAACAATACGATAACCAGCTTGGACATAGAAGATCTCAGGGATGGTATTATCTTAAATTTAAGTACGACACGACAATCTCGATTGTAATCTAATGATCTCTATTATTCTGCATTATATTTGTCTTGTGTATGGATATATATGCCAATGTTAATGAATACATAGACTTGTTTTTGACGTGAAAGAATTGGATATCTGCTGATATCGAAGATCGTTGAAATGTAAAGCGCTCTGACACCCAATCTCTGGGTCTGGTTCGCGCTATAGAAAACATTGAATAAATAAATAAAATACAAATTACTCTAATAAATAATATTTTTACAAACATATCTGAAACTTCACTTTTGTGCTGCTGCTTTACCATTCTACAACTACTTATAATGTTACACCTAGCCAAATACAAAGCAAGAACCCTTCACATGTCTCTGCTATAAATCTCAGCATATTCTTGAAAGCATACATGCATATTTCTGTACCTTTTTCTAGCACCATTATATATAAAAGAAATATACAAATAGATGCATACATGTGTTTTATACATCTAGCATCTTCTGATACATAACACATATAAGAATATATCTCCTACTAGAGACTTTCTTCTATCACAACACTATGCACACCTCAAAAATTCACAGAACAAACTTCCAATTTCAAGCAAACACCAAAAATGATGCGCCATATTTCAACTGTACCTTTCTAGAGACTTATAAAAAGTACCCTAATCACTAATACCTTATGTCAACATCTTTTGAACCACACTTTTGTGCTGCATCTTCACCATTCTACTACTACTCACAGTCTTGAGCCTACCACATAAAAAGCAACAACACCTCTTTGTTATACATCATGCACCTTCAAATGTATAAGACATATGAAAATACATATACAAGTAGAGACATACTTGAGACAAAAGTCCATGCACACCTTAAAACCTGACAGACTGCAATTCCAATTTGAAAGCGACACCTAAAATTATGTGGTATACTTCAAATGTACATTTCCACACACTAAAACAAACTACCATAATCACTAATCCATCTTCCAATATACACATATTACTATACAGAATCTATTTCAAACAACATTTATGTACAATAAAACAAACTACAATACACATCTCTACATTTAATAATATATTTCAAACATCACAGTTCTTGAATAATTTTTAAAGTTTAAAAATAAAGCTAATACATAATACACCTCACAAATATATAACTCACCTTCCAAATTGATTTGTAGAATATGAAATATCAGAAACTCATAAAAGATTTTCTTATGCACACAATCAATGTAATGCACCACTCTCAACAAGGTAAAACCAGTAATGGCAAACTTTCCCTCTCTTTCTCCACACAAATAAATGTAAGTAACAAATCACATTGCTTCCTACATTATTGCAAATTGTAAAACAAATTTCTATTGGTTAGACATATTAACCCTTACCAACTGACTTCTAAAAGTGCCCAAACTGGTTCTGGAATTTTTGGGAGTCGCGACTCCACCGTGCACCAACACGATGGAGCCGCAAATCCATACGGGAGGTCAAAAATATATTACAAATAAAAATACCACTATTTTTTAAGAACACACCACTTCTAAAGAAAGTACTGACTTGGGAAATCTTACTTTAATAACATATCACATATATAAATTACAATTACATATTTTAGAACCACAGATAACATTCAACCCTTCCCCCATTCTGCTTAATGCCAATTTCCATAGTAACAATTCATGGAACATTCAACTGAACTGACAGGTCACAAGTTCATCATATTTTCAAGTTCAGCACACAAAGTTACAAATGCAAACAGCAGGTGTGGTTGACGTTTGCAAAATATGACCTTATCCTATCTACTGTACCTTTCAAACATTTTTTTACTAACCAATAAGAAACATGCTTTTTAAAGAAAGTAACAAGCACCCTATTTTTGAATGTACAATGTTCTTAAACAGCAAATCAATTCTCTACTTTTTTTAAAAACAGCATCTTGTCCACCATTTTAGATACCTCTCATTCTACCAACTGAGTACCTCAGCTACAGACATCTTTTCATTACTTCCAGACATCCCTTCAAGATGCTTACAGTATGGATTTTAGGGCACAGCTATGTTTTCTGGTGCAAAAGGTATGCTGAACACATAGGTATTGCCAAAGACCTAGGTTTGGAAAATGTGGACATTAAATGGATTGCACAGAGAGGGTTAAAGTGGCACCAATTGTTGCCTTTGGTTAAAACCTTTTTGCATCTCCAACCCCCTGACCTCATGATTGTGCACTGTGGTGGCAATGACCTAGGCACATTGACTGGGGTAGGTCTGGAAATGATAATGAAGGACACCTTTGCACAATTGATGCTGCTTTTGCCTCAAACTGTCTTTGTATACTCTAACATATGCCAAAGACAGAAATGGAACTGGTCAACTCAGTTCTGTCCACAGTTTGAGAAAGCTAGGAAGAATGTCAATAAAGCTGTTTCTGCGTACCTCAGAGATCATAGAATAGGGTCTATTTACAACAACAATGTACGTTTCAATATGGACCACATCTACAGAAGTGATGCAATACACTTCACAGATCAAGGGAACAGAGTCTTCCTCAACAACCTAAAGCTGTGCGTCCACACTTACATGTAGCTTCAACAAAGTCAGAATAAAAGCAAGGGCCACCCTATAACCCAACATATAATCTTACTTTTTTAAAAACATACCTACTCTTTTTAAAAATTTTGCCTGGAGTAGCGAACCCATCGCGGTTACACGGGGGGGCCGAGCTGAAAGCCGTGATGGAGTCGCGACTCCAAGCAAGCGAGAAAAAAAAAATGCCCCCCATTCTTATAACTCAAATTCTGCCTCGGGGACCCCATCCCCCGAGGCCCAGCCATTTCATAATATATATTAAAAAAATGACCCCCCAATCCCCTAAGGGCTTTTACTGCCCCGGGGACCCCATCCCCAGGGCATTGCCTCATGTTTTTAACAAAAAATACATTTTTCCCCGGAGTGGCCCCCCTCCCCTGGGCCACTTTTGGCCCCAAGGACCCCATCCCCCGGGGCCAGCCCTAACATTGAGGACCGCGGGGGGAGCCCCAATGCCCCCGCGGTCCCAGCCGGCTCCCCGCCTCCTGTGGGAGCCGGTATTGCTTTTGGGCAGGGGGAGCTGCTGACATGCAGCTCCCCTTGTCCAAAAGCAATACTGCTTTGCTTCATGGAACTTGCTCTCGCTTCCAAGAAGCAAAGCAGTGTTTGCCCTGCCATCGCAAACATCAATGTCCCGGGGGTGGGCACCCCGGGACATTGCAGGAGCCGGCCCTGGGGGGTGGTGGTCCCCAGGGCCATAGAGGGCTCCAGGAGGGGGGCCGTGCTGCCCCCCTACCTTCCATTGCAAAGCCCCGGGGAGATGGTGGTCCCCGGGGCTGTGTGTGGGGGCTCGAGCCCCCCACACATTTTTAGAAAGTAGCCCTGGAAGGTGGTGGTCCCCAGGGCTTAGCGGGGCCCCCGAGGCCCCACACCCTAAAATAACAATGCCCCGGGGAGGTGGCGTTCCCCGGGGCAGCATGGGGGGCAGGAGCCCCCCACGGATTAAAAAAAAAGCCCAGGGTAGGTGGCGGTCCCCGGGGCTGCGGGGGGCCGCTTGCCCCCACATATAATTATCTAAGCCCCAGGGAGGTGGCGGGGTCCCCGGGGCTGTGGGGGCCCCCGCGGGTCCCCGCTACATAATTAGACATTGCCCCAGGGACCTGGCCCACCCGGGGGCTTATAGAAAACAAAGCAGGGAGACCGCGCTTCTTTTTTTTTTTTTTTTTCAGCCGGATTCGCGCACCCACCGCGAATTCGGCTGATTTGTTTTAAAAAAAATTTTTGGGGGGGCCCTGGGGGTCCTTCTGGGACCCCCTGAGCAGGCCCCTTTTCTTGTTTTTTAACCTTTTTTTTACCTTTTTCTTGTGACTTGGTTCAACCGAGTCACAAGATGGCTGCCAACACATTCTGGTTTGGAGTGTTGGCAGCCAATCAGAATGAAGTTCGTGCTCGGGAGGGTTCGCAAATCCTCCTCGGTGCTCAGATATCGATATTTTTAAATTTCTCAGGAACTACTGAACAGATTTACACCATTTAAGCAAAGAGTGCACTCTGAACCAAGAGCTACCTCTCTGCCAAATTTGGTGTAATTCCGTTCAGCAGTTCGGGCTGTAGCCCGACAAAAGTTCCTATGGAAATTAACATGGAGAAAACGTGTTTTGGGACCCCCCTTTTTTTCTCGGCCCCGCTTGACGAATCACCCAAAAACTTACAAGACAGGAGCTGACCGGAGCGGGCCATTAGTTTTGAAAATTTCGCGAAAATTCGTCAAACGGCACCAAAGATATTGGCAAATCAAAAAACGTTTTTCCTATGGAAACTAGATACTAGATCCTAACTATAACTACCTACTGACAACCGTCAGTAGGTAATGTGTATATATATATATATATATATATATATATATATATATATTTGCCCCCGGATCGGAGAAGCACACATTAGTGGGTTTAATCATCCTTTAATGGAGGTTGTGGCGAGGTAAGTAGGAGACATCCAGGTCCATTTACAACTCCTTACGCGTTTCGGGCTACACGCCCTTGATCACAGGAAATCTATGGAGTAATTCAAAAGACATCACAGTCACCATTTTATGTTTCCAAATACACCCGCCCACAGTGGGCGTTCCGCAAGTGCAAGGCATCATGGTACATATAGTACTGTAAACATCAGTCTCAAGTGAGATTTCTCATTACTCCAAAGTTATAAAATCTCTATAAAAACCACAGAGGGTTGATTAAAATGTCCCGCTTCTCACAGCGCCACACATATCTGCCCTCCATCAGACCCCACCGTCCAGACTGGTGACTCCGCATCGGCTTCACCACAGGTCCGCTGCTGACTGTGATGTCTTTTGAATTACTCCATAGATTTCCTGTGATCAACCCACACCGATGTGTGCTTCTCCGATCCGGGGCAACCTTTTCTTCTCACATTTTACAGCTGGTCCAGCCGTGGGGAAGCACCGCCGCAGGAGCAGCAGACCTGTGGTGACGCCGATGGGGAGTCACCAGTCTGGACGGTGGGGTCCGATGGAGGGCAGATATTTGTATATATATATAGATAGATAGATAGATAGATAGATAGATAGATAGATAGATAGATAGATATAGTTAAGGTAAATTTATGTGGAGTTAGGCATAGAAAATGTATTCATACTTACCTGTCAATATTTTTATCCATGATATTATGGCTGCAAACTTAATGCATAACAATACTCTCTACTCAATATTAAGAAGCATGTGCTATTGTCCATACTTTAGATGCTTGATGATAATTTACTTGATTGGTATTTTCTAGTTGCTTTTTAAGCACAGATTATTTTTTTATAAAAAAAGATTTTGATTAGTGAATGTGTTGCAAACAGTTCCGAAACGTATATTCTGGTACTGGGGGACATCCGCAAAACCAGCGTGATTTCTAAAAACATATATAGGGCCTCATTCACAGAACTAACTTACGTCAAAATCCTAAACTTACAACAATTTTGGTATTCACAGAATGAACTTACACATTTGGGTATTCACAGAATGAATTTACACATGTGGGTATTCACAGAATGAACTTACACATTTGGGTATTCACAGAATGAACTTACTACCATTTTGGTATTCACAGAATGAACTAACTCATTTTGGTATTCACAGAAGGCACTTACTCATCAATGAGTAAGTGCCTTCTGTGAATACCAAAATGTGTAAGTTACACAAAATGAGTAAGTTACACAAAATGTGTAAGTTACACAAAATGAGTAAGTTACACAAAATGTGTAAGTGCCTTCTGTGAATACCAAAATGAGTAAGTTCATTCTGTGAATACCAAAATGAGTAAGTTCATTCTGTGAATACCAAAATGAGTAAGTTCATTCTGTGAATACCAAAATGGTAGTAAGTTTAGGATTTTGTCGTAAGTTAGTTCTGTGAATCGGGCCCTCGACATTATAAAATTCCTATTTGACGTAAGTGATTTACTAACATTATATATACATTTATTTACCAATAAGTGATTTAACCTTAAATGTGTGTTTTAATACATAGTTCCGTATTCGCTGTAATGTTGTGATATCATTGCGAAGTCATCGCAACGTCACTCAAGATGCATCGTCTCAATGAATCAGAGAGGCAACCATCGATGACTACGAGAAACATGGCTTCTTCATCATTGAATTAACTGAACTTGCAGTGGTTGATGAGGGCATCAAGTCATTTGACAAACTCATACATCGTTTCACCAGCTTGCTGTCATGCCTGGTTGAAAATGAAACTTTCATAGTCAACATTCGGCATTGAACTCGGCTTCCAACATTTCTTCATTTTGACTGTACAATACTTCATCAGTTTGTGATATTTTCTTTAACACTTCTTTCACTCCATCACCCGCAAGGTTCTTAAAGTATTTGATTATCTTTTTGTCATCTACTCCTTCCAAAGCATCTATTAAATTATCGAACATTTCGATCCATGCAGTCAATCTGGCACAATAATCTGCCTCTTGGCTGTGTCAAATGGCAGTGGTGGTTTCAGAAACACAGCAGCATCATAACTTGTGCTGGGACTTACTGACGTTGAGAGTATTTGCTGTCCCAACGACAGTCATTGCTCACTTGGACCTACACCTTCACTAAGTATCATCCATGTGCTTCCATCTGGGCATTGCGCCCAGGCTGATGTCGTACGGCGCCATCTTCTTTCTTAACAGTGGGTGACAGTTTTGTCTCTTGCACATATTCGTCACTGCTTTTAACTTTGTGCATTGTACCTGGTTGTCTCTGCCTTTAGCGCTTTCTTGCACCTGGCTGTCGCTGCCTTTAGCGCTTCTTCATACCTGGTTGTTGCTACCTTTAGCGTTTCTGCTTTTTATGAACAATGGCTCTGTGTTACGCTGTGGTGCAGTATCTCTTTTTTCAGCCTTAACAGTAGGTTTCTATTGGGCTTTCTGACTCTGCTCCTCTGTCGGTCCTTCACCTACTTCGAGGCCTTGTAAGAGCTAGAGCGGCACTTTGACTCCACCTACCCCGAACATAGACTGCTTCTTGGGGTGCACGTGGCACGCACAAGCAGTTTGCTGGACCTCGGCAACCTCTCAGGGAGAGCAGGTTTGTTTCTTCAGGGCATGTATCCCCTACTCGTCACCAGTTATCCAGTCCTCCCCAGCTCACGCAAGGGACTCTGCCACACACGGAACTCTGTAACACACATCTGTATTCTTCGGCATGCAACCGTTAACTGAACACACTAAGTCACAAACTTTATTAGCCACACCCAGACACACCCAGATACCTCCCAACTGATTATGTAACTTTGTAAGGAGTCCGTCAAGGACCCCAGGGGTCCAACTGCACATGATCACACAACACTACAAATCTAGCCCCTCTGGAGTCCAACACTTTTCCTAACGTTGAATAGACTGGAGTGGTAATAGTTATTCAAACCCTCCAGAGTCCAACACTTTTCCTACTGTTGCTTGGACTGGAGTAAGCATAGTCAATCTAACGCCTCCGGCGTCCAACAGTTTCCCTACTGTTGCATATACTGGAGTGGGATTCGTAAATATAACCCTTCTGAAGACCAACACTTATTTTACTGTTTTATTGGATGGAGTGAGAGTAATAAAATAATCTTTTGTAAGTTAAATATTTTATGTAATGTTTGTTAACCTGCTTATAATTATTATATTGCTTTAATTAATTGATATATTATTATCTAATTTGTTATATTTAATTGTTTTTCCTTTTAATATTATTTGGGATTTATATATATATATATATATGTTCTTTTTAAATAAAACTAGTTTCTCTGTTTTTATTAATATTTAAAATTATTTATATATATGTTTTAACTGTATAAATTGAAAACAAATTAACTTAATGTATATAGTTGCTTCACAATAGTATAAGAAGATATTACCATAAACAATATTTTTAACACCATATTCATATGCCTCAATATGTTTCAACACAATATTGTGTCATGGAACAATAGAAATCATAACTTTCAGGAGGTGCTGGTACAGCCACGGCTGGTCCATTGGGACTGAGGGGTCATGCCAACTCACCTTTTTCCCCTCATGAACAGTGTATGTCAGGCTGAGCAAGAGTCGGCCTGACAGACACTCTTCATTTTAGGTCAGGCTGCCAGGAGCTAGACATGCGCTAAATGCACAGGCTCCTGGTTTCCTGAGCTGAACTTTGTTGGGCTGAGGATGTCACAGCTCCTTTGGTGATGAGGGTAAGCACCACTCATTGCCTTGCACCTGGGCGCTTCAGTTTTAATCCCTGAAGCGTCCAGGGTTGAGTGTCAATCAGTGAAACCTTGTCACAGAGTGGGGTGGGTAAGCAGTCTCACTGATCCCATTTCACTCTGAGACGTGGTTGGGACTGCTTCCTTCCTTCATTGGCTGACCTAATGAGGGAAGGTAGCAGTCCCAACCCACCTGGGACCTCCAAGGCTTGGAACTGCTGCCTTCCCTCATTGGCTGAGAGGGAAAGCAGCAGTCCCAACCCAGAAAGGATCCCTTTTGTATCACACACTCAACAATTCACACCATTCATGACTGTATATCTAATATATGTGTAAGGAAAAATCTCCCTACCTATTGGTATATAACAACGCTTTCTAATACTGACTACTTTAGTATGTAAAAATGTCCGATTTATTACAGATTGATATATAAAGAATTAAAAAATACTGTATGCAATATTACATTATATTAAATAAAATAATCCTTTAAAAAATGCCATAAATCTGATCACAAGGAAGGGACACTAAGGAAAGAGAAAAAAAGAGATTGTGAGGGAATAGACCGACAACGATTCCCTCCATATAGTGAACCAATAAAACGAGGAAGCAAGTGAAATGTGGCCTCTTTTAAATCATAAGTAGAGAAGTAATGAGGATGATTTACAGACTATACCCCAGCATTGAAAACTGAGGTCTGGCAGTAAATTTACGGGCAGGTAATCAAGCATTAGTAATATCCCGTAATAAACTATCAGGAGGGTCACTGAATACCTGGAGGTAGTAATACCGGAAGGTCATCACTATATATTGAAGAGGACTAATAGCGATAACCCCACTCAATTGAGGATACAACCAAAAAGAAAAAGGGTATGGAAAGGTATCCCCTTTATCGAGATGAACCTATGTCTTTTAAAAAACTGTTTGTTCTGAAGAAGGTGGAGTGAGCTATTATAAATAACCACTGAAATGCTGTGTCAACAACTTGAGTCAAAGATTTGTATCTTTATGTGATTTGGTTATAATTATTTGTGTATTTGATGAATTTAGGGTCACTGTCACCCATAACCATTTGAAGAGGAAAATTATTTCGAGACGGATCTGGGATGAAGTTTTACATATAATTGACAGTATGTGATTTTCAAATGTGGATTTTTTTAATATAATGTAATATTGTATACAGTATATTAAAATTCTATATATATCAATCTGCAATAAATCAGACATTTTTACATAATACAGTGTTCGATCCTTAGAGAGGGTTGATACATAACAATAGGTAGAGGGATTTTTCCATACACGTATGTAAGATGTACAGTTATGAATGGTGTGAATTGTTGAGCGTGTAATACATAAGGGATCCTTTCCTGGTTTTTAATTAACTTTGAGACCCTGTCCCTTTTGATTAGAAGGGCACCTCTACCACATTTGTGGAGCAGTCCCAACCCTCCTGGAACCTCCAAGGCAGAGCTGCAGGTAATTGTGTGATTTTTTTTTTATAATTAATGTTTGGTGCATGCATGTATGTTTGACTATTTGATCATGAGTGTTGTGAATGGATGTGTGTGTGTATGCGCATGTGTGAATGCACTGGTGTGAGTGTGTCCCTTCCACCCCCTCCCTCCTAAAATTACCAGCCGCCACTGTACTGGTACATATCCAAATTTTAACACTGTTGAGATTTTGATGTATACAAAGAGGACAGTCAAGAGCCAATTCCTAAAGGTCCTAATGAACGGTGGTCACCAAATGGATTACAAAACTGAATCCATGCTTTGTCATAACCAGAAATAGTGCGGTAATCACACATTTCCCTCAATGAATTAAAAATAGCTTGCTGGCTAAAAAGTACAATTCATTTTGTTGAAACAGGGAATCGTTAAAAGAAGATCTTCTAGATCTTGTGGATCCATCTATTGCCACAATCATAGTGCAGCTAAAGTATCACAGGGGTTAAAAAGAGAAATGACAAAAGAAACATTATTTTTGCAATTATGCATCATATTTTCCTCCTGTTTGTTAGGGTTGTAATTTATTGTCTTATCTTGTTTGAATGAGCCTTTTGCTGCAAAAGACTTTTGTCTGTGAAAAAGCAAACACGCTTAATCTTCGCCTTATACCCGGAATTCGCAAACTGAAAATGCAATGCTTTCACACAACATAATTTAATTCTGTTGCAAGGTGATGCCACACGAGAAAGCATCAGGCTTCTCATCTTGGGGTCTCGGCTGAACTCTTGCTTCCCAAAACCTTTCTAATCTTTGGTTTCAGGAATTTTTGTTTTTCAGGCAAAAAAGGATATCAAATGTGGAGCAATGGTCTCTTGTTGGATTTTGACCATTTAAAGCTAAAATATAAGGAAAAATTTGGGGGAAAAGAAAGTACAATATCCTGAAAGAATAATGTAAAAAAGTCATTACCACACAGGCTCTTCCCTGTCGACCTCAATTCTCCGATTTATTAAAGACCGAGAAATGTGTCTATTGATGAGGGAATAGCTGATACCCCAGCTTCAACATCTCCTGATTTGGTGCCAACATCCGGTGTACTCTCTGCACTCTTCCTCATGTGCCTGACAATACCATTTTGAGATGTGCATGGATTTTCACCTTTCACTGGAGCTTTGACATGGACACCTGGCTGGGAAATGGAGCAGGAGGCCCAAATGACAGATGTTTTTTCTTATAAAATGCTGAGCTGAGATACAAATTTGACACTTCAGATGACTTTGGACTAACCTTCATAAAACAGAAAATTACTTAACAAAAATATTGAAATCCACTGAAGAGGGTTCATGTGAATAATGTTAATTCATGAGGACAGTGAGTAAAATGGAACATGGAGCATGGAGAATGACTGATATCAGAGTCAGAGATTGGGAGTGGAAGGGTCAAGTGAACAAATGATAGAAAAGGTTAATGTAATATTGTTTTTGATTTCTTCATAAATTATTTGAAAAATGGATTGGAAATTTCTTCATATTCCATGCCTTCAAAAGAACGGTGCAATATGCCTGCCAACGTTTTTATTAACAACATTTTAAAAAATGTTGGATCTCCTACCTCCAGCTATTATACCTAACGTCAGTACTCTGGGAATGCAGAGGTCTGGTCCCATCCTGTCAGCTTTCCCTGCTCTGAACCAGGAAACTATGGACTCCACCCTGAAGGAAATTTAACCAGGATCTCTTTGGACCTGGCCCCTCCTGATATTTTAGGCCAAGGTGGCAATTCCTTATTATAACAAAAAGATTTTTTCGGGGAATGAGGCAAATGGGACTGCACTTATCTAACTGTGAGATAACGTATCAAATAAGCCGTTAGGTGCTCAGGACCTGGGACTCAAACCCCTAAGTCTCCTGGGATCACAGAAATCCCTCAATAAAATAAGAACCTGAATGATCCAGCACCCTTAGTTGTAGTCATACATAAATGCAGTGCAATTACATAAATTATTTTTTCATTCATTGGTATTCTTTAGCTACACAATTAAGCATGACATCAATCCAGCAGGTGTGTTTCAATCCCTTTACTCGTGACTTCTCCTTCACAATGAATAAAACCGTAGCCAACGCGTTTCGTCCTCTCAGACTTCTTCAGGGCTGCAAACAATATACATATATACAAATTATATTTACAAAATTTATAATCATGTGAACATATTTTTTAAAACATTTTTACATCTTTTTATTATATACTCCACAAGTGTATTTCATTAAACGAAACCTGTTGAGACAGTTCTGTTTTTATAGAAAATATTTAGTAACAATGTGCAATCTGGCATGCGAGAGAGTGCCACAAGTCAGTTCGTTACAAACAAAATCGATTTGGTTGCTGCCCCTGCTGAGTTAGATACATCCTAACAATAACCGATGTACGCAATATTCACTTAACGTCCTACCACACATGATATTGTGCTCCAGGTGGGGTGGAGCACAGAAGCTGTTTTTGTGCATTGAAAAGATATATGAAAAACTTTATGCAATTTTATTAATTTATTTTGTATCCCAAAATTATATCCCCAAACAGAGCCTATATTTACACTGATCTTATCAGAAAAAGGTAACTGTTTGGCCTCCTATCTTGAATGCTGTAAGCGTTGTTCTACTCATTCTCTTGCAGTAAATTTGGAAGATTTATCTGTTAACAGAATTTGTACCGGTGTCATGAGTAACCCGAAGAAGAAAGAAGGATACTTTAAAATGAATTGCAACTATATGGTAGTGTGTCAAAGAGCTGATATGTTCCTACCTTTATTTAAGATGAAGTTCATCCCAATGTCATTAATTTGAAGATATGTAGAAAAAAAGTCTGTAGCGATCCATCTAGTATTTAGACCTTAAGCCTGGGAGTAGCACTCCGGTAGGTATTACCCCATTCGTGAATCTATTAAAAGAATGGAGTTCCAAATGCGTAACTTAATTAGTTATATATTTTGTATATGAATCAGTACTTATTTCAATTCCTCACATTCACATTTGGTGATTAATGATCCCATTATTTAGACCTGACTTATAATCGAGTGGCCTATTTAGAGAACTATTATCATATTTATACGCGACCTAAAGGGTAACAACCTTTGATCCCCACATCCCCATTCAGTGATTGATAGTCCCATTGGTTGGACCTAACTTATAGTGAAGTAGCCTGTTTTGAAAAGTCATTTTCACATTGACGTAAGACCTCACCAGTGGCTGACTTTGTAGCAGATAGGCTAGATTATTCAGTCTATACCCCCCATTACTTTTCATTAATTATCCCTATACCAAAGAGCAGTTGCTGTTTGCTCTTCCCATCCGAGCTGCAGCATGTTACCCCGCACCCCCAATGTTGTTGTCAAACCCTTCCTTCAAACAACATTTCATGTTGGGAGAAAGTCCAGCGGTAGCATGGTTCTCCATGGAAAGTCCGACTATGAATTCGAGAAGATAGCCCCATCGCTCCTCCAGAGGGGAGGGGGTCTAGTAATAGCGTAAGATGGAAATAGCAACCCCCACGGACCACGCACGCAACCTGGGAATCATCCTGGACTCCGAGCTCAAAATGGACCGCCAGATCAACTCTGTCTCGTCTTCCTGCTTCCACACCCTCCGCCTCCTTCGTAAGACCTTCAAATGGATCCCCCTCGGACACCGAAAGACCGTCACTCACGCCCTGGTCACCAGCAGACTCGACTACGGCAACGCACTCTACGCCGGAATAAACAAAAACCTCACCCGCAAGCTACAGAGCATCCAGAACGCCGCCGCAAGACTGGTCCTCAACCTGCCAAAACACTGCCACATCTCCCAGCACCTGCGCACACTCCACTGGCTCCCTGTCGAGGCGAGAATCACCTTCAAGATGCTCACCCACGCACACAAGGCCCTCCACGGCACCGGACCAGCATACCTGAACAGCCGACTCAAATTCCACGCACCCCAAAGGACCCTACGATCAGCCCAGCTCTCCTACGCCGTGGTCCCCCGCACCAGAAAGACCAGATCGGGAGGCCGCTCCTTCTCCTTCCTCGCGGCCAAAGCATGGAACGCCCTTCCGCTCCACCTCAGACAGACAACATCGCTCCCCATCTTCGCAAGAAACCTCAAAACCTGGCTCTTCGACAGACCCCCTCCTTGATGGATGGAACCTGCACCCCCCCCCACCCCTAGCGCCTTGAGACCCTTACGGGTGAGTAGTCGCGCTTTAACAAACCCCTGATTGATTGATATACTGTCCCCAATGTGTACTACGTAGTCACAGTGCTTTATTCATTATACCCAGCGGTCCCCCATTAATACAGCGTCAAAGTCCCTCTATTCCAACAGCCTCCCGCTTAGTCAGTGACTTACTTCTGATTTTCAGCAGCTTGCGTACCGGCGTAGAGTCAGCAGTGTATACAGCCCGTGGCGTCCAAAGGCTCCATTTAAATAGCCCGCTTATTGCCATCACCTGTGTGTTGTTAAAAATTACGTCCCCTTTCGTCATGTATTTTCGGCCTCCATCTTGGAGTGGCCGATGAATCCCTTTGAGCTAACATGTTAGTATCGTTGCTTCCAAACCAACTTTATAATCAGTTTGTTTTTTTATGTGTATACAGAGGAAATCAGGTTTCTGCTGCACGGATGTTATATTTTGCGCTATTTTGGTCACTTTGGCCTATATGTAAGTCCCTTATTACTTTTGATGCTGTGCCAAAAAATACGAGTCTTACGTCAAGTTTTTTCGGCCGCCATCTCGGAGTGTCCGAAGAAACCCTTTGAGCTGACATATTAGTATTATTGCTTGCAATCCAACTTTATTGTTAGCTTTTTTCTTTTTTATATACAATGTTTGCATTTGATTTGATTGTGACCCGTATTCGCAGATTCCCAATTAATGCAAACGTCTCTCCCAACGGCCCGTGTAACTGGCCGCCATCTTATGATGGTGTGTTTATATTATGGTGGTGTGTTTATATTAGAGATCTCAATGTTTCCCCAATAACAGAATTAAGTATATTAGATATTTGTTATATTCTTGGAGAGAGGCCTCGCCATAGAAGTGTCTCTTGGGGTTACATATTATTCTTAAGTCATCATCTGATTATGTTTACGTAAACACAAACTACAAAAGAAGTGGTGCATTACTAGTTATGATCTTATTGAATATTGTAACAAGGTTTCACCTGTTGTCTATAGATAATAACACATAGGGGCCGAATCCGATTCGGGCCGGAAAACCACCCGACCGACTCGGTACGGGAATATAGTCCGACCGACAAGTACCGGCGTTGCCCGACCTGGGAAGTACGATGAAATGCATGTGAATCACGACCGACTCATACGGAACTATAGCCGAACGACCGCCCCGGGCGGAAACAAGCTATCCGGCCGGGAAACCACGCGAATAGAACCGACCGACACGCACCAGGAATCAACCCGAACGAAACGTACCCGCGAACTCCGACCCGCGCAGTACGATGCAATGGGTGCAAAATCAGACCGATTCGCACGGAGCCCAAGCCGTACGACCGACACGCATACAAAAGCCAGCCGAACAAACACAATACTCCGCGACCGACGCGTACGCCGCATATGAAACTTAGGTGAAACACAGCGGGAACGACTCGGAGAGGCGCGTACGAGACAACTGCAACGTCCTACTCGGTCAGAAGAACGTCTCCTACATGCACAACAATTACAAATGAAAAAATACAAAAAAAGAGGGCCAAACAAGCAATGACAAAGCCAATAAATACAAGGGGGAAAAAATGGAACAAGGACACACCCCCAACTCCACCTACATAAAGGCCACAAATCCCTACCATGATCCTTTGCAAATTCCACTGACCTGCCAGCACAGAACACCATCAGACAGCAAACACAGACACACACACAGCTCATCCAACACAAAAGCCACACACCATTAGCACCTCAACAAATAGCACCCTCACACACACCCAGCAAAACCTACACTCACACACCCTCACTTGCACACACACACATCAATCACCACCACCACCCATCACCATGCCCCTAAAGAAGAATCCAAAGTTCCTAGATAGTGAATTGGAAGTCATGGTAGACGAGATCCTGAGGGTAGAGCCACAGTTGTTTGGCACATTGGTCCAACAGACCCCTATGGCGCAGAAAACCAAAATGTGGGCGAGGATCGTCGACAGGGTCAACGCACAATCACCATGTTTGCGCACAAAGGAAGACATCCAGAACAGGTGGTATGATGTGCACAGGAGGGTCAGATACCTACTGAAGAAGGATTACCTCCTGAGCCAGCACACCGGCAGTGGCCCTCCTGCCAAACCAGTATACCTCAGGCCCTGGGAGGAGAAGGTGCGGGCCATCCTACCACGAGTGAGCGTATATGGACTATCAAACATCCCAGAGCCTGGTGAGTACACAACTAATATACACAATATTGTGTGACAATACACACACATCACTGTCAAGGGGATAGTCAAACCATACACCCCTAGCAAATCCACAGCAACCAAAAGATAATCATCCCAAGATGTGTATGTTAGTCAGATAAACACAATACATGCCATGTCATAGTGATATGTAACTGTGTCATGACATGTACAAACCCAATAACAAATAGAGCTAGGCAGTGGCACAAATCTAACCAACAAACACTGTCAGATATTTAGCCACCACTAGAACATCACCTCACAGGGAAGCTCACTGAAAGGAAGGAATCCTGTGTATGCTGGTGAAGTCAGTGTAGCCAAGAGCATGATGGGACTCGTAGTAACAGATAATGGGCAGCCTCACATTTGGACCATCCACACCACTCTGAACCATGCTCACAACACAGGGAGTGGAAAAGGACTGACAATATGGCTGACACTTGGTACTGCTGTGGGGAGCACAAGGCCCTGCTGGGAACTGTGCACCAACAAACAACAGGACCACACTGTCAGCCATCTTGCCATTGCTGTTACACTCACACACAGTGCAGTCCACTCAAAAGGAAGGAAGTATGGGCATGCTGGGAAGGTCGGTGTAGGCAATAGCATGATGGGAGTTGTAGTCACAGATATTGCTCACCCTCACAATTGGCCCATCAACACCACTCTGAACCATGCTCACATCACAGGGAGTGGATAAGGACTGACAAGATGGCTGACACTGGGTACTGCTGTGGGGAGCACAAGGCCCTGCTGGGAACTGTGCACCAACAAACAGCAGAACACCACTGCCTGACATCCTGAAAGCCAACTTGCACTCCCTGCAATGCAAGCACGTTGCATGGTGGGATATCTGGCTGGGTGGGAAGGAGGACTGACAGCACTGACCATAGTTACAAGCAGCTCTCCTCACACACACCCTCAACACAAACTCCACATAACCCACCTGGGAGAATGCAATGCCTCACACACCAAATGAAGATCCCACAAAGAACCACCACCCTGGGTAATGCTGTGTGAAGCACAGGGACACTCTTGGGACTTGTAGCCAAACAAACGCCAGGACAACACTGTCAGCCTTCCTGTCAGCACAGGCACACTACCCCACAGGGAAGCAGAGTCAAAAGGAAGGAAGTACGGGCATGCTGGGAAGGGGGTGTAGGCAATAGCATGATGGGAGTTGTAGTCACAGATATTGCTCACCCTCACAATTGGCCCATCAACACCACTCTGAACCATGCTCACATCACAGGGAGTGGATAAGGACTGACAAGATGGCTGACACTGGGTACTGCTGTGGGGAGCACAAGGCCCTGCTGGGAACTGTGCACCAACAAACAGCAGAACACCACTGCCTGACATCCTGAAAGCCAACTTGCACTCCCTGCAATGCAAGCACGTTGCATGGTGGGATATCTGGCTGGGTGGGAAGGAGGACTGACAGCACTGACCATAGTTACAAGCAGCTCTCCTCACACACCCCCTCAACACAAACTCCACATAACCCACCTGGGAGAATGCAATGCCTCACACACCAAATGAAGATCCCACAAAGAACCACCACCCTGGGTAATGCTGTGTGAAGCACAGGGACACTCTTGGGACTTGTAGCCAAACAAACGCCAGGACAACACTGTCAGCCATCCTGTCAGCACAGGCACACTACCCCACAGGGAAGCAGAGTCAAAAGGAAGGAAGTACGGGCATGCTGGGAAGGGGGGTGTAGGCAATAGCATGATGGGAGTTGTAGTCACAGATATTGCTCACCCTCACAATTGGCCCATCAACACCACTCTGAACCATGCTCACATCACAGGGAGTGGATAAGGACTGACAAGATGGCTGACACTGGGTACTGCTGTGGGGAGCACAAGGGCCTGCTGGGAACTGTGCAACAACGAACAGCAAGACACCACTGAATGACATCCTGAGAGTCAACCTGAACCCACTGCAAGGGTGGCATGCTTCATGGTGGGATAACTGGGCTAGGTGGAGAAGGATGGCCGGATGTCCACCAAATACAACCAATGCTGGCCATGCACACACCTCAACATTCACATTGAAATGCCCCAGGTATGCAGGACAATGTGCTACACCAATATCAACCTCTTACTGTGACAACTTAGGACAATGCAATGTACATGCCCGCATCCAGAGGTACAGTCACAACTGTCAGGTGTGTGAACCATTGATGCCTGTAGAAACATAACATACAATGTGTGTCTCTTCCAAATACAGGTGATGATGATGGGGACACAGCAGCAGGCGAGGAGGAGTCCCTGTCCCAGGCTCCGGGGGACACTGAGCTCACTGGTGTGGAACAGCCTCGGCCCTCCTCGGATGGCGAAGACCTACCTGGCACCTCCGGTGTGAGTCATCATGCAGCACCAGCAGGACCAACATCTGCACCCCCTGCACCCACCCCTCCAACAACTGCCAACACACAGACCACCCCCGCCGACACGGACAGACCAAGGACCACCGATGACAACAGCACAGGGCCCCAGGCCCACCGTGGAGCAACGGACAACAACACCACTAACAACCCCCAAGGGGGCCTCACGTCACCTGTGCGTGCCACCGCAGGTCCTGCACGTGTCGCCAGGGGTGGTGGGAGGGGTGGTAGACATAGGTCACTGCTTGCAGAGGGGTCTGGACTGCATGATGACCCACAACTGGCACGCATCGCTGATGCGTACCAGAATAGCACCGGAGAGGTCAGACAGGTAGTGGGGATCCTCAAGGACATACAACAGCAGCAGGCTGCCCATCATGCCCGCTTGGACTCCCACATGTCCCGTGTGGAGACACACATGTCTCGCATGGAGTCCAAGTGGGACACATTGCAAGAACTCACAGCGGTGCATAGGGACATATTGACATGCCTCCGCCAGATTAGCACCAACATGGCCACACCTCCCTGTGTGCCCACAAGATCTGGTGCTGCAACAACTGCCACTGCCACAGGGAGGGAGGAGGACTCTGGCGGAGAGTCCCCTGCACCGCAGCAGCCTGCACGTGAGGGTCCCCCCCCAAAGAAGAGGGGTCGTCCGAGGAAGGAAAACTGAGAGGTTGATGGCCACGTACATCCCCCAGGAAGCCAACACCTGTTCCGGAAATTCTCCTTTGTGTGCAAACTTTTCACCCTGTCGAATGCAACACAACTCTCCCACATGACATGGGGAGTCCAAGTTGGACTAATGTATCATATGACTGTGGACTTCACTCAGGACATTTCTACTACCAAGACTTGCAACTCATCTGGGAACTTTGGATCACAATCCCAATGTACAGCACCCACCATCCTGTGCACTATACACACACACATTTCTGTAAATAAAAATACTAGTACACCATACTTGCCTCTGTTGTTATTCAAATGTGATACTGTTATGGTGATGATGATCTGCTAAATTACACTGTGTATGCTAACTGCTACAGCAAGTACAACACCGTCATGTGAGTCATGTGACGTGACACATATGAGGGAGACACACCACTAGGGCTACACAACACAGAGACACCAGGGCCATCGGACTCATCGCCTACAGTGATGTTGCCAGGAAATACTGTGGAATGCACAGACACCACACCTATTCAGAGTCTGTGTCAACTAGCCCACAGGTGCAGTAAGCAAATGTCAGTCAGATGTGTGACCACAGCCAACGCACATCCCAAAGTGAAGCACAGGTTTATTAGACATTTGCAACATGTTGTTTCCACTACAAATGCAAGGTAATCCCACGTGGCAGTGGCCACACAGTCAACAAGTGCAGAAGATATGAAGTCCAGGGGTGTGTGGCACATCACCTGTATGGAAACTACTGCTGCCACCCTGAAAGCTGAATCATGGTGGCGGGGGATCCAAGTTGAACAAAGTACTCAGTAAGCACCCTGTGAAGGACAGACATGACACACAGTTAAAACCACTGAAGAACAGGACAGAATTGCAATACTCATGCCCAATACATGTCACAAGACAACTACTCAAAACCAAGTTAGCATGTCAAAACTGTTGGGGAGTACAGACTACCTGTAAGGACACATTGCTGCACGCATCCAGTCAAGTAGCACATGGCCACACTCAAACAGCACCAGAGCACCACCCACACATATCATGCAAACTCACATCATTCACATTACATCTCCCTGGATACTCACATTCAGCTGAAGAAGTTGGTGATGAGCTGTGTGCGGACATCACCATCATCATCATCATCATCACTGGCATCGTGGTCCAGGCCAGGATCCTCCACAGGTGGCGGACGTTGGTCATCGTCATCCAGGATGAGAGGCAACTCCTTCCGCACTGCCAGGTTGTGTAGCATGCAGCAGACGATGACAATCTTGCACACCTTTGCTGGGGCATATGGGAGGGCCCCTCCTGTCTTGTCCAGGCAGCGGAAGCGGCTCTTCAGGAGACCAAATGTCCGCTCGATCACTCTCCTGGTCCGACCATGTGCCTTATTGTAGCGCATCTGGGCTGGTGTCACAGGGTTCCTGAGGGGGGTCAGCAACCACGGCATGTTGGGGTATCCGGAGTCACCTACGGACAGACAAGTGCACATTAGCTGAGTTGGAAAAGTGGGCGGAATACTACAGAGCAGAACACACACAATGGTACAAAGTCAGTACACACCGACAAGCCAGGCACGCTGGTTCTGCATCTGTGCCATCATCCTAGATGCGACTACTCCTCATCACGTAGGCATCGTGTGCTGAACCAGGGAAACGGGCACACACATGTGTGATGCTCATATCTGCAAGACATACCACCAGAGCATTGATCGAATGGTAATGTTTCCGGTTCCGGTATGCCTGCTCATGTGCCTGTGGTGGTACCAAAGCCACATGTGTCCCATTATTGGAGCCAATGACATGTGGCATCCTCCCCAGGGCATAGAAGTCACTCTTGACGTCAGTGAGTTGTTGACGTGTAGGGAAATAGATGTACTGGTTCAGGCATCTCAACATTGCCTCCAAAACATCGCGTAGCACACGGCTGAACATAGTCTGTGACATCCCACCGGCAGTCGCCACAGTGTGTTGAAAGGTACCGGTGGCAAAGAAGTGTAGGGCTGCTATTACCTTCACCTTGGGGGTCAGCGCCGTAGGGTACGGCCGGCCAGGTTGCAAATGTGGTGCCAAGCGCACTGCCAAATCCTCAATCAGCTGCCTGGTGAAGCGGTACCGTCGGATGCTGTCACGTTCCACCATCGTTGCCAGGTCAGGGAATGGTCTATGGACAGCTGGAGCCCTGCAGTGCATAGGTTGGAGAAAGAAAGATTGTCAGTCACCCCACATATGTGCCATTCACCATACTCAATTTCACATGATACATCATTACGAGACACAAGTACTTGATGTGTGTGCCGTTCTGTTCGGACATAACTCGCACCTACATGGCCATCATATAACTTCTCAGTACAACATGTGTGGACAACAGGTTCCAGGTTGTGCTATGGGAAACCATTAGGCTGTGTCACAGTACCCATTTACTGCTGTCACGTTCCACACACACACCACAGTGACATGTCTGGACAGATGCGCCACAGGCATCACAGCTCATTGACAGGTAGATTCCCAGTGACCCTGCCTTGCCACATGGACACTGGCATGACATGGCGTATCATGTACACTTCAGAAAAACAAACATGACTCCCACAGGTAGTGGCCCCTGTCGCCTCCGCAGGACAGACATGGATGCCAGTGACGCACAACATCAAAGTCCATGCACAAACAACGTTGATGTGGAGACTGTCTCCCATCGTGCACATGGAATCAGAGACATCGGAAACACAACATGCACACAGACTGTGGAGGGACATCACTATTGTGGCAATGGGTCACCCTGTGACGTACATGCCTTCCCCCATGGGACCCTGGGGGTATGTGACATGTCATACACATACACAACCTGGAAATGTGACCATGCCACATGCTCCGAAATGAACTATTGCACATCACAGTTGTCATGTGCACAACACACAAAGGACCCTGTCCCCATGAACACATGCACAGCCTGGGTGTGGCTGCCCACAAGTGCCACCACAGAAACCACATGTTAACCCCCATACACAGAAAAGGTAATGCAGCCTTACATGCCTTAGGAAACAGTGTGGACTGGGTGTGGTGTTGTAGGTGTGCCCCTGAGTCTCTGGCAGGTATATGTGGCTGGCATACGTTCACCAGTGACAAGCATGGTGACATATGCGACTGACCTGCACAGGTATGCGTTGTACAGCAATGGACCGATCGGTGTGCCCGGCCGGCCCATTGCATCTGTTGTGAGCGGGTACGCGTTGTACAGCAATGGACCGATCGGTGTGCCCGGCCGGCCCATTGCATCTGTTGTGAGCGGGTACGCGTTGTACAGCAATGGACCGATCGGTGTGCCCGGCCGGCCCATTGCATCTGTTGTGAGCGGGTACGCGTTGTATCCCGACATGCGCGTTGTACAGCAATGGGCCGAACGGTGCGCACGCGTTGGCTGGGGCCTGGCATGGTAGCGGACGCTTATTCGAAGCTTCAACGAGTCTGATGCAGTGAATTCAGTTGGCCAGCCACAACAATGTTGCAAAATCATGGGTGTCATGAACTTGGATTTTTGAAGGATGCTGTGGGCGTGTATTAATGCTGCTATTCCATGGATTGGTCAGATTCAGAAGATGCAAACGACTTTGACCTATCACTTTGGACACATGGGACAGTATCTGCCTCTGCAGCACACATATAATGCTGGCTGTTCCCCTGAGAGCTCACTTGCCTGCACTACATGCTCCAGGACGACATCTGCCACCAACACTGCTGCTGTCTCTGCATCCTCTGGCTACTGCAATGGCACGTACTGTGGAGAGAACCCCAGCCTTCAGTCTTGAGGAGAACCAGGCCCTGCTGGACAGCCTCCTTCCACAGTACAGCAAGCTGTATGGGACACCAGGGGAGCAGGTGAGTGTGCTGTCCACTGCCTTACTAATTTTGCATGTTGTCAGACTAGCAGGACTTACAGTGTGCACACCACTGGCTAGCATGCTCACTGAGTAGTTCTGACCCCCAAAGTGTGTAGTTACATGCACTGAACAGGTACAGTGCAGTAACAGTGCATTCCAACAAGGTTTACTTCCCATGCAATGATACCATGTAGTAACTGCTGGCAAACTGTTCATAGCCATCGTTGCACTGCCTGTGTACATCATGTGCCCCAGTGATTGAGACATGTATATCCAACTGTGTGATGCACGTATATGTTGCATGTGTAGTAATGGCATTTTCACTTTGTCATCCTCACAGGTTGATGCCCACCAGAAGCAGGAAATCTGGCTGACCATCGCCCGGGCAGTAAGATCCGTGGGGGACTACAAGCGCCGGATCCGCAACTGCCAGAAGAGGTGGCAGGACCTTCGAGGCTGGACCCGGAGGATCGCAAGGGTCCAGCTGAAGCTGTCGCCTCCTCGCAGGAGGGGCGGACACCGGACCCTGACCCCCCACATGCTCATGATCCTGGCGGTGGTCTGCCCTGACCTGGATGGGCAGCTGAAGGCCAGACAGCAGCAAGGAGGGCGTGAGTCCATGACAGCACTGTGCACTTTGTCTGACATGCTATGTGCCCTCCTCTGGCCTGGTTAAACTTCCACAGTACATCAGTCTTGTGGTCCAGGACCCATGTCCCTCAATTGTGACATGCACACTCCTCATCTGATACGCATATGTGTGGCCCTTACAGTCAGGAAATTGTGTCACTTGGGGACTGTGTCATTGCATTTTGCTTTGCTCAAGGTGGGTGACAGCATTTGTTCCGGTGACTATGTTGTGGGATTCATGGGTGGGTCAATTGCTTACACAATGCCCAGGTTCTGACATGTAATCTGGGTGTCACTTTGATATGTGGTCCACTTGCTGATCTGATTCACCACATGTCCCTGGGGTATTTGGCACACCCCCATGCTGCGGGTGGGAAGAATGTTTGGGCCTCAGGAGTATGTATATCAAGTGTGTCACACATGCTTAGACACCTGCCTACTGTCCAGGACTCATCCCTCTTACAGGTGGAGCTGGACAGTCATGCCTACTCCAGGGCATACAATAGACTCTGTACTCCCACTCCCGTGGATCATCTGACATGTTGTGATCAGTGACATGTTCCCTCAGGTGTCTGCCTCTGTGTCATTGTGCTGTGGCTTCGTTGTCAGGACTACTGGTATGTTTGTCGGTTAGGGTTCAGCATGTCATCTGAGATGTGACCATGAGAGACGATACTTCTGTGACTTATAGATGTTTGATCACTTGACTGTGCACACAGGTGTATGCGACTGTGACTTTCAGGCAGCTGTTATTCATTCACAGCACACTGTGAGGTGCTCAGGTTCTGAGAGTTGTGTTTCATGTCCCCCATATGTCCAATTGGCATGACGTGGACAAATACTAGTTCAGATGATGTGGTGTGTGGGGGATGGACATGTGCACTTGTCAGTTACATAACTTGCATTCCCCATGTCCTAGGATTGTGACACAGTGCAGACTGTTGTTGGCTGGCTGCCATGGCCATGTGACTGGAGACAGTGATGTATGACTTTGCACGCATGCCTGTGTCATGGCATTAAACTTCCTAAGAGTGATCCTGCAGGGGAGTGACATGTGCAACATGCACCCCATTGTGGCATGGACTATCCGGACATGGGTGCATCATGGTGTCTGGTGCTGGTATGCATCACATGCATTCCTATTTAGACTCTGGCTATCCCTTTCTCCGGACACCTGCACTGACTCAGTGGCAAGAGATGTGATGGGTGCATGTTCACATACTTCACTGTGTTCCCTGCAATGTCCAACAACTGTGTAGGTGGTGCATGTGTCCACACTGAGGTCTTACCATCAGACAGGCACCAGACAGATGGGTGCAAGGGCAGGAGGGGTGTGAGTCCCATGGTTGACCATCAGACTGACATTTGGCTTCTCCAAATCTGTGTGAGGAGTTTTGGCAATGTTCAACTAAGGATGCCAGTGCTGGCTCTGTAAGTGCTGTACTTACTGTGGTGTGTGCGGTCAGTGCAGGTGACTGATGTTTGTCTGTTTCCCTAATTGTTTGCAGATACATCCACGGCCACAGGAGGGGACAGCTCCATGGACCAGGAGGAGCAGTGGAGCCAGACTGGGTCAGCATCCGACGAGTGGTCAGAGGGACCCAGTGGCACGGAGTGCGAGGGGAGCCACACCGAGGAGTCCTCAGCACCATCCACCTCAGCTGAGGACCACAGCAGCTCAGAGGATGACTCCCTTGTGGAGGCGGGTGTCAGCAGCCACCACACCCCCGCTGGTCTGTCTGGCCCCGCCACCACCACCACCACCAGCACCGCCCTCCCATTGGCTCCAAATCCAGAGGTCCGTGGAGGCTCCCGTGTTCGGGAGCGTGTCTCCTTCGTGCCAGTCACCGCAGCCCCTGCCCCTGTGTCCCCTGCTGCCCTGAGTGAGGAGTCTGTGTACCTACTTCGGCAGCTCCATGTAGGGCAGACAGCAATGCTGAGTGTCCTCCATGCACACACCACTCTGTTGACACAGCTGGTGTCGTTCATGGAGGGCATCTCAACGGGTATGTCTGCCCTACAGAGGAGCAATAGGTCCATGGACTCCTCCCTGACGGCAGCAGTGTCCCTCCTCCAACAGTCCCTCCCACCTCCTACCTCTGCCCCATCCACACTTCCTGGCACCCTACCTGTCCAAAGCACATGCACACCTGCACAATCACCCAAACACACAGACACAAGCAGCACAGACACACCCAAAAGAAAGGCAAGACGTGCACACAAGCATCCTCAGGGGACAGATACCACACACACAGGGGATGGGGAACAGACACACACACAGGCATCCACAGTCACTCCGCAGTCCTCCAAATCCTCTCCCTCCAAGACCCCTTCCCTTGCCTCACCTGCAACCCCACCTACACAGCAGGTCTTCCTCTGTGACCTCGACCTCTTCCCCTCCGATCCTGCAGATCCGGCATACCGGGGGAATAGGAGGTCCACCCACACAGAGGGGAGTGCCCCTCGCCCCCGGACACCCTCCCCCAGGCGCAAGCAGACTGAGGACCCCATTCGGAAGTCCCCCCGGACCCCACCACCACCACCACGCAGCTCCACCACCCAGTCTCTCTCCTCCATCCCCCAGGCCACCACTCCACAGGTTCCAACGCCACACCCTGCCCCAGGTTCCCCCACACACCGATACCGCATCCCCAAACTGCTTAGGCCCTCCCCCCCTGCCACTTGCTCTTCCACCCCCAACCCAGATGCTCAGCCTGTTTGTGCCACTGGTGTGGAGACCGGGTACCCCCTCTGTCCTGCCCACCTCATCTGCCCCCCTTCCACTCCCTTGGAGGCATGCACTGCAGTGGAGTCCACAACCACCCCGTCTGACTCGGGCACTGCAGTGGGGACCCAGTCCACTCCATCAGACCAGCCCACTGCAGTGGTTGCAGCACCAACACCATCTGACTTGTGCCCTACAGTGGTGCCGGCCCCCCTGAGTCAGACACCTCCACTGCAGTTGCCGGTGACACTCCTGCACCCACCACCCCTTCACTGCCTCACTCTGGCATCCCCTGATCCTGTCCCTGCGGTGCCTGGCCTGCCCCTTGTATGCCCCTCCAAGGGGGATGTCCCCTGTCCCTACCAGTGCAGGCAAGCAATGGCTGACAAGTTGTCACATATCACCCTGTTGGGACTGTGTATTTGGACTGGCCATTGGCCTTAGTTTAATTTGGACTTTTGATTTTTGATTGACATTTGCTGAATAAAGCCTCTTTTTGTTTACTTGTGGTTTTTCTTTTGATGTACATGATGTAGATGAGTATCATCATGCATTTGCAGTTGTAATAGTGTTCAGATCAGGAAAATGAAGTGTTGCAGTGATGGACTCCATGTGGTCCATGGGATATGTGTCCTGTAGTAGTCTGGATCTATGGCATCCTCTGCTGCAGTCTGAGGGTGTGATGTTCAGCATATGACACAGGGATGTACGTTTTGCATTTGTAAATTAACATCTTTGTCTTACAGTGATGCACATCTGGTGGGCTTACCACTGTTCAATGTTTCTATTTCCCTGACTGTGTGCCCATCTCCACTGGACATGCAGTTTAGCACACCAATGTTGAAGGACTCATCAGTGTATACAGTGCACCTTGCTTGACACGTGTTTTGGGTGTATGCAGATGACTGACGTGACACGCCCGTACCCAGGCTGATGTGAGCAGAGCCTTCAGTGTGTTGTAGTTGTTGACTCACTGACCGAGTGTTCTGCCGACATGTTTGAGTCGTGCACAGACAAGGTTTGGCACAGCGGACCTTCCACAGCAGTGGAGTGCCCTCATGGCAGTGTGTAATCCCGTGGCATTGCCTGGGCCCGTGTTTTGTGTTGTGTAAGCATGTCTGTGTGTGTACCCTTCCCTTTTCCTACACAGGCTGTGTCCCTATGGATGTTACTGTTTCTGATGCTTGCTGAGTTGTTCTGTGTTCATCCAGCATCTTGGACCTGGTTACTCCGGGATGTGGGTGCATGGCAAACTAAGGTTCATCAGGTTGTCATCCCAGGTTGTCTTTGTTGTCAGGGCTGGGGATGTGGGCAAACGCAGATGTGACACATTCAGGATTCCCCTTGGCACTTGTTGGTT
Source organism: Calotriton arnoldi (assembly GCA_963921515.1). NCBI lineage: Eukaryota > Metazoa > Chordata > Amphibia > Caudata > Salamandridae > Calotriton > Calotriton arnoldi. The sequence goes on along the minus strand of CAWUFW010017725.1, from coordinate 198,596 downwards.
ACACATGTCATGTAATTTACAGTCTGTGGTAGCTTTCAGTGATTGTGACACGTTGTGTGTGTGACTGCTGCCACTCCTCATGGTCAGAGCTGCAATGTTGGAAGTTGTGTACGTGTGTTCTTTGTGTGTCACCTTGTCTTCTTCATTGGTGTGTGACTATAGCCGGGATCCCATTGATTGTGGTGGATTTCACGTCATGCCCATGTACCGCGTAGTGTGCAGTGTGTCAGACATTCACGAGTCTTGTTGACTGGCCATGTGTGATGGGTTTCTGCACCTTAGTTCCCACCACCACCCCTGGGATTGTCATGGGTGCATGTGCAATGTCACCAGTCCATGTGAGCTTCACTGCTGCACATTGGTGGAGATCAAGGTGTGTGGTGTTGAGTGTGTGCAAATGTGTGTTGTTGCACGGCTAGACCCCTACCTCCATATTGGCCATGGCTGGCAGGCCGTGCTGATTGATTTGTGCTTGTGTAGGTGTGATGGTAGTTTGTTGCTCAGGACACATGGCTGTGGTTCACAGTGTGAATGAAATCTACCTTTGTCATCACAGTGGGATTATCATGCCGGCTAGTGTAACCACAATGTGGGGTCCCTGGGGGTAGTGCTGTGGTGGGTCTGTCTCTTGCTGTGTTAGTTGCTGTTCCTACAAGCTTGTGTGACATGTGTAATTTGGGCTCCCTCTCATCTAACAATGCCTCTTTGCACACATAGGGGAATCCGATCCATGAGTAACTTTTGTATGGCACTGTATACACATCTGTGTAATTGGAATTCAGGCCTCCTCATGTGTTGTGTGGTTGCCTGGGGACACTGGCACACACCCCAATCACTTGTTGTGTTTGATATGCAGTGTGAGTCTGCCTGTTTGTGTTTGTGCATTTGCACCACTGCATTGGCATATCTTGAGTGTGCCATTGGCTGTATGTTGTTAGGTGGCTTTCCCCTGCTGTCCCTGGGACTCCTAGGTCATCAGTCAGCACAATAATCATGGTTTGTATGTCCCATTGCTGCCATGGTATGGTATTTGTTCACCTGACATCTACAGTCTCCACAGGATATCTACATTTGTGTGTCCATTGGTGCAGATATGTGGGTCTGCATTATGATGGTCACTTCTGTCATTGTGTTATTTGTGAATGTTGACAATGTGAGCCTCCATGGGTGATGTTTGTATGCACATGGCCAAAACGATGTTTTATTGCCACTGCACTGTTTGCCTCACCCAATCTATGTTGCTATAGGACACAAGCACTACTATGCCACTGATGTGTTTGTTGTTGTGTGACCAGGAATCATCCATGCAGTTTGGCTTTGGCAGCTTTTACCCTGACTACACTTCCCTTTTGGTCACTGTGGTGATGGGGCTTTGGGCCCCATTGCCACACTGTTCAAAAGGTGCATCAGCTGTGGACCCCACACTTCCCTTTTGGTCACTGTGGTGATGGGGCTTTGGGCCCCATTGCCACACTGTTCAAAAGGTGCATCAGCTATGGACCCCACACTTCCCTTTTGGTCACTGTGGTGATGGGGCTTTGGGCCCCATTGCCACACTGTTCAAAAGGTGCATCAGCTATGGACCCCACACTTCCCTTTTGGTCACTGTGGTGATGGGGCTTTGGGCCCCATTGCCACACTGTTCAAAATGTGCATCAGCTATGGACCCCACACCTACCTTTTGGTCACTGTGGTGATGGGGCTTTGGGCCCCATTGCCACACTGTTCAAAATGTGCATCAGCTATGGACCCCACACCTACCTTTTGGTCACTGTGGTGATGGGGCTTTGGGCCCCATTGCCACACTGTTCAAAAGGTGCATCAGCTATGGACCCCACACTTCCCTTTTGGTCACTGTGGTGATGGGGATTTGGGGCCCATTGCCACACTGTTCAAAATGTGCATCAGCTATGGACCTCACACCTACCTTTTGGTCACTGTGGTGATGGGGCTTTGGGCCACATTGCCACACTGTTCAAAATGTGCATCAGCTATGGACCCCACACCTACCTTGTGGTCACTGTGGGGATGGGGCTTTGGGCCCCATTGCCACACTGTTCAAAATGTGCATCAGCTATGGACCCCACACTTACCTTTTGGTCGCTGTGGTGATGGGGTGTTCAACTACGATTAAAGAAATACTTTGAAGAACATCCCCCAGTTCCCAGTATTGCACAAAATAGAAATGTCGTTTCCACATTAACAGATCTCAGATCTTAGTGTAACACATTTATTGGCGACCCTCAATGAGGATGACAACAATGTTGATATGGTAGAGCTAGCTGGTATGTTGGATATATGTGAGGACACCACAATTGATAGTGGGTTACGCAATAGGTCTAGATTTATGCCGCCTAAAACACAGGACTCCTCCATAAATGAATTTTATGAAAAAGTTACACAACAACTATACCAGCTAGACGACAAACATACTAACAACACACATTGCAAACATGACTATAATCTCTCCAAAAAAGACAGAGCGTTACTGACATCATTAAGAGATGACCCCGAGTTAGTTATACGGGAGGCAGACAAAGGGGGAACATAGTCCTGATGGATCGCAAGGACTATCTAGGAGAAATTGAAAGGCAACTACAAAATACTGATTGCTATGCGAAATTGAAAGAACATCCAATTGACAATATTGAAAGATCTATCAATGCCAGATTATAGGATTGGTATGAATCATGTTTAATCACGGATCTTAAATATAAATATCTACAAGCTCATGACTCTAGACATCCCTGCATCTATATACTCCCCAAAATCCATAAAGGGGGAGGAGTTCCCCCCGGGAGACCCATTATATCAGGGAATGTAGGCCCCACTGAACGGTTATCTGAATATGCTGATGGTTTCTTACAGCCCTTTGTCAAAAACTTGCCTTCATATTTAAAAGACAGTGGGGATGTCTTGTGCAAGCTGGAGGACTTTGTCTGGGATAGTGGAGATCTAATGTTTGTCACCATGGATGTGGAAAGTTTATATACTTGTATCCAGACAGAGTGTGGTTTGGATGCTTTGAAACACTTTTTGTACAAACGCAATGTTAAACACCTGGAACACACACTCATGATATTGGAGATGGCTCGGATGATTTTGACCATGAATGTTTTTTTGCACAATGACACTTGGTTTTTGCAGAAACAGGGGACTGCCATGGGATCCAGGTTTGCTCCGTCTTATGCAAACCTTTTCATGGGTTTGTATGAGGTGGAGCATGCCTGGGGACCTGGATCACAAAACTGGAGTAACAACATTATATTCTATGGAAGATACATAGATGATGTAATATTGATTTGGAATGGGGGTGTTGAGGAATTGCTTGCATACCATAGCTACCTGAATAAGAATAAGTTTAATGTCAAACTAACCATTAACTACTCAAGGGAGGCTACAGACTTTCTGGATTTGAAGCTGTATATATCTAACAACACAATACAATGTGACATCCATAAGAAATCAACAGCGTGCAATAGCGTACTTCATGCCGATAGTGCACACCCACAAGTGACTATTAACGCCATACCATTTGGCGAAATGATTAGGGCTAGATGCAATTGTAGCGAGGAACAAAACTTTGCTAAAAGTGTCAAACCCTTAAAAAAGAGCTTTCATGAAAGAGGATATACACAGAAATGCTTAGAACAAGCTGAGGCAAGAGTAATGAAAGTTGATCGGAAGTCTACATTAATGTCACGACGGAAACAACAAAAAAAGAAAGAGGGACATAAGGAGGTTGTTTTCATCACACAATACAATGCATACAGTGACCACATTTATAACATTCTGCGGAAAAATTGGCACTTGATTGCATCAGGACAAATGCCTGAAGGCACTGTTGCCAACAAACCCAGAGTAGTCTATAGAAGGGACAACACTTTGAAAAATATACTATGCCCAAGCTACATAAGGGACAGAAAAATTAAACCCTCAACATGGCTCCCTTGTAAACCAACTGGTTTTTATGTATGTGGGACATGTACTATATGTCAATTCGGACGCATCAAAAAACAGAGATTTCAATATAACATCGCCAGGGAATTTGTCATCAACACATTTATTAACTGCAACACCACCTACACAGTTTATGTAATAGGCTGTTCCTGTAACAAAATCTATATAGGAAGCAGCATCTGGAGTCTTACGATCAGAATTCAGGAACATATAAGGGCCATCAAAAGTAAGGATGAAAGGTACCCAGTAGCAACACATATATACGAGTCACACCCAACAGACACAGATATTCGGTTCCATGCGCTAGAAAATGTTAAAGTTTGGAGAGAGGTGGAAATAGGGAACTTACATTGAGGATAGCGGAGGCAGGCTGGATTTGCCGCCTTAGGACAATAGCTTTGGGTCTCAATACCAACAGTGAACTCTATCATTTCCTGTAAAAATGTAACTTCTGTATAAAAGGAATCACTTCACTTTCTGTAAAAACTTAGGGGTCGATTACGATGTCGGGCGGATCGCCACCGCCCGCATGGCGGTGGCGATCCGCCCGCCATAATCGCCCGTTCGCCAACAAATTCCCCCCGCCATATTACCATGGCAGAGGGGAGCCCGGCAGACGGTAAGACCGTCTGCATGTTTTCCGCCCGGCCGAACAGTCGACCGGGCGGAAAAGGGTTTAATATGGTGGCGGTGTCTGCAAGACACCGCCATCCATATTATGATGCCGGCGGAGATGAGCCTTTCCATGGTGGCGTCGCCGCCATGGAAAGGCTCGCGGTCTTTGCTGTTGGGGGCCCGTTGCGGGCCCCCAGGGTGTTGGGGTGGTGGGGGCTGCACATGGGGGTACCTATGGTACCCCCCTGCATCTGCATGCACAAGGTGTCAGGCACCGCGCGGTGCCTGTCACGTTGTGCATGCAGATGCACAACATGCATTTCCAGCACTGTGGCGGGCGGTGTTGTGAGCACCGCCCGCCACAATGCTGGAAATGGGGATGCCACCGCCACCGTGGCGGTGGCATCCTAATCACATGTGCGGGACCGCCGCACACATAGCGAGCGGTCCCATTTACCGGGGCGATGGCGGGCGGAGTCCGCCCACCATCATAATCGGCCCCATAATATCTAAAAAAGAGATTATGTAAAATACTGGGCATGAATTTGCTTGTGCTTGTTAAAAGAGACACTGTGGGGCCGATTCCGATTCAGGCCGGAAATATCTCCGACCGAGCCGGACCCGGAGAGATTTCCGTCCGAATCGGACCCTAGCAGTCCGACCGAACGAGTACGATGCGTTCGCATGCTATCGGACTCGAGTCGGTCGGACTCCCATTGAAGTCAATGGGAGACGGACGTACAACGCGTACGCGGGCTCCCATTGACTTAATGGGTGCGAGGCGAACAAGGGCGCCCCCTACAGCGGGTTCGCGTCGAAGCGGGTCGTGCCGTACATGCACAGGTAGGGGGGACCCATGGGTCCCCACTGTGTGCGACTCGCGTGGCTAGGCGTACAGGGGGGTCCGACACGGACCCCCAAAGTACGGCTCCGACTGCTCGTTCGAGCCGGACGGCGCGAGTCGGTCGGACTGCTCGAGGCGCGCATCGTACTTACCCGGCCGGGGAACGTCTCCATTGCGCGGTGTGAGTCAAGTCCGTGCGAGTCGGTTGGAGCGGTTGGGTCCCACGAACGAGTCGGTCAGCGATTTCGCGTCCGCTCACATCGTACTCGCTCGCCCGGACGCACGTCCGACTCAGTCGGGAAACAGGGCTCCGAATCGGATCCGGTAATGCCGGATCCGATTCGGAGCCCTACCGGCCGAGATCGGAATCGGCCCCTTAGTGTGTTTATCTGTAGACAACTGGTGAAACCTTGTTACAATATTCAATAAGATCATAACTATTAGTGCACCACTTCTTTTGGAGTTGGTGTTTACGTAAACATAATCAGATGATGACTTAAGAATTATATGTAACCCCAAGAGACACTTCTATGGCGAGGCCTCTCTCCAAGAATATAACAAATATCTAATATACTTAAGTGTGTTATTGGGGAAACATTGAGGTCTCTAATATAAACACACCACCATAATATAAACACACCATCATAAGATGGCGGCCAGTTACACGGGCCATTGAGAGAGACGTTTGCATTAATTGGGAATCTGCGAATATGGGTCCTATTTCTAGCACAAATCAAACGCAAACATTGCAAACATTCAAAAAGAAAAAAGCTAACAATAAAGTTGGATTGCAAGCAATAATACTAATATGTCAGCTGAAAGGGTTTCTTCGGACACTCCGAGATGGCGGCCGAAAAAACTTGACGTAAGACACGTATTTTTTGGCACAGCATCAAAAGTAATAAGGGACTTACATATAGGCCAAAGTGACCAAAATAGCGCAAAATATAACATCCGTGCAGCAGAAACCTGATTTCCTCTGTATACACATAAAAAAACAAACTGATTATAAAGTTGGTTTGGAAGCAACAATACTAACATGTTAGCTCAAAGGGATTCATCGGCCACTCCAAGGTGGAGGCCGAAAATACGTGACGAAAGGGGACGTAATTTTTGACAACACACAGGCGATGGCAATAAGCAGGCTATTTAAATGGAGCCTTTTAACGCCACAGGCTGCATACACTGCTGACTCTACGCCGGTACGCGAACTGCTGAAAATCGGAAGTAAGTCACTGACTGAGCAGGAGGCTGTTGGAATAGAGGAGACTTTGACGCTGTGGTAATGGGGACTGCTGGGTATAATGAATAAAGCACTGTGACAACGTAGTACACATTTGGGACAGGATATAATGCTATTTCCATCTCTAGCTATTACTAGACCCCCTCCCCTCTGGAGGAGCGATGGGGTTATCTTCTCGAATTCATAGTCGGACTTTTCCGTGGAGAACCATGCTACCGCTGGACTTTCTCCCAACATGAAATGTTGTTTGAAGGAAGGGTTTGACAACAACATTGGGGGTGTGGGGTAACATGCTGCAGCTCGGATGGGAAGAACAAACAGCAACTGCTCTTTGGTATAGGGATAAATAATGAAAAGGAATGGGGGGGTATAGACTGAATAATCTAGCCTATCTGCTACAAAGTCAGCCACTGGTGAGGTCATACGCCAATGTGATAATGACTTTTCAAAACAGGCTACTTCACTATAAGTTAGGTCCAACCAATGGGACTATCAATCACTGAATGGGGATGTGGGGATCAAATGCTGTTACCCTTGAGGTTGTGTATAAATATGATAATAGTTCTCTAAATAGGCCACTCGATTATAAGTCAGGTCCAACTAATGGGATCATTAATCACCAAATGTGAATGTGAGGAATTGAAATAAGTACTGATTCATATACAAAATATATAACTAATTAAGTTACGCATTTGGAACTCCATTCTTTTGATAGATTCACGAATGGGGTAATACCTACTGGAGTGCTACTCCCAGGCTTAAGGTCTAAATACTAGATGGATCACTACAGACTTTTTTTCTACATATCTTCAAATTCACGACATTGGGATGAACTTCATCTTAAATAAAGGTAGGAACATATCAGCTCTTTGACACACTACCATATAGTTGCAATTCATTTTAAAGTATCCTTCTTTCTTTTTTGGGTTACTCATGACACCGGTACAAATTCTGTTAACAGATAAATCTTCCAAATTTACTACAAGAGAAGGAGTAGAACAACACTTACAGCATTCAAGATAGGAGGCCAAACAGTTTCCTTTTTCTGGTAAGATCAGTGTAAATATAGGCTCTGTTAGGGGATATCATTTTGGGATACAAAATAAATTAATAAAATTGCATACAATTTTTCATATATCTTTTCAATGCACAAAAACAGCTTCTGTGCTCCACCCCACCTGGAGCACAATATCATGTGTGGTAGGACGTTAAATGAATATTGCCTACATTGGTTATTGTTAGGATGTATCTAACTCAGCAGGGGCAGCAACCAAATCGATTTTGTTTGTAACGAACTGACTTGTGGCACTCTCTCACATGCCAGATTGCACATTGTTACTAAATATTTTCTATAAAAACAACTGTCTCAACAGGTTAGGGTTAATGAAATACACTTGTGGAGTATATAATAAAATGATGTAAAAATGTTTTAAAAAATATGTTCACATGATTTTAAATTTTGTAAATATAATTTGTATATATGTATATTGTTTGTAGCCCTGAAGAAGTCCGAGAGGATGAAACGCGTTGGCTACGGTTTTATCCATTGTGAAGGAGAAGTCACCAATAAAGGGATTGAAAGACAACTGCTGAATTGATGTTATGCTTAATTGTGTAGCTAAAGAATACCAATGAATGAAGAAATCATTTATGTAATTGCACTGCATTTATGTATGACTACAACTAAGGGTGTTGGATCATTCAGGCAATTCCTTATTATATATCTTTATTGATATACTTAACCACTCACTTGAAACATGCCATATTCCCCAACCATGGAAACATATGATAGTGGAGCCGCTTCTAAAAAAAACTACAGCGAATCCCAAACTGGCAATCAGCTAAAGACCCATCTCCCTGCTTCCAGTAGTGAGTAAATTACTAGAAAAGCATGTCAATAGACATCTGTCCTGCTTCTTGGAATCTCAAGACGTCCTCCACTGCACCCAGACAGGTTTAAGATTAGGTTGCAGTACGGAGACTGCACTACTGGTAGCCACCGATGAGCTCAAGGTGGTTCAGCGGCAATGATAATGTTGGATCTAAGTGCTGCTTTCGAGCACTCCACGCTTGTTCAGAGGATGATGGAAGTTGACACCACTGGGGACGCCATCATGTGTCTGGAAGCGTTCTTAAAGAATAGGAGCTTTCAAGTGTGCAAAGGTCCATTTTTTTTATCTAGTCATCCTCTGCAGTGTGGAATCCTACAGGGTTACTCATTGAGCCCTACACTTTTTAATAGGTATGTACTCCCCCTAGCTGAAATTGTACGGCCTCATGGTCTCCCATTAGTGTCATAAGCAGTTGACATTCAGATCATCTTGGCCCTTACAACCAATGTTAGCGAAACCTCCAGCCAACTAAACTCTTGTGTTAGGGAGACTGGATGTCTGTAAGCAGTCTGAAACTTAACAGTGTCAAAACGGATGGAATTGGTGGTAGATAACAAGTTGGAAACATGTTCAAGGTGGCTGGAACTGTCTTGGCCAGGACAACTAGATGAGCTACCGCAGTCAGTCAAAGCGGTAAAACGTCTAGGCTTCTGGATAGACGACAAGCTCACAATGGAGACTCAGGCCAAAAAATGTCTGGGTCATGTTTTAGCATCCTGAGACCTCTCAGAAAAATCCTACAGATGCTACCGGCATTCACAAGGAGGGTAGTGGGACAGAGTTGAATAAATTCACGGCTACACTATGGTAACTCCCTCTACCTAGGGTGTCCGAAATATGTGATAAAAAGGCTCAAGTGGTGCAGAATGCTGCTGCAAGAATTCTGCTCAAAATATCCAAGCACCAATCCGCAAGATCTGCTATATTAGCTCTACATTGGCTGCCAGTCCAAAGGAGAATTCATTTTAAGGCTATATGCATTGCAATTAGGTCATCCATGGACAAGGCCCACTCATCATCAGGAATTTACTCACCCTGTATGCTCCAGGGAGGTCTCTGAGATCTAGTAATCAGAGACTGCTGCTGGTGCCCAAGATCAAAAGGGCGAGAAGCAGAGGCCGCTACTTTGTGTGCCATCTATCTGTTCCTTGGAATGCCCTTCCAGCCTCCCTTAGAAGTCAGAAGTATGTTTTGGAAAATGTGTAAAAACACACCTTTTCTGAAGAATGGACTTTAGTTAATTGGTTCATTATGGTAGCTCGGTGAGGTTGTTGCAGCTAGCGCTGGGAGGCCTACTGGGGTAGCCATGCGCTATATAAAAACAACTGAATTGAATTGAATTGAAAATGGATTGAGTTCTTTTTGGTGTAGATGTGCACAAATTAGATATATCATTGAACAAGTTATGTTTTGCTAAATGAGGATGAGTAAAGAAAATGGGAAAGTTCAAATTTGTGTGAGTGCCATTCGTTTTTGGAGTGCAATCCGTTGTGCAGTTTACAATTATGTTCCTTCTTCAACCGTGGAATTTCTAAGGGGCACCGAACCTTAGAAAGTAAATAAAATCCTGCAAGTTTGATGAAATACCTTTGTCATTCCCAGATTTGTCTCAGCTTACTAAAGAAACAACAGAGCAAAAGCAAATAAGACATCCTAAATGTTTATTTATTTAATTATTTATTGTTTTTGTAAACGCAGACACTGTCAATGTAGCTGACAGAGTGCTATATAATGCAATTAAAGTAGAGGTTTAATGGAATAGCAATCAAAATAGCAAGTAAACACTGAATGAAATGAAAGATCAAATGCTATAACAATAATATGTACAACAACTATGTCATGTTGTAATTACAAGAGGAATAAATTAGTTTTCAATTCCTTCTTGAAACATAACAATGGAAGTGGAGGGCACTCAATCAGATGCAGGGATTTGTCAAAATGAGGTCTACTACTGCAAAACGTTTGTAATGATATTCATCTTCTTGTAAGTAGCGGAATTGAATGACATAAAGGTTCCTGTCCTGTGAGTAAAACAAGATCCTGCAACTAAAGAGATATTTGAGGCCAGGTATAAGCACTGCTAAAAATGTAGACTTTGTAAACTGAAAAGCCAAGTGTGAATTGCCACCAACATTTAAAGAGGTTGGCAATGAAAAGACTTAAGAGTGGGGCTGATCAAATCCACCATCTGCACACCAGCTGAAGCATCAAAGTTAAACACACTCCATTTGACCATAAGTCACATATGCGGAACCTCCAGAAAGAGTTACACCCAATTTACTTGTGTGGGCACAAGGGCCTGAACCTGTGAGTGAATGCTCTTGGACCAGAGAAAATATTTTATCTATCATAGATGAAACACATGAAATGAGGAACACTGCAACTTCTTTGAGTCTGAAGACAGAGCACAAGATGTAGAATTCCGCCTAAATCCAAAGGATTCAGCACAGCTAACCAGCAACAATGGACAGACAGGTCCTAAAAGTGATACTAGATTCACCTGGCAGGTCAACAATGAATTCTATTTCAGATCGGTTAATCTCAGGCAGACTGCTTTGATCTAGCCACAATCACAGATGGGCAACTCTTCAAGCAATGGACGTCGAATGCAGATGACAGTCCAGTTGCCTACTCCGTCTACATGATAAATGGATGCCTGAGGTGCACATACACTGGTAGGAGGATAACTGTGATAAACGTGGGCTGGTATCTTGAATACAACCAGAGATAAAACATGAAAAAACAATGTTCTTCTAAAATTGAGTTTCGTCTTCTGTGGGAGGTATTCATAACACTGCACAACAATGCACAACAATGCACAACAACGTGTTTAAATGTTGGTCACTGCTAAAGTCCAGTGATTTAACATAGGGGACTGACGTAGGTGAGAAGGCCAAGTAGTAAACCAGGATACCTTTACTCATCAAACTAAAAGTGACCGGTGCCACGCCCCCTTGAACTGAAAGTGACAGGTGCCACGCCCCTCGAAGTAAACTCAAAGTGACTGGTGCCACGCCCCTCGAAGTGAACTAAAAGTGACAGGTGCCACGCCCCTCGAAGTGAACTAAAAGTGACAGGTCCCAAACCCTCCTGATTGATGTAGGTGACCATTTGACCCAAGGGGGCTGACTGTCATAGGGCCAGTCTGTTTTTGGAGACAACAGCGAACCAGAACCCTATGATGCAGGGTGTCCAAGTTGTGATGTAGAGGTGTACGCCTCTTTTAGGGGGCTGTTTAGAATACATATAATGCGTCCTTAAGAGCCGTGTACAGCAAGCAGGCGCCTGAATACAGAAAGAGGATCTTATCAAAATGAAGAGATACAGCCCGCTCGTGAAAAGGCCCATGTTGGGTGGCGACCAGCCCACTATAGATAGATATTACCGCAGCTTAACACCTAAGGTGTGGGACGAGAATGCTCAACAAGAAACACCTAAGGATATGGGCTGCGATGTTACTGGTTTTGACGATGACATTTGTCGGCGTATGGAAGCACTCAGTCTCAAGGATTGCGTACGCCGGGTGTCCCCGATTAAGGTCGACAGCAGCAAGAGTGAGGGCTCGAGTGACGGCACCGAACATGCGGGAAGCAATTTCTTGGACATGGACGAGGAAGAAGAATCGATAGTTCCACCTAACACCCCCGTCTATGAAGACATGGGCTTTCAGGAGGATACGGTTCCTGAGAAGGTAGTTGTGCAACAGCCGGGTACAACGTTCGAAGATGATGCAGCATCGCAGGACATTAGCGACTCTCAAGATTTCAGAGCCGCCGCCGAGGGAGGTGAAAATGCAGAGGTTAGTAAAAAAATGTTATGAGCAGGCAGCTACAGAATGGGTTATTTTATTTCTTCAACTAATGGTATGTCAATCTTTCTTCTTTTGAACCCTAGAGAGCAACCCCAAAAAGACCTGCGGCAGAGTGGCAGCCTGCAAAAGCGAACAACGTAATTTTTAACAGTCTGTGGTGTTCAAAACAGACGGAAAGTTCCACATGCCAAAACAATGAGGGGTGCAGCAAATGTGTATGCGGCTCTAAGAGCGCCGCATGTGAAAAGGAAAATCCAGGAGTATCCTACAAGGCCATGCAGTGTGTTAAAGGTTTCGCTGCAGCCGTTGTACTAACCTGTGTCAAGCGTGACTATTACAGCCTTTGTCACGGACATCAAATGAAGGATCCTCAGCAGGCGGCGCACGAATGTTTGTGCGAATTATACAGAACAAGAACAATACGGTATATTTGTAGTGTGTTAGACCGGTACAAGGTGAATAAACAGTTAAGGGTGGTGTATGGGTTGTACGCTGAAAAGAAATATGTCCACCCTGAGATGGTGAGGATCTTGTTCGCAGCTCTCAATGAGATCCGATACGCCCCTGACCCGAGCTTTAAACTACCCTGTATGCAGGGGATGTGCACGGCTTTTGATAGAAAGATGATAGAAAGAATCGTAGAAAGGCGTATATGTAATCTGTATAAAAAAAATTGAAGAATAGGGTCTTTGACCCCCGAAGACTATTTTAAATAAATAAGGTATTATTTAATGTTACATGCTAGAGTGTATTTAGAACAAAACAGTAGAATGTTACACCACAAGGTGGCTATGTGTTAATCCGCCCTTACTATGCTTACTATGAAAATGTGAAGTACCTTCTGTTTATGTTTTCCTAATATTCTTTATTTTTAATAAAATGTCCTTACACAAAACAAGCGTCATTCATTGCCTGTGTTGTAGCAAATGATAACATGCCGGGGGCCTGGTTAAGAAAACTTTATTACGATACAAGAGGGGTTAGTAGCTTTGGAAGCGCCAAAGCTCTGTATAGAAGGGCTGTAGATGAAAGCGAACCGGTAAGCAGAGCCCAGGTGAAGACTTGGTTATCAGGGGAGGCGGCGTATACACTCCACAAACCAGCCAGAAGACGCTTTAAGAGGCGACCTACAATCGTTAATGTGCAAATATATTATCAATGGCAGGCGGACATCATCAGCCTTCAAGATTTAGCAAAACATAATAACGGCGCTCGTTATATATTAACCGTCATAGACGTCTTGTCCAAGTATGCCTTCGCAGAAGCGCTACGCGATAAAAGTGGGGCTAGCGCCACAGCCGCTTTTAAAGCCATCTTCGAGAAGGGGCGAATTCCTCAAAAACTACAAACAGACGCTGGTAAAGAATTCTTAAACAAGGCTTTTCAGAAATTATTAAAGCACCACGGTGTTCAACATTTTGTAACACACACAGAGGTAAAAGCAGCGGTTGTAGAGCGGTTTAACAGAACTTTAAAGTCTAAGATGTGGAGGTATTTTATGGCCCACAACACCACAGATACGTTGAAGTTCTACAGGCTTTTTTAGCTGTATATAATGCCAGTTATCACAGGACCATCAAAACAGCACCCGTAAAGGTAACTCCTAGTAATTCGTTAACTGTTTGGAGAACGGTGTACGGACGTAATTACGCTACAAAGGTGAAGAAGCCTATTTTTAAAAAAGGTGATCACGTAAGGATTTCAAAATTGAAAGGGGTCTTTACGAAGGGCTACCAACAGACTATTAGCGATGAAATATTTATAGTGGAAAGTGTGGAGCTTAAAGAAGGGATGTATATTTACAGGTTAAAGGACTACGATGGGGAAGCGGTGTTGGGGGTCTTTTACAAGGAAGAGTTACAAATGGTACCCGACGATCCTCACAGGGTGTATAGGGTTGAAAAGATTCTGAAAAGGAAAGGTAGCAGTGCTAATAGCCAGGCATATGTCAAATGGCGGGGCTGGCCGGAGAAATTTAACAGTTGGGTGTTGGCCAGCTCCCTGAAGGGTGTGTGAGCTAGGGACCGTCTAAAAGCTGCTGATAAGATGGAGACAACGCCCTTTTATATTACCCGCCGTCCAACGCTTCTAAGGGCATGTTCCCCGAGAACCAGATTTCTAATTACACCGTGAAAATGGCTAAGCCTGTGGACCTGAAAGGGGATTGGGAGGTAGCCCTAACAGAAATCCAATAGCCAAGAACCTGGAATACATTTACACCGAGCGAAGCCAAGTTTAATATAAAGCGTGAGCAGGACACTTTGAGCATACACGCGGGCTTCCCATACGGCTACTACCCAACCATTTCAAGTGTTGTCGACGCCATCAACAAAGCCATAGCCAGCATCGAAACATATTCGAATATTCATCTGTCGCTAAATAACGTCAGAAGGAAGGTGTTTCTTAAAGCCCCAAGTCGCAACACCTCGTTTAACTACTCTGGTAAATTAAGAAGGGTTTTAGGCACAGTGCAGCATACGAGAAGTCAGGTCGAACAGGATCACACGTGCCCCAATATTAACGGGGGGTTCTATACGCTCTGTGTATAGCGATATTGTAGAGGCCCAGAGGATCGGCGATAGTTACTCGCCTCTGTTAAGATGGGTCCATGTACAGGGTGAAAATAATACGATGGTCAATATTCAATTTAACAAACCCGACTACGTCGCAGTTTCTAAAAACCATTTTGACACTATTTCAATTATGATCTACGATGATCAGTCTGAGCAGGTGACCTTTAAATACGGGAAAGTTATTGTCAAGCTTCATTTAAGGCCGAGACGCGACGGCGGCTATTAAGCAGGCATCATGGTGGTCGTGAAAACATACGGGGAACCGTCTATGTACAGGGACTATTACAGAAACCAAGCCGGATATGGAGGTCCTCCGTACTTTCAAGGGTCACCGGTTATGTACGGGGCTAGTTTAGGGGGCTTCTTCCGTAGTCTGTAAGAGCTATGCCCTTCTTAAGAAGGGGCTATGAAATTGCAAAACCGCATGTTAAAGCGGCGGCTACGAACATTGCCCAGGATGTGATTGGGTCTGTTACTTCGGCGGTTGCCGAGCGCATGAACAAGCAGCCACAAGAAGGAGCGGGTTTGGTGTACAGGCCATGCGCGAGTGTTAAAAGGAAGCGCCGTGCTTCGAGACGCAGGGGCCCGCCGGCCCCCTATAAAAAAAGGAGGAGTTCTTCAAAACGCACTCACAAAAGAAGAACTCCAAGACGGAAGAGAGCTTCGAAGAAGAAGAGAAACGGCTCTAAAGTAAATATTTTCTAAAGCGGCGCAAACTAAAGCATGGCCTTCGTACATTGTGCATCGGGCGAGTGCGCCAAATCCGAGTTAGACTTGTTTACTCTAAAGCCCACGCAGACAAGCATCGAAAACAGCTTCTTCATGGAGGTATCGCCTTTAGTCGCTTTGACACCACTCGCCCCTATAGAGTTTTTTGTGTCAGGGTCCACGGATATGTATTTGGATCTCAACAACACGCTGCTCCTTCTTATGTGTAAAATCGTAAAAGCGGATGGTTCCGACATAGCAGCAGACGCTAAAGTGGCGACAATCGCTTACCCCCTAGCAACCGTGTTTAATCAGGAGGACATCACCCTGGGCGATCGTCTCATCACACAGAGCGATAACATGTATGCCTACAGAGACTACCTCGAGAGCATTCTAAATTACAGTAGCGATGCCCTTGACACGTAGCTTTCAGTGGGGCTTTTCTACAAGGATACATACGGCCACTTTGAAGCCAAGGAGCTGGACGGTGACAATCAGGGTTTTGTAAAAAGAGCAAGGTTTGCAGCAGGCAGTCGCAACTTTGACCTCCTGGGGTGCATACATTCAGACCTCTTCTTCCAAGATAAACTGCTCATCAACGGAGTTGATCTTAAGATCAAGCTCCCTCGCAACAAGGACTCATTCTGTCTCATCAGCGGGGATGCGGACCAGTACAAGCTGGACATACTGTCTGCGAGTCTGTTTGTAAAGAGAGTGAAAGTGTCACCGAGCGTCAGATTAGCTCACGCTGACGCTTTGCAAATATCAAATGCCAAGTACGCCGTGAAAGAGTAGCTCTGAAGGTATTCAGCATCCCGGCAGGTACCCGATTAACCCAACAACAGAATTTATTTCTGGGGCAACTACCCAAACTTATCATCATCGGTTTTGTGGACAATACAGCTTTTTGCGGCGCCTATACCTCAAACCCCTTCAATTTTAGGCACTACAACATCAACTATGTGGCACTGGTCCACGAGGGCTCTGTGATTCCTGCAAAACCCTACACACCCAGTTTTATAACCTCCAACTACATCAGGGAATATCAGGGGCTGGTTTCGATAACCGGGAAGCCTCTACGGGACTGCGGGGTAGCCGTGTCAAGAGAAGGCTATGGGGAAGGATACACACTGTTCGCATTCGACCTGACTCCCGACATGGAAGACGGCAATCACTACAACCTGGTCAAAAACGGAAATCTAAAAGCTGAAATACGATTTAGTAATCCGCTACCTGCGAATGTGAACATGGCCATATTCTCGGTATTCGACAGCATCATTCAGATCAACCACGCCAGATAGATTTTGTTTGACTATCTTTAAAGCGTTTGTGAAATGGACACTGTGCAGATACGTGAGTTCTTAAGCAGGCATCAATATGCTAGGAAATACTTTTTAGGTGTTTTTCCTACCGATGGGTTACCAGCTGTAATAGGGGCAGAAAAGCCCTGCACCCTAGTCTTTAACACGATCCTCATTACAAGGGTGGAACACACTGGGCGGCCGTGTTTATAGATAGTGACAAGGTTACAGTGTTTGACAGAGTACGCAGACATAATATCGAGTCGTAAATATCGATATGCCATAATATCGATGTTTAAATTTCGATATGACAGAATATCGACCTGCAAGAATATCGACTACAAGAATATCGACATGCAGGTAAGAAATATTGTTTTACTTAATATCGAAGTTAGTAATATCGTAAGTCAAAATATCGTTGTTAATAATATCGAGAAAAAATTGTGTTTTTTATGTTAGTATATGTGTTAAAAGTATAGGTTATTTTTTTTATGTATGTTTGAATTTTTTATGAGTAATTAATTTTCTGTTAACATTTTTTTGAGTATTTTCGTTCCGTAGCGGGTTGTGGGTTTATAGGGGAATAGGGTGGGAAGTAATTTAATTATAATATATTAATTAATAATTTTTTTTAAGTTATTAATTTTTAAAATAAATAAATATTGCGTTTTAGTTCCGTAGCGGGTTGTGGGTTTATAGGGGAATAGGATGGGAAGTAATGTAATTGAAATTAATTAATTAATAAATGTATTAATTAATATTAATGTATTTAATAATTTGTAATGTTAATTGTGCTAATTATTGGTTATTAATTACATTTTAATTGATTATTAATTAATAATAATTAGTTGGTAAATATGGTAAATGTGTAATTTTTTTAGGTGTGGGTTGTGGTTTTATAGGGGAGTAGGGTGGGAAGCAATTTATTTATAATTAATTGATTAATAATGATATTAATTAATATTTATGTAATTAATATTTTATATTGTTAATTGTGTTATTTTTTTTATTAATTCGTTATTAATTAGATATTAATTATTAATTATTAATTTGTAAATATGTTATTTGTGTAATTTTTTTAGGGGTGGGTTGTGGGTTGATAGGGGAGTAGGGTGGGAAGTAATTTAATTGTAATACATTTTTTAATATTTTTATATATAATATTTATTTAAAGTTATTTTAAAGTGTTAATTGTGTGATCTAATTTATTTTTGATGGTTTTTAATTTGCTTGTTAATTGTTATTAATTAATTAATTAATCGATATTTAATTATGTTAATTGTGTAATATTTTATAATGTTGGTGTTGTTGTTTATAGGGGAATATGGTGGGAGGTTAATTATTTTTGAGAAATTAATTATTTGTTAATTAATGTTAATTATTTTGCAGGAGTGGGAATACTAAATTATTCCCTTCCGCTATCCAACACTTTCCCTACTGCTGCATTTGCTGTAGTGGGAATAGTCAATTATTCCCCTACGCTATCCAACATTTACCCTACTGTTCCACTTGGTGGAGTGGGAATAGTAAATTATTCCCACTCGCTATCCAACACTTTCACTACTGTTGCACTCGCTGGAGTGGGAATAGTAATTTTTACCCTCCCGCTATCCAACACTTTCCCTACTGTTGCATTCACTGGAGTGGGAATAGTAATTTTTACCAACCCGCTATCGAACACTTTCCCTACTGTTGCATTTGCTGGAGTGGAAATAGTAAATTATTTCCCTACGCTATCCAACATTTTCCATACTGTTACACTTGGTGGAGTGGGAATAGAAAATTATTCCCACCCGCTATCCAGCACTTTCCCTACTGTTGCACTCACTGGAGTGGGAATAGTAATTTTTACCCCCCGCTATCCAGCACTTTCCCTACTGTTGCACTCGCTGGAGTGGGAATAGTAATTTTTACATACCCGCTATCCAACACTTTCCCTAGTGTTGCACTCATTGGTGTGGGAATAGTAATTTTTACCCACCCGCTATCAAACACTTTCCCTACTGTTGCACCCACTGGAGTAGGAATAGTAATTTTAGTACGCCGGTATTCAACACTTTCCCTACTGTTACACTCGTTGGAGTGGGAATATTAATTTTTACCTCTCCGCTATCCAACACTTTCCCTACTGTTGCACTCAGTGGAGTGGGAATAGTAATTTTTACCCACCCGCTATCCAACACTTACCCTACTGTTGCATTTGCTGGAGTGGGAATAGTAATTTTAACCCCTCCGCTATTCAACACTTTCCCTACTGTTACACTTTGTGGAGTGGGAATAGTAAATTATTCCCTTCCGCTATCCAACACTTCCCCTACTGTTGCACTTGCTGGAGTGGGAATAGTAAATTATTCCCCTCCGCTATCCAAAACTTTCCCTACTGTTGCAGTTTTTGGAGTGGGAATAGTAATTTTATTCCCTACGCTATCCAACATTTTCCTATTGTTATAGTTAATGTAGTGAAAAATATTTTTTGGGAAATAAATATTAATTTTGATATTTTAATTTATTATATATATAATTTATTTTTATATTTATATTACAGCTTTATGTATATATATGTATTTATACTTTTTATTATGTTTCTAACATTTTATAATTAAATAAAATATTTATTTATTAAGATGTTTAAGTTAATATATATATATATATTTTTTAAATATGTATGTTGTATTTTTTATAAATTACATTTATTGTTTATCATTTTTAACTATTTTAAATAATTGTAACTATGTTTTTATTAATTATATTTATTTTTTAATTAATTTTACATTATTTTTAAGACATTTAAAAAAAACGATATTTATGCAACGATATTTTAAACAATGATATTTTGGTTTCGATATTATTGTACTTACCTTTGTAGAGATAGGATGTCGATATTCTGTCCATCGATATTCTGGACTTGATATTGTTGTAGGTCGATATTCGGTCCGTCGATATTATGTCAATGATCCGTTTGACAGTACAGCGGAGTTCCCCGAACACAGTCTCTATACACAGCTCATATTCAAGTATGTGAAAAAAGCCACAGTGCGGGTGGAGTATAACAGCTGAGGGTGCAGGATTCATTAGCCATCACAGGTGGGGAACACTGTATCTATTTTATCAGTAAAATGTCGGAGGGTGTGACGTTTAGAAATTTCTTAAATCTATATTCGAGCGACCTTGTTAACAATGACGGTCTAGTTGTGAAATATGTAAAAGAAAGCACACGGGCATCGGTCAGACCTGTGAAAACAGAATATGGCGTTTGTCAAAATTGTAAGGGGTTGTAACGTGTGTATGTTTAATGATGAACGTTTAAAATAAAGGCATTTATAAAACGTGCATTCAGACTCTGTATTTCTATGCTGCCACATACACCATAATTAAAAATGTTTTAAAAGACGAGTGAGACAGGTTGAAAAGTTATAAAAGTGTTTATTACAAACAGTTATGTAGGGTGTGCATTACAATGACATCCCTTACTAAAGAAATATATGAAGAAAAATCAGACATGACTATACACGTAACAGGCACAGTTATTCAAAAAGTTTGTAGAAACATTAAGGCGTATTCCACGTATGGGATTTGGCTAGTGTCTTTTTTCGCTGTACATCCGACGCAGGCGGGGTGCTCCTAGATGGGGATAGCCGTGGAACGTCAGAGGCGGCTGGCGATGGAGGGAGGGGTGCCTTCAAACTTTCAAGCATAAGGCGGTGATCGTTATTACCCATGAGTGTGTAAGGGATGTTGAGTTCAGCAACAGCTCGCAGAAACTGATCCCAACCTCTAGGAGCATTTTGCGGTGTAAGGGTTTTGGGGTGCGTGAGACCTTTGACTAGATCGTACATGTGGGAACCAACAACCGGCTGCCCCTTGTAGAGAAATTCACCTTGTTCATTCCACGCTGTTAGGTCTTTAGAAGCTGTAAGTTTACTCATCAACATTGCGCGGCCCCCCTGTTCCTCTGACTTATATTTTTAAGAGGTCGTCAACAAAGATATCTGAGGGCGGTGCAAGGGCCAGCTGCGGCTGCTGGGGTTGAGGAGCAGTCGTTGGCGCTGCTGGTTGTTCAGAATCAGGGGCATATAGAGTTAGCTTATTTTCTTCGGTATCCCACTGCTTGTAGTAGCTTAAATTTTTTTTAAGGGTGCTGTTGTAAAGGTTAGCTTTGTCGTACGGGTTTAGATCTGTCCGGTTCAAAATGTCTTTAATTTCAGCATCCAGTCGTAGAGTCTCATTTCGCCGTATATCCCAGGCATTGTCCGCAGAAGAGCCCAGCTGTTCCAACTGTTGTCTAGGAACCAAATACATCTTTGCGGCATGCTCCATCAACGTCCCGAGAGGAGGCTTGTAATTATGGGTATAGCTATGCCCAACAAAGAGCCTATAAAACCCCCAGACTGTTTCACCAGTTTCTTCTTGGTAATGAGTGAGGCCCTTTTATTACTGAGCTTCTTGATAAGATGTCGCTTCTTCTTCAGCACATGTAACTGACTCTTTGATATAGGGACGTTACCTTTTAGGGTGTTTAGGGCTATTTCTGAAATGGCCGCCACTAAATCGTCAGAAGCCGCGCATAAGATGGACTTTCTGTGCTGGGGACTGGCTGTAACCAGCATTTTCAGGAGAGCTAAATTGCGGCGTAGGCGGTCAGACATGGTCAACACCGGGTGTTATAAGGGCCGGACTACAAATGTCTCTAAAGGTCTTCAGCGCAGCTTTTTATAGGCTCGGGACTTGGTCTTAGGTGTGTAAGCGACTGGGAGATCAGGGGGAAAAATATCAGCCCTCAGTCTGTAGTCTTCTAGAGTATTATTTTTTAAGTCGACCAGCAGGTACCCGTGGGGTTTTGCTGTAGCGTTGTTAAAGGCCTCCATGAAGAAGTGAGTGTTTCCCTGTTACATCTGTTTAGCTATGATGGATATTTGTTGTTTGTCACGGGGGGTTTTAAATAAAACAAGGTATGAGGTGTTGAGAGCTATAGAGTGACTGTTCTTGCCCTTGTAAAACAAGTTCTGCACAATGTAGCATATGCTCAGATTACGATGGTGTGAATATTGAGTAAAAGCTTTCTCTAACTCAGGATGGTCACCACCTTCACGCATAAGGTCATCGACAATTACCATGTTTACAAGGTTCGGGGGTAGCAGCTCATCATCGTTGAGATTATCAGGTATACCTTCTATAAATCTGATATGTGGGAAACTGCAGGACAGGTCAGTATAAAGATCTTGCCAGCATGAATAAAGCCACACAATGTTATTAGGTGTTTGGGATAAAACACCGGAAGCATTTTCTAAGATCTTTTTTATAAAGTAGCTTTTACCGCAGTTTGAGGGCCCTGCTAACACGCAGGAGAACGGATGCTGTAATCTGGTGTCCATAGTGTGGTGGAGACATCTCTAATGTGTCTAATAACCATACGGCAGTGTTTTATAGTCTGCAGTCGATATTAAGTAAAACGATATTTCTTACCTGCATGTCGATATTCTTGTAGTCGATATTCTTGCAGGTCGATATTCTGTCATATTGAAATTTAAACATCGATATTATGGCATATCGATATTTACAACTCGATATTATGTCTGCGTACCCTGTCAAACACTGTAACCTTGTGACTATCTATAAACACGGCCGCCCAGTGTGTTCCACCCTTGTAATGAGGATCGGTGTTAAAGACTAGGGTGCGGGGCCTTTCTGCCCCTATTACAGCTGGTAACCCATTTCACAAACGCTTTAAAGATAGTCAAACAAAATCTGTCTGGCGTGGTTGATCTGAATGATGCTGTCGAATACCGAGAATATGACCATGTTCACATTCGCAGGTAGCGGATTACTAAATCGTATTTCAGCTTTTAGATTTCCGTTTTTGACAGTTTGTAGTGATCGCCATCTTCCATGTCGGGAGTCAGGTCGAATGCGAACAGTGTGTATCCGTCCCCATAGCCTTCTCTTGACACGGCTACCCTGCAGTCCCGTAGATGTTTCCCGGTTATCGAAACCAGCCCCTGATATTCCCTGATGTAGTTGGAGGTTATAAAACTGGGTGTGTAGGGTTTTGCAGGAATCACAGGGCCCTCGTGGACCAGCGCCGCGTAGTTGATGTTGTAGTGCCTAAAATTGAAGGGGTTTGAGGTATAGGCACCGCTAAAAGCTGTATTGTCCACAAAACCGATGATGATAAGTTTGGGTAGTTGCCCCAGAAATAAATTCTGTTGTTGGGTTAATCGGGTAGCTGCTGAATACCTTCAGAGCTACTCTTTCCACGGCGTACTTGGCGTTTGATATTTGCAAAGCGTCGGCGTGAGCTAATATGCCGCTCGGGGACACTTTCACTCTCTTTACAAACAGACTCGCAGACAGTATGTCCAGCTTGTACTGGTCCGCATCCCTGCTGATGAGACAGAATGAGTCCTTGTTGCGAGTGAGCTTGACCTTAAGATCAATTCCGTTGATGAGCAGTTTATCTTGGAAGAAGAGGTCTGAATGTATTCGCCCCAGGAGGTCAAAGTTGCGACTGCCTGCTGCAAACCTTGCTCTTTTACAAAACCCTGATTGTCGCCGTCCAGCTCCTTGGCTTCAAAGTGGCCGTATGTATCCTTGTAGAAGAGCCCCGCTAAAAGCTGCGTGTCAAGGGCGTCGCTACTGTAATTTAGAATGCTCTTGAGGTAGGCTCTGTAGGCGTACATGTTATCGCACTGTGTGATGAGACGATCGCCCAGGGTGATGTCCACCTGATTAAACACGGTTGCTAGGGGATAAGCGATCGTCGCCACTTTAGCGTCTGCTGCTATGTCGGAACCATCCGCTTTTACGATTTTACACATAAGATGGAGCAGCATGTTGTTGAGATCCAAATACATATCCGTGGACCCTGACACAAAAGCTCTATAGGGGCCAGCGGTGTCAAAGCGGCTAAAGGTGATACCTCCATGAAGAAGCTTTTTTCGATGCTCGTCTGCGTGAGCTTTAGAGTAAACAAGTCTAACTCGGATTTGGCGCACTCGCCCGATGCACAATGTACGAAGGCCATGCTTTAGTTTGCGCAGCTTTAGAAAATATTTACTTTAGAGCCGTTTCTCTTCTTCTTCGAAGCTCTCTTCCGTCTTGGAGTTCTTCTTTTGTGAGTGCATTTTGAAGAACTCCTCCTTTTTTTATAGGGGGCCGGCGGGCCCCTGCGTCTCGAAGCACGGTGCTTCCTTTTAACACTTGCGCGCGGCCTGTACACCAAACCCGCTCCTTCTTGCGTCTGCTTGTTCATGCGCTCGGCAATCGCCGAAGTAACAGACCCAATCACGTCCTGGGCAATGTTCGTAGCCGCCGCTTTAACATGCGGTTTTGCAATTTCATAGCCTCTTCTCAAGAAGGGCATAGCTCTTCTAAACAGACTACGGAAGAAGCCCCCTAAACCAGCCCCGTACATAACCGGTGACCCTTGAAAGTATGGAGGACCTCCATATCCAGCTTGGTTTCTGTAATAGTCCCTGTACATAGACGGGTCCCCGTATGTTTTCACGACCACCATGATGCCTGCTTAATAGCCGCCGTTGCGTCTCGGACTTAAATGAAGCTTGACAATAACTTTCCCGTATTTAAAGGACACCGGCTCAGACTGATCATCGTAGATCATAATTGAAATAGAGTCAAAATGGTTTTTAGAAACTGCGACGTAGTCGGGTTTGTTAAATTGAATATTGACCATCGTATTATTTTCGCCCTGTACATGGACCCATCTTAACAGAGGCGAGTAACTATCGCCGATCCTCTAGGCCTCTACAATTTCGCTATACACATAGAGCATATAGAACCCCCGTTAATATCGGGGCACGTGTGATCCTGTTCGACCTGACTTCTCGCATGCTGCACTGTGCCTAAAACCCTTCTTAATTTACCAGAGCAGTTAAACGAGGTGTTGCGACTTGGGGCTTTAAGAAACACCTTCCTTCTGACGTTATCTAGCGACAGATGAATATTCGAATATATTTCGATGCTGGCTATGGATTTGTTGATGGCGTCGACAACACTTGAAACGGTTGTGTATTAGCCTTATGGGAAGCCCGTGTGTATGCTCAAAGGGTCCTGCTCACACTTTATGTTAAACTTGGCTTCGCTCGGTGTAAATGTATTCCAGGACTGGACCACCTCCTTCCTCTCCGGCAGAACACAGAGTGTCCGCCTCCCCCCCTTCCGCTCCAAGGCCACCGAGATCATCTGCGGCGTACCCCAGGGCTCATCCCTCAGCCCAACGCTGTTCAACATCTACATGGCACCACTCGCCCACGTCGCCCGACTGCACGACCTCAACATCATCTCTTACGCCGATGACACCCAGCTGATTCTCTCCCTCACCAAAGACCCCACACCGCCAAAACCAACCTCCACGAAGGAATGAAGGCCGTCGCCGAATGGATGAGGAACAGCCAACTGAAGCTGAACTCTGACAAGACGGAGGTCCTCATCCTCGGTTCCACCCCCTCGGCCTGGGACGACTCCTGGTGGCCGACCGCACTGGGAACAGCTCCAACACCCAACACCCACCGACCACGTACGCAACCTAGGAGTCATCCTCGACTCCACCCTCTCCATGACTAAGCAGGTCAATGCCATCTCTTCCTCCTGCTTCAACACCCTCTGCATGCTCCGCAAGATCTACAAGTGGATCCCCACCTAAACGAGAAGAACGGTCACCCAGGCCCTCGTCAGCAGCAGGCTGGACTACAGAAACGCCCTCTACGCTGGAGCCTCGGCCAAACTCCTGAAGCGGCTGCAACGCATCCAGAACGCCTCTGCACGCCTGATCCTCGACATCCCTTGCCGCAGCCACATCACCCCTCACCTGAGAGACCTGCACTGGCTCCCCGTCAACAAGAGGATAACCTTCAAGCTCCTCACCCACGCACACAAGGCTCTCCACAACACCGGACCTACGTACCTCAACAGACGACTCAGCCTCTACACCCCCGCCCACCAGCTTCGCTCCGCCGACCTCGCCCTCGCCACAATCCCCCGCATCCGAAGAGCGACCTCCGGCGGCAGATCCTTCTCCCACCTCGCCGCCAAAACCTGGAACACCCTCCCCATCCACCTACGGCAGACCCAAGACCTGCTGACCTTCAGAAGACTCCTCAAGACCTGGCTCTTCGAGCAGTAGCAGCACCCCTCCCCCCCCAGCGCCTTGAGACCCTCACGGGTATGTAGTGCGCTCTACAAATGCTATGATTGATTGATTCCAGGTTCTTGGGTATCGGATTTCTGTTAGGGCTACCTCCCAATCCCTTTTCAGGTCCACAGGCTTAGCCATTTTCACGGTGTAATTAGAAATCTGGTTATCGGGGAACATGCCCTTAGAAGCGTTGGACGGCAGGGTAATATAAAAGGGCGGTGTCTCCATCTTATCAGCAGCTTTTAGACGGTCCCTAGCTCACACACCCTTAAGGGAGCTGGCCAACACCCAACTGTTAAATTTCTCCAGCCAGCCCCGCCATTTGACATATGCCTGGCTATTAGCACCGCTACCTTTCTTTTTCAGAATCTTTTCAACCCTATACACCCTGTGAGGATCGTCGGGTACCATTTGTAACTCTACCTTGTAAAAGACCCCCGACACCGCTTCCCCATCGTAGTCCTTCAACCTGTAAATATACATCCCTTCTTTAAGCTCCACACTTTCCACTATAAATATTTCATCGCTAAAAGTCTGTTGGTAGCCCTTCGTAAAGACCCCTTTCAATTTTGAAATCCTTACGTGATCACCTTTTTTAAAAATAGGCTTCTTCACCTTTGTAACGAAATTACGTCCATACACTGTTCTCCAAACAGTTAACGAATTACTAGGAGTTACCTCTACGGGTGCTGTTTTGATGGTCCTGTGATAACTGGCATTATATACAGCTAAAAAAGTCTGTAGAACATCAACGTATCTGTAGGTGTTGTGGGCCGTAAAATACCTCCACATCTTAGACTTTAAAGTTCTGTTAAACTGCTCTACAACCGCTGCTTTTACCTCTGTGTGTGTTACAAAATGTTGAACACCGTGGTGCTTTAATAATTTCTGAAATGCCTTGTTTAAGAATTCTTTACCAGCGTCTGTTTGTAGTTTTTGAGTAATTCGCCCCTTCTCGAAGATGGCTTTAAAAGCGGCTGTGACGCTAGCCCCACTTTTATCGCGTAGCGCTTCTGCGAAGGCGTACTTGGACAGGACATCTATGACGGTTAATATATAACGAGCGCCGTTATTATGTTTTGCTAAATCTTGAAGGCTGATGATGTCCGCCTGCCATTGATAATCTATTTGCGCATTAACGATTGTAGGTCGCCTCTTAAAGCGTCTTCTGGCTGGTTTGTGGAGTGTATACGCCTCCTCCCCTGATATCCAAGTCTTCACCTGGGCTCTGCTTACCTCTACAGCTCTTCTATACAGAGCTTCGGCGCTTCCAAAGCTACCAACCCGTCTTGTATCGTAATAAAGTTTTCTTAACCGGGCCCCCGGCATGTTATCATCCGCTATAACAAAGGCAATGAATGACGCTTGTTTTGTGTAAGCACATTTTATTAAAAATAAAGAATATTAGTAAAACATAAACAGAAGGTACTTCACATTTTCATATTAAGCTTAGTAAGGGCGGATTAACACATAGCCACCTTGCGGTGTAACATTCTACTGTTTTGTTCTAAATACACCCTAGCATGTAACATTAAATAATACCTTATTTATTTAAAATAGTCTTCGGGGGGCCAAAGACCCTATTCTTCTATATTTTTTATACAGATTACACATACGCCTTTCTACGAGTCTGTCTATCATCTTTCTATCAAAAGCCGTGCACATCCCCTACATGCAGGGTAATTTAAAGCTCGGGTCAGGGGCGTATCGGATCTCATTGAGAGCCACGAACAAGATCCTCACCATCTCAGGGTGGACATATTTCTTTTCAGCGTACAACCCATACACCACCCTTAACAGTTTATACACCTTGTACGGGTCTAACAAACTACAAATATACCCTATTGTTCTTGTTCTGTATGATTCGCACAAACATTCGTGCGCCGCCTGCTGAGGATCCTTCATTTGATGTCTGTGACAAAGGCTGTAATAGTCACGCTTGACACAGGTTAGTACAACGGCTGCAGCGGAACCTTTAACACACTGCATGGCCTTGTAGGACACTCCTGGATTTTCCTTTTCACATGCGCCGCTCTTAGAGCCGCATACACATTTGCTGCACCCCTCATTGTTTTGGCATGTGGAACTTTCCGTCTGTTTTGAACACCACAGACAGTTAAAAATTACGTTGTTCGCTTTTGCAGGCTGCCACTCTGCCGCACGTCTTTTTGGGGTTGCTCTCTAGGGTTCAAAAGAAGAAAGATTGACATACCATTAGTTGAAGAAATAAAATAACCCATTATGTAGCTGCCTGCTCATAACATTTTTTTACTAACCTCCGCATTTTCACATCCCCGGTGGCGGCTCTGAAATCTTGAGAGTCGTTAATGTCCTGCGATGCCCCATCATCTTCGACGCTTGTACCCGGCTGTTGCACAACTACCTTCTCAGGAACAGTATCCTCCTGAAAGCCCAAGTCTTCATAGACGGGGGTGTTAGGTGGAACTATCGATTCTTCTTCCTCGTCCATGTCCAAGAAATTGCTTCCCGCATGTTCGGTGCCGTCACTCGAGCCCTCACTCTCGCTGCTGTCGACCTTAAGACTGAGTGCTTGCATACGCTGACAAATGTCATTGTCAAAACCAGTAACATCGCAGCCCATATCCTTAGGTGTTTCTTGTTGAGCATTCTCGTGCCACACCTTAGGTGTTAAGCTGCGGTAATATCTATCTATAGTGGGCTGGTTGTCACCCAACATGGGCCTTTTCACGAGCGGGCTGTATCTCTTCATTTTGATAAGGTCCTCTTTCTGTATTCAGGCGCCTGCTTGCTGTACACGGCTCTTAAGGACGCCTTATATGTATTCTAAACAGCCCCCTAAAAGAGGCGTACACATCTACATCACAACTTGGACACCCTGCATCATAGGGTTCTGGTACGCTGTTGTCTTCAAAAACAGACCGGCCCTATGACAGTCAGCCCCCTTGGGTCAAATGGTCACCTACATCAATCAGGAGGGTTTGGGACCTGTCACGTTTAGTTCACTTTGAGAGGCGTGGCACCTGTCACTTTTAGTTCACTTCGAGGGGCTTGGCACCTGTCACTTTTAGTTCACTTCGAGGGGCGTGGCACCTGTCACTTTTAGTTCAAGGGGGCGTGGCACCTGTCACTTTTAGTTTGATGAGTAAAGGTATCCTGGTTTACTACTAGCCCATGAAAAATAGGGTTTCAAGCTTCATTTAAACTCCTACTGGAGACTCTTCGCAATACAGGATGAGGAATTTAGTTTCAGTAGGGATATGTTTCAGAGTGAAGGAGTTTATACACTTTGAATGTTTGATGATTCCGGTCTCTCATTTAGTACTGAGTGTCATTGGCATACCATTAGTTGGCCCCTTCACCTCACATCCTCACATCTCCAGTGGCTCCAGGAACACATTGGAAAGATGATGATGCGAGGACTGATCCTTGGTGCATCCCACTTGGCAGAGGACTAGTGGGAGACATAAAAGAATCCAGCTTTTCAAATTGCGACCTAGAGCACAGAAAGGGGCATATTTACTAGAGAAGTGGCAGAGCGTGGCATTAGCCTCCTTGGCTTAACGCCACACGCTGCTACTTCTAAAACGCAGGGCTGCACCATATTCACAACAATATGGTGCAGCCCTGCGTTTCCCCCTGGTCTGGCGCTAAATTTAGCAGCCTAGCGCCAACGCAGGCACCCTTGCACCATAGTTCAAGGGTGTCTGTGTTGAGGGGAAGATTGTTTATGTGCAGGAAGGTCACCCTTCCTGCACATAAGCAATCTTTAAATGGCATTTTGTCACTTCTATGTGTGCTGCTTAGTGCAGCACTATTCGAAGTTACAAAATGTCATTTTATTTTAGTTTGTTTATGTGCAGGAAGGGGGACCTTCCTGCACATAAACAATCAATGGCCTTTTGCTGTTTCTATGTGTGCTGCATAAGTGGCCTAACGCTGGCCAATTAAGTCGAAGCACATATCACCACAGGAACGCCACTAAAAGTGACGTTCCTGTGGCATAGGGGCTTGTAAATATGCCCCTAAGTTTGAGAACCATTTCATTACCCTTCAATATATTACATTTTTTAAGCAAAGGATGGTAAATAAACTATTTAATTTTCAACCATATCTAGACAATCGTTTGTTTAAACAGATCTAAGAGGTACGTGTTACCACAATCAATCCTTCGCTGGAAAACCTCTCTACTCTCCCAAGCCTTCTCTTAGCCTAGCTCTCAAAATAGGATAAGACTCTTCCCTCCATTATTACATCAAACGTAAGGTCAAATGCCCCATGCCTCATTACATATAATTGTCTGCTTCGTACCTCTGTCGTAAGGCAAAACGGGCACACGTTGTACATGTCCTAGAATTGTCTGTGTAAAGACGCGTATATGAACCATTTACCAAGAGGGAAAGACTGGGCTGAGTGAGTAGTTCTGACCTTTAACTTTCCACATTATTCATCCATAGTTTTCTATGCATTACAAGTACATACTCACGTCCTGGGGATGTTTACTTGCTCCAATAACTTAATTTTTAATCCCTCCTTTGAGTATACTTAGACCACCACACCATACAATAAGCAATATGCCAACATAAATTGCTTTATATTCTGGTGTGTTTGTATTATGTTTTCATACCTTCTTCTTTTAGTTTTTATACTGTGTCTTTTCACTTCAGCATGCTCTTATATTTACTATTTTTTGTTTAATGGTCGAATCGAAAAAATCCCCACCGAATCAAAGGAAAGAAATTGAAGTATTTGCAAATTGAAAAGAGCAAACACTCAGCAAAACTTTTAAACGTATTTTATCTGAGCTGGGATTCACCCTTGCTAACGAAATCAAATAAAAAAAAATTAAAAAACAACTCTTCAGCTTCAGTTGACCTTTTGGCTTTCCGACGTTAAAGTCCTGGGAATAGCAAATAGAGCCAGCTGTTAATGAACACAGCACTAATATCAAATTGCTTCTGGGAGCCAACTGGAAGCATAATCCTCCAGTATGTTCTTCTAGGAACTGTTGAGCGTAATATTCCACATGGACTTGTTTGACATATCACCGCCCAGAGTTCATTCTTCCAATAAATATTGGCAGTGTTTACTGTTATTTAAAACAGGTTTCATGGACATATGTTTAACCCTTCGTTTTTTGTCCTGGAAATGTGCTATATTCAATACAATTATTGCAAATACACTGAGAAAGAAACAAACATACAGCTTCAAATAGTTCGAATAATGAGTGGCCTTTAGAACAATTCGCTGAACTTGAGATGTATTCTCGAAATAACTTGAAGACATTTCAACAAAGAAAACGAGGCCCATATTTATAATTTTTTCAAGCAGTGCAAAATCAGCAAGCCACTGTGCTGTGCTGTGTGAAAAGGAAAGGGCAGTAATGCGCTGTATTTAACATTGTGCGGCGCTTTCTTGTCCTTTCAAGGCGCAGTTTTGGCAGCCTAGCGCCAACACAGGCACCCTTGATTCATGGTGCAAGGGTGCCTGTGTTACAGGCGGATTGTTTTTTGTGCCGGAAGGTTCACCTTCCTGCACATAAATAATCCTGAGAGGCATTTTCCTCTTTCTGTGTGCTGCAGAATGCAGCACACAGAAAGAGGAAAAGGCGAGGAGAAATAAAAATATTTCTCCTCGTTACACCTCACCTGGGAAGGCATAGCATTTTGACGCATTCCCAGCTCTACCCCTTATGGTAAATCTGGATATGCGCCAAAATCCACTGATGGATGCGTGGGAACACCCATGGAACGCCTCCCTGAGGCAAAACAAAGAGAAATATGTTTATTTCTTCTTGTACTTTCTTCTTTCTACGTAATCTTCATTCTATATCCAACATGTGGAATTTAGAATTGGGGACAGGGGCAGGCCGAAGGCCTAGCCCTGGGGCAAGCCCGCTACACACGGTCAGGCATCCCGGGGTTTGCTGCCCAAGCAGTGTTGGGAGCTGAGCCTGGACAGAGGCCAGGACCCACGGTCAACCCCTGTTGTGTGTGCCAAAGATCATGCATTGCCAGGTTTGGCTGTACATGGAGAGCTGGACATAGGGGCCTTATGGCTGTTCCCTGTGCACTGAAGACCATGCACAGTGGAGATTGGTTGTTCAGGGAGGGTTGGTCCGGGGCCAGGCCCTGTGACCATCCTTGCAGCGCAATGTCAAAGGCCATGAGCTTAAGGTGTTAGCTTCCCATGATGAGTTTGGTGCAGGTGCTGGCTGGAGGTCAGGCACTGTGATACTGTGGCCAGTCCCACTGCACATGGCTGAAGGCTGAGCAGAATGGTGGTTGGATACCTGTGCAGGGTGGGACACAGGGCTTAGAGGCCAGCCCCTGTGGCCAGCCTCGCCTTGCTCAGCCTTCATCTGTGCACAGAAATGAATGCAGGGACATGTTGTGCATAAGACCTGGCCAAAGTCCAGGCCCTCTGGCCTATTGCCGCTGCTCACGGCCAAAGTCCTAGTGCATTGGGTGTTGCCTTTTTATGGAGGTTTGAGCATAGGACTAAGCTGGGGACCAGGCCCTGCGGCAACCCTTAGCTGTGCAAGGCTAAAACTTGTGCACACCTGGGGATGTCCACCGACATAGAGGCGGTGTTAGACTTGGCCCTTTTTGCAGGGTCATCCCTGATCTTTTTGCTTTCCTCCTGGTATTTTTTCTGACCTGGTGTTGGTGGTTTTAGGACTCTGGGCACTTTATCACTGCTGTTCAGTGTTAAAGTGCATGTGCTCTCTATGGTAAACGTGGTAAGATTGGTCTACACCTGTTTGGCATATTTAATTTACCTATCAGTCCCTTGTAAAGTGGTATCTCAAATACCCAGGGTCAGTAAATTAAATGCTACTGGTGGGCTTGCAGCACTGCTTGCGCCACCCACCAAAGTAGCCTTTCAAACCTGTCTCAGGCCTCTGCCATTGCAGGGCCTGCACGCGCAGTTTACTGCCACTGTGACGTGGCACATAAAGTGGGTGCCACGTCTGTGACTCCCCTTTTACTACATATCAGTCACCCCTAAGGTAGGCCCTAGCTAGCCCTATGGGCAGGGTGCGCTGTAGGTAAAAGGTAGAACATGTGCCTTAACTGTGTGGCATGTCCTGGTAGTGACAAACAGCCATTTTGGTTTCTCACTACTGTGAGGCTGCCCTCTCATAGGCATGCATTGCGGATTCCCTGATATGTGTTTCAGTAGTAATTCCTGACATGAGAGGCATGCTCATGATCAAGTTTGGTATGTTTGAAATAGTGGTAATAAATGCTGCGTAATGGTGTTCGCAGATTTATTATCACTATTTTAGAAATGCCACTTTTAGAAGTGGGCATTTCTGTGTGCTATGTGTCTTTGTGCCTGCCTGTTGTGTATTGCATGTCTGGCACTGGATGACAGCGGCTGGGGAGGTGCAGTGGCTCCAGAGGGGCTGGGTGAGTCAGCGCTAAGCTGAATAGGCCAAACTGCATTTGGAGTAGTGGGAGGAGCAGCACCTGGACCTGAATAGGACTGTGCCTGCCTTACACAATGCTGGCTCCACCCCCCTGTGGTGTGTCTGGGGCCAGAGCCTACACTAACAATGAGGGTGGTGGTGCACATGAAAGGATGTATGCAAGTACCTCCCAGAACTGGTTTGGACCGGGCGCAAAGCCCTGTGCCAGGGGGAGAACAAAGACACTAACTGATATAAGTATTGGGGCTGTGCCCCAGGAAGGCAGTGCTGTGTGCTTACTTGGGACCCGCCGGGGACTAAGACACTGCATGGACTGCAGTGTGCGAGGAGGAACCGCCACATGGACTGACCTGCTGCATGCCGGGGGAGCTGGAAGGACTCCCCCTCTGCTGGAAAGCCCTGTGTGCTGGCCTGCCTGGTGAGACTCTGGAGACTTAGCACCAGGCTGAGTGCTGTATTCTATACATTGCCCTGGACCTGGGCTTGGAGCACTACAGGAGTCTTCTATGTAGAGCCCTGGCGTGAGCTCATGTCACTGCAGCGCGAGGTGAGCGCTTTTTATTGTACTGCCTGAGCCCGAGGAAGGGGGCTTTTCTCCTGAGTGAGGCAAGCGCCGGGGACCCAGCAAGGTCTCTCGCAGGTAACTGGGATTGCTGCCTCTCCCCAACGTTTACGGAGGCACCCAGTGAGAAGTGGCCAGCTTAAGCCGCATTACGGGAAACACGGGCATCAGCGCGTCTCCTGATGATTGGGGGCATGATTGTTGTTGCCCTGCCTGGGCCCCACATCTCTCCTTAAAAAAGTGCGGCAGTACCTGTGAAAGGCGGGCTGGGGGCCCTGAAGCCTACGGGGTAGGGGTGTACAGCCAATACTTGGAATATGCAGACATGTTTACTGTCTCTCAGAGGTGGCAATAATATGTGTCATACTGTTGCAGATGTTTAGGCATGATGTGTTATGCCCTGATGTTATGAGGTGGGTTGATCTGCAGCAACTCAGGAAGTGGGATCCATATGTTCTGTTATGGTGGTAGCCATATCTGATGGCCTGGGATTTCCCTAATAATGTGTACGCTACAAGTGTTTACTCTAGTGCACAGGAGATGATGTGTTTACAATAGGTTTAAGCTAAGTGTACCTTGCCAGTAGTTACTGGTTGCTTTTGCTAACTGCGAACTGTGAGAGCTAGGACAGTGGCCCGATTGGCCCTGTAATGTATATAATCCCTGTAAAGTGATATCAAGTGCCAGGTGGCACAGTGTATATATGTGATTACGTTCTAATGTGTTTTATGAGTAATACAAAGGCTATTTTTGATATAACCTTGTGTGGAGTTTCTTTTGTGGTGTGCTTAGTGTGTCGCTGCTGTGTGAGTGTGTTGCGCAAACACTTTACACATTGACTCTGGGATAAGCCTGACTGCTCTGCCAAGCTACCAAGGGAGTGAGCAGGGGTTATCCTCAGCGTGTAACTCCCTTGCCCTGACTAGAGTGGTGGTTTCTGCCTGGCTTAGGTGCATGCCCTAGCCAACCAGAAATCCCATTTCTAACATTTGTGGCAGCGGTGGGATTCAAACTCACGCCTCCGAAGAGACTGGAGAGGAGGGAGAAAATGACAGGGCAGGGACACCAGTAGATAGTGAGGACCGCGTAGAGAGGGAGTCCCTTGCTGGGTCCAGCGCTGGGGGCAGTGCCCCATCCCTTTCCCTGTCCCCAGAGGAGTGGGTAGATAGGAGGGAAGAAAGGGAGCACCAGCTGGAGTTAGAGAGGCTCAGATTAGAGCATGCCAAGGAGATAGCGCAGCTGAGTGTGGAGGAGAAAAAGGCCTTGTTGGCTCAGGGGTTGAGTCTCAAGGAGTTGGTCCTTGAAGAGAAAAAGCTAGAGACTGAAAGGGTCTTAG
This sequence comes from Calotriton arnoldi, assembly GCA_963921515.1. Classification (NCBI taxonomy): domain Eukaryota; kingdom Metazoa; phylum Chordata; class Amphibia; order Caudata; family Salamandridae; genus Calotriton; species Calotriton arnoldi. The sequence continues at coordinate 163,186 of CAWUFW010017725.1, read as the reverse complement.
CGCAGGAGAGGATAGCGGAGGCAGAGAGGGCCTTCGTCAGGAAAAAGCTAACTCTTGAGGATATGTCCCCTGAGTGTAGTTTTAGTGTCTGGATTCACCAGTGAGGGTGGAGTCCAGTGGTGGCAGCAAGAGAGAGACCAGTGTAGGTAGTCCCACTCCTAGATTCCAGAGCATGGTACCTAGTTCACAGGAAGAGGGTATAGGTTGAGGTTCAGGGGCAGTAAGAAACTGTCTCACCAGTCTTGGGGGGAGTTTGTGGATGAATGTTGTGATGCAATGGAAGGTTGGGTGATGGGAAGCACAGCAAACAATTTTGAAGGGCTGTTCAATCTGATTGTCAGAGAGCACATGTTCCGTTGTTGTTTTCCAGAGTTACACCAACACCTGTTGGAGTGTGAGTTCTCTGATCCCAGGGAGCTTGCATGGGAGGCCGACCTCTGTGTGAGTACCAGAGGGTCTGAGAAGGCATTCGGGAGTGACCCTAAGGGGAGTGGCCCAGGTATTTCCAAGCCCAGGGTGGTGGGAAAGGTTCTTAGTAGCCCAGATAGGTCCCAGTGTAGTGGGAGGGGTGTAGGGACTCACGTCCTGTCTCCACAGAGAAGGAGTGAGAATAGGATGTGTCCCAAGGTGCCTGAAACCCAGTCTCAAGCCCTGGAGGGTTCCTTCGGGGAACACCAGGTGGGGAGCCTAGGCTGTACTGGTAGGCCATCCATTGAGGGGGATCTCCTAGTGTTAGGAGAACTTCGAGCGTCTGTAAGCAGAGCTCCACCAGTTCTGGTGTCTAGTGGTGCTGCTCCTGAGTGGAGGGTGCAGAAGTCCAGATGGAGGGGTGAGAGGGGTAGAGAATCCCCAGTGGGAGAACCAGTGGGTCAGGAGCCAGCCATAAGGGTTGAGCCTTCTAGGAGTGACCATGGTGATACCACTTCTGTCCTGGGAGGTCTTCGCGCACTGTCAGATGGACAGGGGTCGGGAGATCAGCGCCAGGCAGACTGTCATGAGGTATGTGTTACCCTTGGGGGGCCTGCGTGCTCCCCGGAAGTCCTGGTGTGCCAGGCAAGTGTTCAGCCGCAGGGTGTAGTCCCTGGGTTGGGAGGCCAGGTTCAGGTTCTGCCTGACCTGGAGGGAAGGACATCCGTAACCAGTGTCCCTACCGTTTTTCTTCTGGGGGTACCACTCCAGGTGGGAGGGTGCAGAACTCTGGAAGGGGGTGCAGAGGAAGGACGTCCTTGCCTCTGACCCCGGGTCAACCTGAGAGTGTAGATCCTAGGTTGGGAGACCAGTTGCAGGAGAGAGGTCCTGAACTGGTGGGAGAATTGTGTGGGAGGGCTGATTCCAGCGCCCTGACAGTTTTGTGTTCTGAGGGTGCCTCTCCTAGGAGGAGAGTGCGGAATCCCAGAGGAGGGGTGGGAGAGGAGAGCCTCACCCATGACTCCTGATCAGCCTGAGGGTGCAGACCCTGGGTTGAGGGATCAGTGGCAGTATAGGACTGCACTGATGAGAGGTAGAGTGGAGAATGGATACTATGTACCTGGGGCTACTGCCCCACTCTGTGAGATGGCAAGGACCAGAGATATCTGGATGGCCTAGGGCATGGTCCTGGCCGCGGACAGCTGGCGAATCCCAGTGGGGTAGCTTAGTTGGTCCTGGGAGCTTTGACAGAGGCAACCACATGGGTTCAGATTGGCGTAGAACTGGAGTGTGCCCCTGCAGTTGTGGGCCTGGGTCCATGTTCTATCACCCCAAGCAGGGAAGCCCAGCAAGGTATTGATTGGTCTACCCTGACTTTAGGCTGGAAGGGGGTTGTGGTAGACTTGGCCCTTTTTGCAGGGTCATCCCTGAACTTTTTGCCTTCCTCCTGGTACTTTTTCTGACCTGTTGTTGGTGGTTTTAGGACTCTGGGCACTTTATCACTGCTGTTCAGTGTTAAAGTGCATGTGCTCTCTATGGTAAACATGGTAAGATTGGTCTACACCTGTTTGGCGTATTTAACTTACCTATCAGTCCCTTGTAAACTGGTATCTCATAAACCCAGGGCCAGTAAATTAAATGCACTGGTGGGCTTGCAGCGCTGCTTGTGCCACCCACCAAAGTAGCCTTTCAAATCTGTCTCAGGCCTCTGCCATTGCAGGGCCTGTGTGCGCAGTTTACTGCCGCTGTGACGTGGCACATAAAGTGGGTGCCACGTCTGTGACTCCCCTTTTACTACATATCAGTCTCCCTTAAGGAAGGCCCTAGCTAGCCCTATGGGTAAGGTGCGCTGTAGGTAAAAGGTAGGACATGTTTATTTATTTGTTTATTTGAAAGGTTTTATATAGCGCTGTCTAGACCCGTGGGTATCAGAGCGCTTTACATGAGCAAAAGGAGTCAAGAAAGAAGTTGTTCAAGGTAAAAAACAAACAGAACAAGCAAGTACATCTCGCAATAAGTTAAACAAAGGGGGCAAAAATTACTTTACATGAGAAGAAGCAATCAAGAGGAGCAATTTTTCAGGGTAAACCAGACAAGCAGGTACATCTCACATTAAGTTATGGGGGGCAAAATTTTGGGTGGTTAGCGGGTAATACACATCTAAATAATATAAATGGGTGAACAACTTAGGGCAGAGAAGAGAGTATCAGCAGGGAAGAATAAAATGTAGAGGTAGGGGGTAATGGTAGGAGAAGAGGGGTGGTGCTCAGGAGAGGGTAAGGTCAGAGTAGACAGGATGAGATGTAAAAAGGGAGAGCGAAGTGAGAGCCAGGAGAAACAGAAAGATAACCAATGCAGGGAAAACAGAGAGCAAGGTCATAGGAGTGATTATGGACCCCAAAATTTGTTGAGAAGGTGATGTTTTAGGTCTTTTTTAAAGCTGAGGTAGGAGGGGTTACAGCGCAGGTCCCTCGGGAGTGCATTCCAGATGTACGGAGCATTTTCGGAGAAGGAGCGAGATTGAGTGGTTTTCTCATTTAAAAGCGGGGGAACGAGGAGGAGCGCCGTGGTGCTTCTCAACAGTCTGGAGCAGCCCGCTTTATTGAGTTTGTTAGTTAGGTACAACGGGGATTGTTGGTGAAGAGCTTTGTGCGTGATGCAAGCAGTCTTATAAAAGCATCTTCCTTCAATGGGCAGCCAGTTTAAGGATTTAAGGGCCAGAGAGATGAGGTCGAATCGTTTACAGTCAGTGTTGAGCCTAGCCGCCAAGTTGAGCACAGCTCTAAGGGGGGCTAGTACTTTAGGGGTTCCGGTGAGGATAGCGTTGCCGTAGTCAAGTTTAGAGAGGACTAGGGATTGGACAACCCATTTGAAGTCATCTAGAAGAATGAAGGGTTTTATTTTCTTGAGGTGTCAGAGTGTGAAAAGTGCTCCTTTCGCCAAGTTTTTTATGTGGTCATTAAGAGCCAGGTTTTTGTCAAGAGTGAAGCCTAGGGATTTCGCCGAGTCAGATAAGGTGAGCGAACAATTGAGGGCATTGAGATCCTTGATCCAGCTTTGGATGGGGAACCGATTGTTTTTTGGAGAGAAGAGAATAATTTCAGTTTTTTTAGGGTTCAGTTTAAGATGGTTGGAGTAGACCCAGGATTGGATCTTGCTCAGGGTATTGTTTAAATGAAGTACATCGGTGTGGGATTTAATCTTATAGTAAAGTTGGGTGTCATCGGCATAGAGGTGATAATTGATTCCAGCTTGTTTCAGAATGAGGGTAAGGGGTTCCATAAAGAGATTGAAGAGAGAGGGAGAGAGAATAGAGCACTGGGGGATGCCCAGGGAGACAGGTGTAGGATTGGAGAAGCAGGCGTTGATTTTTATTTGTTGTGTTCTGTGCTGGAAGGAAGAGAACCATTTGAGGACCAAACCATTAAGGCCAAAGCGAGTTTTAAGCGAATTAAGTAAGGAAGAATGGTTAACTGTATCGAAAGCTGCAGAGAGGTCAAGGAGTATGAGAAGGCAAGCCTCTCCATTGTCTAGGGAACTGTGGATGTCATCAACAATGTTCAGCATGGCGGTTTCAGTACTGCAGCCTTTCCTGAAACTGGATTGAAAGGAGTCCAGTAAGTTGAAATTGCATATGTGTTTGTCCAATTGAAGACATGCAAATTTTTCAAGGGCTTTAGCAAGGAGTGGGAGGTTAGAGATAGGGCGGAGGTTGTTAGGATCATTGGGGTCAGCAGTGAGGTTTTTAAGAATGGGAGTGATTTGTCCGAGTTGGAGGGAGTCAGGAACGCATCCAGTGGCAAGGGAGGTGTTGATGATTTTAGTCCAACAAGGGGCAATGATGTGGTTAAGATTATGAACAAGGTTAGAAGGGAGAGGGTCTTTGGTGTGCGAGGTCGGCTTTAATTTAGCAATGATGTTAAAGACTTAGAGCTCGTACATAGGACAGAAATTATGCCAGGCGGCGTTATTTTTCAGTTGGGAGTTGGAAAGGTTATCATCGGGCGAAGTAGGAATGGGTAGGTGTGTGGGCGGATTAGTTGGTAGGAACGGTCCCGAACAAGGGGGTATGTCTATGGCAACGTCTAAGGCAAATTGGGGGCTGGGCAGGTCCAGGATTCGAGGGAAGTATTGGTCAATTTTGGCAATTTTATCCGAGAAGAAGTTGGCAATTTCCTCACATCTCTCAATTGAAGCAGTCAGCTCTGGAGGGGCAGATGATGTTTGTTTTCTAACAATGTTAAACAGTTGTCTGGGCCTGTTTTTGGCACGATCAAGTTGAGTTCGAAAGAAGGATGCCTTTTCATTGAAAATGTACTTCTTATAAGTTGATCTAACAGATCTGAGGAGGGCAAGATGGGAGGGTGAGGGGTGTTGTCTCCATGTTCTTTCTGAAAGTCTAAGTTGTCGTCTTTCGTTATTGAGTTCAGGATTGAACCAAGATTTGGATTGAATTTTTCTTTGTTGTTTTAGTTTAAGAGGGGCAACTTGGTCCAGCTCGTTAGCATTTTGGGAGAGAGGGGTGAGATAAAGTTAGGCTTGGAGTTTAGACTCAAGTTCACCGGGGGGGATTTGTTTAAGGTTTCTGGTCCACTTCATGGGTTTATTATTAGTTGCAGGAGGGAGTAGGGCACTGGTTGCGATCTTAAACAGAATGAGGTGATGGTCAGACCAGTCGATGGGGATGATGTTGGAAAGGGGGGCCAAGTCGGTATTGGAGATGATGGCGTCAAGTGTGGCCCCTTTAATATGGGTTGTATTGTGGCATACTTGCTTAAGGTCATTCATCTCAAGAAGGTTAATGAGGTGCATGACAGGGGGTCGACTGAATTATTCCAGTGGATGTTAAAGTCTCGTAAAAAGAAATTTTTAGAGTCAGAAAGGGAGGAGTGTGTGAGAAGGTCGGACAATTCTTCGGCGAAGTGGAGAGGATCACCCGGAGGGTGGTAGATGTTATGTAGTCTAATCGGGGAAGAGCCCTTGACAGTGAGTTCAATGTCAAGGTATTCAAATGTCAAGTGATCCGTGTTCTGTAAAAGGGAGAGTTATTATTAAATTAAATTTATAAGGCGCACAGCTACTCGGAGGTTTCCCGGCGCACAGGACAGATTGCAGACAAATCGGACAAGCTTTTACTGGTTAACAAGCCAGGTCTTCAGGCCTTTGCGGAAGCTTTTATGGCTAATTTCGTGGCGAAGTGGGGAAGGTAGTGAGTTCCACAACATTGGGGCCAGGTACGAGAAGGAGCGTCCGCCCATACGTGAAAGTTTAAATCTAGGAACTATAAAGTTAGCTTGGGATGCGGAGCGAAGTAGACGGGGCAGAAGATATATCTGGGCTAGGGAGCATAGGTAATGGGGTGCTGTACCTAGCTTAATCTTATGCATATAGCATAAGGCCTTAAATTTCGTCCGTTGCTCAACCCTGAGCCAATGAAGATCACGCAAAGAGCCTGTGATGGAGGATGTTGTCGATACCTGATGAAGTAGCCTGGCCGCAGAATTCTGCCCCACCTGCAGCTTGCGTACTAATTCCCTATTTGCTCCTAGATAAAGGACGTTGCCATAATCAAGCCTTGACATGATTAGGGCCTGGATGACTGTTCTTTGAGTAGATTCAGGCATCATCCATAATATCTTACGGAGCCATTTGAGAATAGTGAAGCAAATAGAAGTGGTCTTCGCTACTTGCTGTTTCATAGTCAGCTGATCGTCAATCACTATGCCCAAATTACGTACAGTTTGTACAGGTTTAGGAAGTTCACCCATTTCAGGCGGCCAGTGATGTGGGCCCCAAAGATCTTTATCCTTCCCCATGATCAAAACCTCCGTTTTTCCTCCATTTAGCTTTAACCAGTTAGTGTGCATCCAGTTGGCAATTTTATACAGCCCTAACTGTAGGGATGAAACACTGGATTTGTCATTGGCGGATAGTGAAAAGAGAAGCTGGGTGTCATCCGCATAAGAGAAGATTGACAACCCAGCCTCTTCCGCGATGGTAGCTAAAGGGCTGACGTAAAGATTGAATAGTATAGGACTAAGTATCGATCCCTGAGGCACTCCATGAGGAGATGCATAGGTCTTGGAGCAAGCCGATGGAGAGAAAACCTGAAAAGTCCTGTTGGTGAGGAAGTTTTTAATCCACTCCAAAGCTGATCCAATAATTCCCAGGGACTGGAGAGCTTTTAGAAGGGTAGAATGAGATACTGTGTCAAAGGCGGCACTCAGACCTAATAGAATGAGTGCCACCATTTCCCCTTTATCCAGAAGCAGGCGTATTGTTTCGGTAACTCCTAAGAGAGTAGACTCTGTGGAGTAGCCAGCTCTAAAGCCTGATTGGGACCCGTGTAAGATGTTATTGGATTCCACAAACCGTGTAAGCTGTTGATTCACGTGTTTTTCTAGGATCTTAGAAAAACAGGGAGTAGGGAAATTGGGCGGAAGTTGGAAGGCTCAGCTGGATCCGCATTTGGTTTCTTCAAAAGAGGAAGAACCATTGCGTGTTTCAATTCTGCAGGTAAAGTGGCTTCCCTCAGTGAGGCATTAAGTAGATCCATGATGATCCTCAATGAAGAGGAATTAAGTTTTTGAAGAATATTGACTGGAAGTGGGTCATTAGGGGAGCCTGATTTAAGACTATTTAAAATGGAACTGAAAGATAAAGGGTCTAAGGGTTGCCAGTTTGTTACTTTCATGGTAGATGCCGAGTCCGAGAACCCGACTAGGCTGTTACAGTCAGAAGTGGGGGATGGATTCATTAAATGCTGTACCATTTTAGTAGTTGCCGACTCAAGCTCTGCATGGATCTTTTCTACTTTTTCGATGAAGAACTTCGCCACAATTTCACAGTGTGCTTCATCAAGTGTCGGGGATACCGGTTGACAGCTTGCTCCCGAGAGATCGCCGACTAATTTAAACTTTTGCATTATTTTGTGCTGATGTGATAGTTTTGTTCACATATTCCGCACGCGCTGCTTTACATAGGGCATTATATTCTCTCTTAGCAATTTTATAACACTTCTTGGATTCTAAGGCATAATCCTTCCTCCAACATCTTTCTAAAGCCTTACATTTTGTTTTTTCAATTTTTAATTTTTCGGTGAACCATGGGGCAGGAGGACGGTGATTATTTAATTTCTTAAGTGAAATGGGAAGGCAGGTGTTCACAGATGCCGTTATCCAAGTGTGGATGGTAGCTGTGTCCGAGATTTGAATGGGAGACAAATCAGGAGTATTGCTCACCAGATGTTGATTTAATGCGTCAATATCTAGTTTCTTCCAATTACTGCTCCTAACTTTAGGTGCGGAGATGGCCGAACTATTAGACTGTAAATCAAACACCAACCTAAAATGTACCAAAAAATGGTCAGACCAGAGTAAAGGCAGAGCCTTTTGGCTATGAATGTTGGGTAGGTTCGAAAAAATGGGGTCAAGCAAGTGGCCACCCCTGTGCGTAGGACCCGAATTACAGAGTGGTATGTTCATGGCTTCTAGATCAGCAATCAAGCTGGAGCCAATCTTGCACGTAGGATCGTCAAAGTGAATGTTAAGGTCGCCCACAATGGTAAAATTGGCTGCATTGAGTAGAAAAGGGGCAATGATGTCAGGAAAGCTTGCCGCTCATAGCCCTGATGCGCCAGGGGCGCGATACACCAGGAAGCCAGTCAGTGTGAACTGAGAAGTAAGGAGTAATCAAAAGAAGCCTGCTTCACAACCTCCACAAGGTGGTGTCTCCCATTTACACGAATAACCTTTTTTAAAGATAATCGCGATACCGCCACTGATTTTATCTCCTCGGTCTTTCCTAACAATTGTGTAGGTTGGCGTTAAGGCCGCTGCAATATCAGGGCCGGAGCATTCGTGTAGCCATGTTTCCGTGAGGAAGATTGCATCTGGCTGAGGTTGTGAGTTATAAAGAAGATCAAAAATATCCTCCTTATGTTTCGCAAGAGATCTACAATTTAGGTTAAAAAAAGTAAACTCTTTGGGTTGGGTTTTATTAGTTCTACCCCCAGCTGATAGTTGTTTAATGGGATAAAGCTGAGTGGCAATATTCTGCGAATGTGGTTTCTTGTGTGAAGGAGTGCAGGTGAAATTACAACAAGGGCATGATAAAATAGGGCGGTCGAATTTGAAAGAAATGCAGTCAGCTTCTGGCCACTTTCGCAGATCATATAGGAGACTGGGGGAATATTTCCTTATCATTTTAGAAAAAGGGGCAGGAGTTGAAGTTAATTTTTATAGATTATAGCTAGCCCACCCCCTTTTATGTCGGGTCTGTCCTGCCTAATGACGTAGCCGGGGCGGGTGGGGGGTGAGTAAGTCAAGAATAGCCTTCGAGTGGTCGTTGAGCCAGGTTTCGGTGAGGAAGGCGATGTCAATAGCCTCGCTGAGGATAGTTTCTGATATTTCAGTCGCATGTCGGACTGCCGATCTGCAGTTCACAAGCATGCAAGAAAGGGGAATTGGGTTAATCTTAACAGGCTTAAGAGAGTGGATGGTGGTAAGTTGTGCTGGAGGTCTAGGTGAGATGGGTGAAGAAGGGACTCTGCTAATGCCCATAATAACAGGGATGCTGGAGTAAGGGAGGGGGTGATCCATTATCAGAGGCTTAGGTAGGTAGGAGTTACATAGGTTCATTAGGTCAGAAGTGGAGAGGTAGCTAGCAGCACGGAGTGGCCTATGTGTACGCCTGGAAAGGGGTGTAGTCCGCCATCGGGTGTGATGGGAAAAGTTATGCGAGCCAGAGCAAACGGAATAAATGTGGTTGGGGCAGCTCCTGGAGGTGAGGGAGTTACTACCTCCTCTGAGTCGTGTTAGTTCAATAGTCATAGCGGAGAGTTTGCATTCTATGTTGTTTAAACTCTGTGCTATAAGATTGAGGGGGAAACCAGCTGAGAAGGAGGAAGGGTCAGTGTTGACAGGGCAAGGGAGTTCCATGATCGGAGGGGGAGTAAGGCCAGGGGAAGGGGTCTGAGCAGTGTTCAGAATGTTGTACAAAGGATTCTGCGTAGAGTGGAACGGGTCAGTAATAGAATCAGGAAAAGTGGAGGAGAGGGCAAGAGAGAGTGAGGGTTGCAGGGATCAACCACATCGGATTGATTGGCAAGGATGCTATTAGGAGAGGGAGAGTTAGACTTAGAGGAAAGTACAGTAGGAGATCCCAGGGGCGGGGGCTAGTAAGTAGGAGAAGGGTTAGAGGGAGAGAAAGGAAGGATAATAGGGGCTGGATGGGATCGGTCAAAAGAAAGAGTAGCATAGAGCCAAGAGGTCGGTACAGAGGGAGTTCCAGGAGGAGGTATGTGAGTTGGGGAAGAGTTAGTGGGAGACTCTGGGAGGATGGAAGGGTCAGGGGGAGTCGGTCGAAGGTAAGAGGAGAGGTCGGAGTGTAGAACATAGCGGAGAGTGCTGAGGGCGTCCCAAGCGGGAGCAAGAGAGAGGGTAGAGAGTTAAGGGGAGAGTCAGGAAGGGTAGTAGGGGCAGGAGGGGAAAGATTGATGGTAGGAGGAGACGAAGGATTAGACAAAGAGGAGAGTGTAGGGGGAGTCCCGGGAAGGGGCAAGTGAATGGGAGAAGGGCTAGGGGGAGTGAGGGAAGATGGTAGGGGAAGGAGGGGAGCAATAGATGGTATGAGTAGGGGAGAGCTCCAACAGTCTGGGGGGGTGGGGTCCTCCGTGGATGATATGGGTTTCGACAGAGACTGTGAGTGAGGTTGCGAAGGGTAGTGGAGGGAGGGCCTGAACCGGGGTGGCGGGAGACGACCTATGGGCGTCAGGCAATTGGGTTAATGAAGGGTTAAGAACTAGTTGGGAGAGTTGATAGGACAGGGTACTGAAATGGTTGTCGAAAATGTTGAGGTGGTATTCAGATGCTTGAATGAGAATGTTGCCGGTTTTGAATATGGAAATGTCAATTTCACAGGGGAAGGCTAGAGATGGGGTTGTTGACAGTTTGAATCCGTACGGAATTTTGCTAGATTTAGTGATTGGAAGGTGGAGAAGGAAAGTGTTTTTCCATTTAGTGGGGCGTTTGGAGTAGAAAATAAAGTTTGTTTTCATTGGAGAGGAAAGGCTGTGGTAGGTATCAACTATTAGCATTTCAGGGTGACGAATCAATAATTTATGTTTGAAATGTTTCTTGGCGTTTTTGGAAAGATTAGAAGGGTAAAAATGTTCCATGAGTTGGGTCCATTGCTGGAGAAAGCAGGATCAGGGGGAATGAGGGGGGGAATTGGGGGGGACATGGTCAGGATGCGCAAAGGGACAGAGGGGGAAAGAAAAATCAAGAAGGATACATGGGTACGAGATAGGGGGAGTGAATACTGGAGGGTAAATAATTCGAGGGTGAGGAGAGTCCGATGCTGGGAGATAGGAGGGGTGATTTGTCAAAGTACTTAACAATTAAAAATATCCATAGTAAGAGAGCATAAGTATTGACAACCAGAACAATAACATTTGAGGGTTGGGGTTAAGGAAGGGGATTGTGCAGGGGGAGTTCAGGAATTGCGAAGTATTTAAAAATGGAGCTCAACTACACAAGTACAGGAACAGGTCAAGTACTCAAGGCAATGCATAAAAACATTTACATCAGTATAGGAATACAAAAATAAAATGGGGGGGCAGACATGTGCCTTAACTGTGTGGCATGTCCTGGTAGTGACAAACAGCCATTTTGGTTTCTCACTACTGTGAGGCTGCCCTCTCATGGGAATGCATTGGGGATTCCCTGATATGTGTTTCAGTGGTAATTCCTGGCATGAGAGGAGTAGCATGATTACGTTTGGTATGTTTGGAGTAGTGGTAATAAATGCTGCGTAATGGTGTTCGCAGATTTATTATCACTATTTTAGAAATGCCACTTTTAGAAGTGGGCATTTCTGTGTTCTATGTGTCTTTGTGCCTGCCTGTTGTGTATTGCATGTCTGGCACTGGATGACAGGGGCTGGGGAGGTGCAGTGGCTCCAGAGGGGCTGGGTGAGTCAGCGCTAGGCTGCATAGGCCGATCTGCATTTGGAGTAGTGGGAGGATTAGCACCTGGACCTAAATAGGAGTGTGCCTGCCTTACACAATGCTGGCTCCTCCCCCCTGTGGTGTGTCTGGGGCCAGAGCCTACACTAACAATGAGTGTGGTGGTGCACATGAAAAGATGTATGCAAGTACCCCCAAGAAGTGGTTTGGACCGGGTGCAGAGCCTTGTGTCAGGGGAAGAATAAAGACACTAACTGGTATAGGTTTTGGGGCTGTGACCCCATGAAGGCAGTGCTGTGTGCTTACTTGGGTCCCGCTGGGGACTAAGACACTGCATGGACTGCAGTGTGCGAGGAGGAACCGCCACATGGACTGACCTGCTGCCTGCTGGGGGAGCTGGAAGGACTCCCCATCTGTTGGAAAGCCCTGTGTGCTGGCCTGGCCGGTGAGACTCTGGAGACTTAGCACCGGGCTGAGCGCTGTGTTCTATACATTGCCCTGGACCTGGGCTTGGAGCACTGCAGGAGTCTTCTATGTAGAGCCGTGGCGTGAGCTCATGTCACTGAAGCGCGACGTGAGCGCTTTTAATTGTACTGCCTGAGCCCGAGGAAGGAGGCTCTTCTCCTGAGTGAGGCAGGCGCCGTCATGCCATGAAGAGAGCCGCAGGAGAGGCCGGAAGCTAGGCAGAGTCCAAGCCTGGTTGTAGGCGGGGCCCCAGAAAGAAAGGGGAAGTCTTGGAGCTAGCACGTGCAGCGCTGCTCGTGCCTGGTGTATGTCTGGGAGGAGAAGGGAGAGCTGAGGCAAGAAGTGCTCTCCCCCTTTCTCTCGCCTTCCTGGGATCCTCTTGCCTGTCACCAAGCCGCCCTGCATTTTGACAAAGTCCCGGCCGGGAAGCAGGACACCAAGCCGCCGGAAGTCAGGCAAAGTCTGCCTGGTTGTGGGCGGGGCCGGCAGGAGCACCGCAGCCTCGCAGGCATCTGTTGCCTCACGAGAAGTCAGGCAGGAACAAAGCCTGGTTGAGAGGCGGAGGTAACGAGGAAGGCTATGCCTCGGTCCCGCGACGACAAGGGAGCAACCAGACCGGGCGATTGAGATCCCTCCAGGAGGCCTGCAGCTCTGTGGGTGAGCCAGCTGGGGTCAGAGGGGCCTCGGAGGACTCCCACCTCGCCCGAGTGGGGGGGGGGGGTGGCTTTGCGGCATGATTGGCAGCTGCACCGCGTGGTTGCAGGCAGCTGCAGAGAAGCAACCAGAGTGTGGGGGACCCAGCGAGGTCTCTCGCAGGTAACTGGGATTGCTGCCTCTCCCCTAAGTTTACGGCGGCACGTAGTAGGAAGTGGCCAGCTTTAGCCGCATTACTGGAAACGCGGGCAGCTGCGCGTCTCCTGATGATTGGGGGCATTATTGTTGTTGCCCTGCCTGGGTCCCATGTCCCTCCTTAAAAAGTGCGGCAGTTCCTGTGAAAGGCGGGCCGGGGGCCCTGAAGCCTACGGGGTAGGGGTGTACAGCCAATACTTGGAATATGCAGACATGTTTACTGTCTTTTTGAGGTGGCAAAAATATGTGTCATACTGTTGCAGATGTTTAGGCATGATGTGTTATGCCCTGATGTTATGAGGTGGGTTGATCTGCAGCACCTCAGGAAGTGGGATCCATATGTTCTGTTATGGTGGTAGGCATATCTGATGGCCTGGGCTTTCCCTAATAACGTGTATGCTACAAGTGTTTATTCTGGTGCACAGGAGATGATGTGTTTACAATAGGTTTAAGCTAAGTGTACCTTGCCAGTAGTTACTGGTTGCTTTTGCTAACTGCGAACTGTGAGAGCTATGACAGTGGCCCGATTGGCCCCGTAATGTATATAATCCCTGTAAAGTGATACCAAGTGCCAGGTGGCACAGTGTATATATGCGATTACATTCTAATGTGTTTTATGAGTAATACAAAGGCTATTTTTGATATAACCTTGTGTGGAGTTTCTTTTGTGGTGTGCCTAGTGTGTCGCAGCTGTGTCAGTGTGTTGCGCAAATGCTTTACACTTTGCCTCTGGGATAAGCCTGACTGCTCTGCCAAGCTACCAAGGGGGTGAGCAGGGGTTTTCTTTAGCGTGGTGGTTTCTGCCTGGCTTAAACACATGCCCTAGCCAACCAGAAATCCCATTTCCAACAGGTGGGCACGGAGAGCTCTTGGATGTTGTATATGATCAAAAAAACAAAATGCACGGAAAGGAAACAAAAGTTAAAGTGAAGTCATGGTTCGCGTTGGTTATATTTCCGCAACTTATGTTTAAAATTTCTGAGAAATTCATGTAAAACACAGTTAAAGTGCATTTCCTGTTACAAATTAAAACTGGAAAGCCACATAAATGCACACATTATGGCTAGTGGCAGAATCCATGAGTTTCAAAACAGCCATGCAAAACATAACTCACACACCAAATGCAATGCTTACAACCTTACAATTTATATCAGTAAATTACAACACCTAAATCCGAAATGTATTTAAACAACAACACATAATCAAACCATTTAATGATACTACTTTCAACTCATCTCTCTCAAAGACATAAGGGTAATTTGGTATGTGTTGTAATCTGTAAGACGATTTACTACATTCGGTTTGTGAGTAATAGTTTGCATGCTATTGTGTGAGTTAAGTATTGTGCTCCTAGCCGTAACTTCTACATTCCAGTGTTTTTTGCTTATTTTAATTCCTAACTTTATCTGCACTTTAATTGTGTTGTTTGGGGAATTTCTCAGGTTTTTTTAAACATACATTGAGGTGTTATAACCATAACTAACCATAACTTAACGTTAATCTTTGTTTCTAATTTTCATTAATAGCTATTTGGAAGATCCAGATTTCTGTAATTTGAAAGGCTTACATAATTCAGGAAACAACATAATGGTACCAAATTCCATTGTCATTCTTATGTTCCCTGTTTCTTTTCACTTTTTAGAACTGCTAGATTTTGACTAAGGTCTGCTAAACAAGAGTCAAATACTTTATTCCATGAGCCAAATAACATTATTTTACATTCACCTTACAGCCCAAGGTATTGCATGCCTACTGGAAAATTGAGTTTTGAACACTAGGCAAGCAATGGGAGGTGTAAAATATTAAAAACAAATATGTTGTCAGGTAACTATAAAAGTACAGATGGGTCTGTTCAGGTGAATATATGGGCTAATCATGAGCCTGTGAAACATGATTTCAGTGTTCACACCCCAGAAATATGCCTATGTGGTCTAGAGTGCCACAAATCAAACTGCATCAATCTAATCACATATAACCCAAACAAAATCAGAATGCCAAATTCATATTCTGTTATGGTGTCTGCAAATAATCTATTCAGCCTATATGTATAAACATTTAGACCACGTCAAGTTCCTTTCTTTCATAAAAGATCTTCTGTCCATTCCCGTAACCTATAGCACTGAGCAGTATATTGCCCTGCATGAGTATACAAAAAAACTATATCATACCATGTATATATTCTTTGGTTAGCCACTATCTGAACATCACCCAATCTTTGATACTGACCGTCTGCCTGAAAAATTGAATCTGAACAATTCATTGTTGGAAGTGGAGGTCCTTATCGCTTACCGCCGCCACAAAATGCTGGAGGCGTGCGACCCCGACCCCTCGCTTCAACGTTAGGCTAAGTAAGGACACCGTCTGAGATAGCCCTGCTCACCCCCTTAGTAGCTTGGCACGAGCAGCCAGGCTTATCTCCAAGGCATGAGTGTTCAGTATGTGCAACCACGCTCACAGTAACCCCATGATGTCATCACAAATAGACTACACACGAGTATTGATAAAATGAGTATAATCTTTATATAAGAAATTATACGATACGACCACACGATACAAAATCAACATATATAAGAATGGGTAGTATTCTTTCCGGTGGGTTGGTAGGTTCTAATCCCAACCACCGCTTCTAACCAACAGTTAAGCTCTTTTCTAACCGTTTCCCAAAAGGTTAGGCAAGTCGTATTGCTAGAATAACACACGTTGCAAAAGGAAACAATACTGCAATGCGTAACGATATTCTCTTATTCTGTGCAACAGAGAAACAATGCCATACGTAGCGCCACAATCATGTACTTTGCAATTGAAGGAATAATGCAATGCGTATCACCACCAGCATGCCCTGTACCAGGAAGAAACAAAGAAATGCGTCACGCTACAATCCTGTGCAGTGCAATGAAGAAATAATACATTGTGCCACGTTATACTCAGATACTGTGCACTGAAGAAATCCTGCAATGCGCCACGTTACAATCAGGTAATATGCAAGGGAGAAATAACGCAGTGCGTAGCGCACCAAGCATAAAGTTCGTCAGGCACAAATGAGGTCAGGCGTCATATGACAGTTCGATAGTTCGTTAGCAGCAATAATGCAAAGTGTAATACGACAGTTTTACGTGCTCCGTTAACAGTGCCCCCATTATGGATCAAATGATGACACAGAAAGTATGCTTCCCACTCCGGCCCCAGTACTGCCCCGTCTTGGGTCAGCACGGGCCTGGATCCAAGCCGAAGCAACGGCTCGTGCAGCTGACGGAAGCGGGAGGCCGAGAGAGTGTCCCTCCGGGCCCGCACCCCACCCCAGGTGTTGATCCACATTACCTGGGGGGGCGCGATCCCACTCTCCTCCCCGACGTCAGCGACTTGGGCCTTGATCCAGAACTCCATCACGGGTTGCGGCGGACTCGGGCCGGCGGCTCAGCTCTTCTGTGACTGCCGGTCCGGGCCGCTGCTGATTGACTCCGAGGGCCCCAATGACTTGGATGTCACTCCGGGAATATATGACGCTACTTAGCATGCTATTATTTCGCATGCTTTTAGTGCGAAGTTTTTACTTCGCAACTACCATTAATTCGCATATTTTTACTGCGCATACCATTAGTACGCAAATACATTTATAATATAAGAATCTTCTTTTACTTCGATTTATATTACTTCGCACACCACTACTACGCAAACATTTTAAATTTTAGATATTTTTTACAAAAGTAACCTAACCCCTGGGACGGGATTGCAGGGAAATAGGGGTTTTGGGTGGGGGAGTAATTTAAAAATGAGTATAAAAATTAATACTTAATTATTTTTACATCATTAAATGTATATCCATCCTCGCATCATTCTGTATTGAAATGTGCATCAGCCTATTACAATATTTAAGATGCTCGCTTGACAATATATCACATGGTTATTCAGTACGCATTTCTTTTGCTCTCGTATCGATCTAAAGTTAGAATTAAACCCTAAGCATCATAATGTGCTCATCAAAAAACAGGAGAACAATAATAGACCCTACTTCTCTATAACCCCCTCCCTCCCCTCTCCTAGACTCTGTAATTTCAAACATGTATCCATTTTAGTCATCAGCCACGTAATTATCATTTACTACCAAGACCCAGCCCATTAAATATTTCCTTTCACCAGTTCGTATTGTATCACATCCCATGCCGTACAACATTGCATATATCTATTTTTATACCCTTTATTTCTCGAAACCATTATACACGCAAACCGAAGGATCTACATATTGTTTCTTCCAAAATATCAAAAAATTTGATCCTTCTCCAAAATCGTTATTCTTTAATTCTATTCTTTTAATCTTTTTTTTAATCTTAATTGTGTGCCCATAATCCAATTTAAACAGTTCGCGTGCTTTCCCCCATAAAACGGGTTATCTTTAAACTACTTATTTTCCTTTTTTTATTAACTTAATAAGCCGATATTCACCTTATCTATCAATTATTAATTTTTAATTACTTTTTTTACATTTCAATGAATATAAAAAATGTTCCTACCTGGTCCGCGTGGTAGCATGTTTCTTCTCCGCTCGCCTTCGATTCTCCGTAAAACGTAAAAACGCAATTACGTCACTTTTTGCAAGCCTCGCTAAAATAGAAAAAGACTATGTTAACCATTGCAATCAATAGTAAACCGTGGGAAATTAATGCTAGTCTATTCTAAATATACGATTTGTTTTTTTATTATTAATTTTAATCTACTTACTTTATAAACTTTTAAAAAAATTCAGACATATTTTAATATTCTTTTTTTTGTTTCGTCATTTTTTCTTTTACAAATTAATGAGATATATTATATTTTCAAATATTAAAATTAAACTTAAACTCATATTTTTAAAAAGTTAATTTTACAATTTTAAATAATAAATCGCTAAGTAAAATAATGCGGAGTAATAGCATTTGCGAAGTAACAGAATGCTATGTAAAAGAATGCGAAGTAAAGGTAAACGCGGACTAAAAAATGCATAGTAATAGCACTTCGTAGTAATGCCCGCGTAGTAACGGTGTGTTACCCACTCCGGCGGTCTCAGTCCATACCGAGACCCGCCCTCAGCACTGTGGAGACTTCACTTCAATTTGGTGCACACCCTCACCAGGCAGTCCTCACCAGCACCTCCGGTTGCACTTCGACACGCACACCGCGCGTCCGAGACTCGCCTCTTCTCCGGTGCTCACGACGATTAGGCGCTCTTCACCAACGCTCCGCTTGCGCCTCAACACGCACCCTGCGCGTTCGAGCCTCGCCTCTTCTCCAGGTGCACACGATGTCCAGGCGCTCTTCACCAACACCCGGGCTGCACCACGACACGCACCCTTGTGTGTCCGAGACTCACTTCTTCCGTTGGTGCACACGATGTCCAGGCGCTCCTCACCAACGCCCTGGCTGCACCACGACACGCACACTGCGCGTCTGAGTCTCGCTTCTTCCTTTGGTGCACACGAGGCCCAGGTGCTCCTCACCAACACCCGGGCTGCACCACGACACGCACCCTTGCACGTCCGAGCTTCACCTCGTCTCCCCGTGCACACCATGACCAGACGCTCCTCACCAACGCCTTGGCCTGCACCACGACACGCACTCTGCGTGACTGAGACTTAGCTTACTCCTGCGTGCCCACGATCACAAGGCACAACTTCTGAGGGTCTCAAGCGGCCAAAAATCACGTGCACACCGCGTTGCTGGGACTTCTCTGGAAACTTTTATGATCCTGTATTTCCAAACAGGGAGCCAGCTCACCTCGGGCCCTTGGGGTTACAAGACACAGCACAAAGCACAGTCTTCTTCAAGCAGGGGACCCAGCGCCTCCAAGCACAGTCCCAACAGCCTCTTCCTTAGTTAGAACAGCAAACTGCAGACCAGCCCCAGATCACGAAGCAAGGATTGATCTATCCACAGCAGTCTCTTCAGTTGTTCCTTCTTTAGCAGAGGTTCCTCTTAACCACAGAATGGGTCCAAGCCTTTTCAGTCTCAATCCATATCTGTTTCATTCCCACGTTCAGGGGCTTCAGCTCTCATAGTTATACCCCTTAATGTCTCTGAAGTTTGTATGTGCTCAGGGGTCCCTGACCCCTCCCTAAATCAACTCTGGGTGTCTCCCTCCCAGTGTCACCTCTCTCCCTGTGATACTGGGGGTCTGGATCCTTAATCACTCAGCAGGAGATGGGTCAATTGGTTTATAGCACCAGCCCAGGCCTTTTCACCTCCCGGGCTTCTCTTCCCCCTGCTCTCCAGATGCAGGGCAGCCTGGTGCCATCTCAACCCCTCCCTGGGTCAAGACCTCTCCCAGCTCCTCTCACCTTTCAGTTCCAGACAGACAATCCACATTTCTGAGACACACAGAAATGTCCAGAGCACAAAACTCAGCCACTTTCTAAAAGAGTGGCTTATAAACACACAGTGACAAAACCACCTTCACAGAAAGATGCATTATGACACTGTGAGTTCATACATACCAAACTTCACCTCTCCATTATAAACTGACAGGAAACTAGACTAACAAACACAACACCCAGCCTCCCCCATTCTGTCCTATGGGCAGAATGGCCTTTCAGCAGTGAAAAACGAAATGGAGAGTTTTTCACTGTCAGAACATAACACACACCTCAGTTTATGTTCTGCCTTTTACCTTCACTGCACCCTGCCCAGGGGTTACCTGGGACCTATCACAGGGGTGCCCACGTGCATGTAAAAGGGAAGGTCAGGCCTGGCAAGTGGTTGCACTTGTCAGGCAACATGCTAACTTAGCATTCTGCGCGCAGGCCCTACACTGAAGGCCTGAGTTCCCTTCTCTGCGCGCCCTTGCATTACTAACCCTTGCACACACAGTGCACAACACTAGGGACTTTTACTAGTAAGGCAAACATACAAATCATGGCCAACCAATCACCATTACATTTTACATAGGGAACTCCTGTACTTTGACACTGATCAGCAGTGGCAAAGTACCCAAAGCATCTAAATTGGCATCTCTAGGTCAGGAAAACAGTCTAGGGGGAAAGCAAAATGTTTAGGGAACTTTAACCAAAAAGGCCAAGTCCTACATTCATAATCTTCAAGCATAATATGACTCATACCCAGATAAAGGCAAGATCAACATAAGCGGTTTGATAGCTTCACTATATACAGGGAGATGTACAGAGGGTAAAATGCTATTTAATACCACTGATGAGTGTAGGCAGTGGCCACGACTCACAGAAGGTGAAGACCTAGTGGGTCATGATGCCCCTTCTCTCCTTCCAAAATGCTAATAAATATTATATTACGCCCAGAATATCTTTATATGTGTCATCTCAGCTTGTATTCCCTGTAATGTGGAAATACCATAGAATTTCACCTTTGCATTGTAATAATAATTATCTGAATATATGTTTAGAACGCCAAATTCTCTATATAATATGTTATGGGACCAGGAATATTTTGACTCAGCATAAATAGTGTACATGCAACTGTGATTAATATAATATGCCTTTTGTTAACCTTTGTGAGGTTGGGTATCGGTAATGAATATTGAGAGGGTAAACATATTATGCCCAGCAGATCTCCATGTATGGTTTATGCCATTATGTTTTTTTCATTTGCATCAATTATAAACAAAGGTGTTTAACCATACCCATGTGGCCGGTCATATGTTAGATCTCATTTTTACTAATATTCATACCGTAAAAACCGATGACCCTGTCCCCTTACATGGTCGGATCACAGCCTTATTCCTTTCAACTTGACTACTACCACTTATAAGAGTTCTGTGAGACCAGAATATGAAGACAGAAGAAATTGGAGGAAAGTCTCCCTTGAAGCAATGGGCCCAGCACTATTAAACTCCCCTTTGCTGCTCACGGGAGAACCTAGTTGTGACGCCCTCACTTTTAATCAATGGGTTACGTCGGCTCTAGACAGAGTAGCCCCTATTAAATCCATGAAACTGGTTAGAAACAAACCCTCTGCCCCCTGGTTCACAACTGAACTCCGTTTGGAGAAAAGCCTCTGCAAGAAGCTTGAGCGGGTTTGGCGGAAAACATATAACGCAGACGCCAAGAGCGCATACAGGGTAGCACTGAAAACATTTCATAGGATAAAGCGTAACACCATCAGGGATTATGTTGCTAATCAAATTAAATCCTCTGACCACTCGACTAAAAAAGTTTTTATGATTGTTCAGGGCTTCATTAATCCAGGGTCTTTGAAAAGCACTATAGCCCCTTCTTCTACTTTATGTGAAGAACTCTCTGTCTTTTTTCAGGAGAAAATCCAGACTATCTACGCTTCATTTCCTTTGACTGAGTTGGCAGCCTCACCACTCTCTACCCCCCGCCATCCAGGTGTATGGTCTGAAATTCGCCCGTTCAGCCTTGAATCGTCCCTCATTGAATTGTATAAAACTAAATCCGGGTCTCCGTCTGACCCCTGCCCGGCTAGGTTTTTTCAACTGCTGGCCCCACTACTCAATCCCTCTTTAAACATGCTTTGGAACTCGTCTCTAGAATCAGGCACCTACCCTTCCATCGGGAAAACAGCACTGGTCCAGCCAATCCTCAAGAAGGAGGACGCAGATCCTGCAGAACTGAAGAACTTTAGGCCAATCTCCCTCTTGCCAGCACCGGCCAAGATCCTTGAGAAGGAAGTGCAGAAACAACTATCAAAGTTCTTAGAGTCTAACAAACTGCTACATGACTCCCAGTCTGGCTTTAGGTCAGGCTACAGCACAGAGACAGTGCTGCTTGAAGTATCGGAAACGATAAGGGACACCCTGGATAAGGGCAGCTGTGCAATGCTAGTGCTGCTGGATTTATCCGCAGCATTTGACACAGTATCACATCAGATCCTTTTAGAGAGGCTCACGCATCTGGGAGTGCCGCTCCTTTCTTGAAGGCCGGTCCCAGAAAATATTTCTCCGCCCCCATATCTCCTTCCCCGCCCGCTTGCTTGCGGAGTTCCACAGGGCTCGGCTCTGAGCCTGGCTCTTTTTAATGTTTACCTCGCACCCCTTGCCCCACTAGTTGAGCAGTACGGTGTGAGTGTTGTCTCGTATGCCGATGACACTCAGCTTGTGTTCTCTTTTAGAGATCACTCCGAGACAGCATTTATCAACTTCAAACAATGTTTGGTTGACATCTCATCATGGATGACTGCCAATTGCTTGAGGCTGAACACTGACAAAACAGAGGTCCTGTTTTTTAATCAGCCGTCCCCTCCACAAGCCGACCTCTGGTGGCCATCAGAACTCAACCCTCCCCCACTTCCAGTTTCTTCTGCTAGGAATCTGGGGTTCAAATTTGACTCCACCCTCTCATGCAAGGCCCAGATAGGTCAAGTCGCCTCTTCTTGTTTTTGGAAAATGAAGTCCCTGTGAAGATTCCTTCATTTCCTACCTAAGGACTGCAGGAAGACGGTGGTTCATGCATTGATCACGTCCCAGCTGGACTATGCTAACAGCCTGTATTTGGGTCTCCCAGCCTACCTGATAAGGAAATTACAAAGGATCCAGGATGCGGCAGCAAGGCTTATCAGAAATGTGCCACTCCGCCACCACATCTCCCCCCACCTCCGCAGCCTGCACTGGCTGCCTGTCAAAAGGAGGATAGAATTTAAGGCACTGACTCTCGCCTATAGAGCAGCCAGGGACATTGGCCCTCAATACCTCAGGAAGAGACTCCGAAAATACCAGCAGAGGAGGGTTTTAAGGTCAAATCATCGAGAATTTTTAGTCACCCCTCGCTTTGCAAAAGCTAGGCTGGGCGGCCGCTCGTTCCCTGTCAGAACTACCTCTCTTTGTAACTCCATGCCTGAGCACATTCGGAAAGCCAAGTCAGAAACTGAATTTAGGAAGAGTCTAAACACCTGGCTTTTTGGCCTCACTTAATAATAAAATTACTACCTATTCTAAGTGCACTAGATGACCAGCCCTTCCCCCTGTCATACGCTGCTAGCGCCGGGACACCTCCGTTGGAGGTAGCTGTGCGCTCAATAAGCTACAATAATAATAACCATAACCAAAGCGCACGGTGTTAAAATGTGCTGTGACATAAAGTTACAAAAACCAGGCATTGTGAGTATGGTGGCAGTTATATTTTCCCTGTAAAATGATTCTGAAGTGAATATGTCAGACATTAAGTAGTGTTACACCGAATCAATTATGCTCCACCATTGTAATAACATGCTTGCACTGTGGTAATAAATGTGTGAACGTGTGATACATGCTTGCACTGTGGTAATAAATGTGTGAACGTGTGATACATGCTTACACTGTGGTAATAAGTGTGTGAACGTGTGATTTAAATAAGGTCAAGTTGCACCACATTTATTTGTGTGTGTGTATATATATATATATATATATATACATATATATATATATATATAGAGAGAGAGAGAGATAACTAGATATGTATCTATATATATATATGAATATATATATATATTCAGTGAAAAAACAAAGGTTACAGGGACGTTATAGTTAGGCTCAGATTTCACACGCACAAGCCACTCACACACTCTCAGTCACGCATAGAGCTACTCACACACCTAGTCACTGACCCATAGAGTCAATCACACAGCCACTTACTCTCCTATACAGTTATACACAAACTAACTTACTTATTCATACAGATACTAACACATACTTACTCACCTATACAGTCGCTGACACAAGCACACACTCACACATACAGCAACTCTCACAATCACTCACTCACATATACAGTCATTTATATACTCCAACACTTATCTATTCTGCCTTTCACATATGCGGTTACTCACCCATATACCACTGACATATCCATTCGGTCACTGACACAGCCAGACACACACTCTCTTACCCATACAACCCCTCTCAGATGCACTTACGAACCCATATAGCCACTGATTCACCTACTCATCATCCTTGCAAGGAGTCACACACACCCTCACTCACCCACACAGACACTCCTACATCCATACAGGTACTCAGAAAACCAATCAATAACCCATACAGCCACTCATGTACCTACTCACCAACCCATGCAGCCACACCAACTGACAGACTTATACAGACATTCACACAAATTAGTCACTTACCCATACATTGACGGAGACACGTATAATCACTCACTTATACAGTCGGTCACGCACCCACTAAGTCATCCATACAGGCACTCATACACCCACTGATTCATCAATACACCTTGGTTTATATATATTTTACACTCATAAACTTTTTAGAAATACTCACACTCACCGGATGATGTCATCAGTGATGTCATTTGAGATGTCATCAGTGCTATCATCAGTGATGTCTCTGACAATGGCATGAGTGATGTAATATGTGAGGTCATAAACAGTGCATTTCGGGGGCGTGAGTTATAGTTTATAACTGCTGAATTTCTCTAGTTTTGTGCATGTGAAATCGGAGCCTAGCTATAATGTCCCTGAACCCTTTGTTTTTTTCAGTGAATTTCTAAGGTTTTTTTTAACCAGCAGCTGCATTTGCACAGCGGTGGAGAAAGGGGCTGGGCATCAGACCAGTTCTCAGGAATCCCACGTTGTAGGACTTACAGGAGGTACCAGGAGTGCTTCTTGGCCCCCAAGGTCCCTTAGGAGTAAAGTGTACTTCATGCCCGAACCAGTAGTATACCACGAGTTGCAATGGCAGAGTGGTGGAGAAAGGGGCGTGGTCTGCGAAGATCTCTCAGCAATCCTGCTGTTTGGGACTTACTGGAGATAACAGTATGAGTAATTGGGGCCAATCACCCCTCTTGCTACCTTCAGTAAGTCTCACTCAGTAGGATAGCTCAGACCTGGTAGGAGGCCACACCCCTTTTCTCCACCACTTTGCAAAGGGGCCTCCTTGCGCACTACTAGTAGGGGGATGAAGTCCCCTTGGCTATTGAGGGTCCTTGGTGGCCAACTAGCCCACCTGTTACGTCCAGTAAGACCCACACAGCTGCAGAGACTTTTATGGACTAGAATTAACGGTAATACATCATGTTTTAAACCTCACTTTTCTCTACTAGGTAGAGCTCGCTATGCCTCAATGAGTGTGTCAGTTCCTTTTAGGGGACAAGATGACACATGTAAAGAAGCCTATAGGTAGAAGACTACATCTGTTTCACACTGCATGCTCTCCAAATGTGTGTAGTAGAAGCTACATGCATCACTTGCTGTTCATTATACTGGGCAGCCACGTATAAAGCTGTGTGTTCAAGTGCTTCAGTGACTCCTGCCTAGCTAAGAGATCTGTGCTTCTGAAACTGAATGTTGAAGCAGTTCTGACAAGATTTGTGCAAGGGTGTGATAGACTGTATAGTTTTTAAGTTAGGGTGATCAGCTACACCACACGTGTCAGACTGCATGTAGAAGTGCAGACATACCTAAGACATGATAGGAGTCAGACATTCAAACTTGAGACAGTACGCTTTCAGTTTCAAGCACACTCCTCACTATGTATGACCTACTTGCAGTGTACCTTTGCAGAGACTTATATGGACTAGGATACAGGTTAATACATAAGGCAACATTTTTTAAAGCTCACTTTTTACCAGTTTCATTAGAGAGGCAGAGCTCACAATGCCAGGCCTAAGCAAAAATGAAAGGCCGACTCCTATCAAGCCACTCTTGTAAGTCTCAGCATCTTTCTAAAGACCTCAATGAGTGTGTCAGTGCCTATTAGGGGTGACATGACAAATATAAAATAGCCTTTAAGTACTATATAACCTCTGTTTCACACCACATGCTCTCCAAATGTGTGTAGGAGAAGCTGCATGGATCACTTTCTCCTTCTTGTGCAGGGGAGCCAGGTATGAAGCTGTATGTTGAAGAGCTTCCGTAACTTACAGATCACTGCCTTTTGAACTGAATGCTGACGTAGCTGTGAAAAAGTTTGTACAGGGGTATGATAGACTGTATAGTTTTTAATTTAGGGTCAGGAGCTGCACCCCACGTGTCAGAATAAACGTAGAAGTGCAGACATACCTAACACATGGTAGCAGTCAGACATTCAGGTTTGACACAGTACACTTTCAGTTTAAAGCATTCACCTCAATATGTACGATCTACTTGCAGTGTACTGTTGCAGAGACTTATATGGACTAGGATAAAGGTTAATATATCTAGCAACATGTTTTAAAGCTCACTTATCTCTACCACTGTCATTAGAGAGGTGGAGGGCGCAATGCCAGGCCTAACCCAAAATGAAAGGCTGACTCCTGTCATGCCCTCTTGTGAGTGTGAGCTACTTTCTAGGGACCTCAATGAGTGTGTCAGTGCCTTTTTGAGGGGCAAGATGACACATGTGAAGAAGCCTATAGGTTCTGGATTACCTCTGTTTCACACTGCATTCTCTCTAAATGTGTATAGTAGAAGCTGAATGGATCACTTTCTGCTCATTATACAGGGCAGCTGGGTATGAAGCTATGTGTTCAAGTGGTTCCGTGTTGCCTGGCCTAGCTAGGTCATCTGAACTTCTGAGACTGAATGGTGAAGTAGCTCTGACAAGATTTGTGCAGGAGTATAATAGACGTTATAGATTTTAAGTTAGGGTCATCCACTGCACCACACATGCTAGACAGCACGTAGAAGTGCAGACATATCTGAGGCATGGTAGCAATCAGATATTCAAACTTGAAAAAGTACGCTTTCAGTTTAAAGCACACACCTCACTAAGTATGCCCTACTTGCAGTGTACCATTGCAGAGACTTATATGGACTAGGATAGAGGTTAATACTTGTGGCATCATCTTTTAAACTTAACTTTACTTTTAGTTTCAATAGACAGTCAGAACTCACAATGTCCGGCGTAAGCGTAAATAAAAGGCCATCTCCTGTCATGCCACTCTTGTAACTCTCAGCATGTTTCTTGAGACCTCAATAAGTGTCTCAGTGCCTTTTTTGGAGCAAGAGATGACACACGTAAAGAAGCCTATAGGCAGTAGATTATGTCTGTGTCATACCACATTCTCTCCAAATGTGTATAGTAGAAGCTGCATGGATCATTTTCTGCTCATTATAGAAGGAAGTTGGGTGTGAACCTATGTGTTCAAATATTTCCTTGATGCCTGCCTAGCTAACAGATCAGAGCTTTTGTTAATGAATGCTGACATGGCTGTGACAACATTTGTGGAGGGCTATGATAGGCTGTATAGCTTTTAAGTTAGGGTCATTAGCTGCACCACACGTGTCAGACTAAACGAAGAAATACAGTCATACCTAACACATGGTAGCAGTCAGACATTCAAAATTGAGACAGGATGCTTTCAGTTTTTAAGCACACACCTCACTACCTAGAGTGTACTTGCAGTGTACCTTTGCAGCTGAACTAAGATACAGGTTAATATATGTGGCAATATCTTTTAAACCTTACTTTTCTCTACCAATTTCATTAGAGAGGTATTGCTTGCAATGCCAGGCCTAAGCGACAATGAAAGGCTGACTCCTGTCATGCCACTCTTCTGAGTGTTAGCTGCTTTCTAGAGGCCTCAATGAGTGTGTCAGTGCCTTTTTAGGGACAAGATGACACATGTAAAGAATCCTATAGGTACTAGACTACCTCTGTTTCACACCATATGCTCTCTAAGTGTGTGTAGAAGAAACTGCATGGGTTGCTTTCTGCTCATTATACAGGGCAGCCGGGTATGAAGCTGTGTGTTCAAGTGCTTACATGAGGTCTGCCTAGATAAGAGATCTGTGCTTCTGGGACTGAATGCTGAAGTAGCTCTTTTGTATTCGATTTCTATATTGATGAGGAGTTTAGAACGCTTATTTAAGAAATTAGGAAAGTAAGAGCGAATGTGTGTGGTGACAAATGCCTCTGGATAGCGCTTACATGATACATCATCAAAGCTTGAACACACAAATCAGCTGCTCTGTCAGTTGGCACAGTATGAGACTTAGGGGCATATTAACAACAGCATGCGATAACTATCGCAAATCGCGCTTAGTGCGTTTTCTATTATCGCCATCTATCGCTGGTTGACATCGCCGTGTTAGGGGCGTATTAGCAACGCTTTGCACAGAGGTGATGTAAAAACCAGCGATAGACGGTGATAAGCAGAAATATCGTGTGAAATCCTGCGATGATCATGCATCGCTAATGTAATCCTTGATAATAGGCATGTGTGTACTTAACCATTTAATCCACCTCCAATTCACAGGATGCCTAAGTCAAGTTTGAAACAGGTGTTAGATTCCTGAGATAAACGCGCTTAGCGTGAGTTTTCCTATCGCTTTGCGGGTCCGGGCCGGCATTGTTAATAGGGCGAAGTCGTGTTTGGGACTGTTACCATGAAGTTTAGGTGAGGAACCCCTACTTTGCATGTCTTTAGCGATAAATATCGCTGACATGCAAAGTAGAAAAAAAACGGCAGGACTCCCAAGGAAGCAAGCTCTAACGCATGTTAGCGAGTCCTTGTAAATAGTGCGATGGAAAATTCGCCGCTTTTTCGGCGAATATCACCGAAAAAGCGGCGAAGAATCTCTTGATAATATGCCCCACAGTTTCTCATCCAATCACATCTTACAGTATCTTAATGTATTACAAAATACGTGCAATATTTACTCTTAGGTATGCTTTCACAAGCAGTTTATCAGCTCGCCATGCTAAAAAAACAGCAAGAGGCCTTTTGCTCAGGAACAGCACATTTGAACAATGTGGGTTTAAACGGTATATCATGTTCGCACCACTCATCAAATGTCCCACAATGCACTGATGTTAAAAAATAGACCTTTTCATAGGCTTCAAAAATACAATGAACGTTTTTAGGTCTAGCGTTAGCCAAGAGTTTTTTTTACTAAAATAAAACACATAATCTACTCACTTGTAGGGGTTTTCAGCTGGCCCTCATCAGTCACTGGTCTGTTGTTGTATCATTCACGTTTTTCTTCTGCCTACTACAGCATCCAGCATAGGGCAATCCGCTCATTCACAAAGAGCATGTCCACTCTCAAAGTGCTTCCCTCCAGTTCAATGGACTGCTAAGGCAATGCATGCATTTTCAGGCCAAAGAAATATTTTGAGGTTCTAGTAATTGCCCCATCAATAAATAGTACAAAAACCATGATAAAACACAATGAGCATTGACATTGCCAAAAGTCTAAGCACCAATTCAAGAGCTATTGGCTTTGTCAACGTGTGCATCATAACCACTCTAAGTATAAATCATTGACGTGTTTGTACCACTGCTTCTGTTGCCGGTTGCAATTGACACCCTTGTGCAGTCCACAGCACACTACACACAACAGAAGGAACAGGCTTCAGTGTGGAGCACATTAGCACTTCCTACGAGTGCCCCTTCCATAACGCACACAAAATCTGCAATTTAGACATGGTTTAGTCACTCAGTGCATGTGTGGATACATTCTGCAATTGGGTCAAGCATACATTTTAGGCACGGCACTCTGGGAAAAACAAAAGGAACAGGCTTTGGTGTGGGGCACATTAGCAAATCTTTCACAATCCATCAACAGTGTGGTTTACTGTGCACAACAGGTCACTCATTGCAGCTAACTATCATAGGTGTGCAGCTACATAATTCCTACCAGATTCCATAGCTACAGGTTCCATTACTAACTCAAAGGCAGTTAGCCCGGGGAGGTGGTGGTCCCCGGGGCTGCGTGGGGGGGCCAGAGCCCCCACACATCATAATTTATTTTAGCCCTAAGAAGGTGGCAGTCCCGAGGCTGCAGGGGAGACCAGATGGCCTCCCCTGTGTTGTTTTAAAAAAAAATTATGTGTGTGCCCCAGGGAGGTGGCAGTCCCCGGGGCACCAGGGGAGCCAAAAGGCTCCCCCTTATATAATTATAACACTGCCCCGAGGAGGTGGCGGTCCCCGGGGCTTTGAATAGCCCAAAGAGGGGGGCACCATGTGCCCCCTCCTTAATTTTTACCATGCCCAGGGGTTAGTCTAAAGCAAGCATGGGAGCCCACGATTGCTTTTTTAAAACATTTTTGCAGCAAATTTGCAAGTATCACGAATTTGTGATTTTGCTGCAATTTTGTTTTTCAAATGGATTTATGCCATGATAGAGTCCTAGGGGGAGCCCAAGACCATGGCTTGGGGGGGTCTGGGTATTCCTACCCTACCCCCTTTCATTTATTTTCACTTTTTTTGGTGAAGCCGAGTCCCAAGATGGCTGCCAACACTTCCTAGTTGAAGTGTTGGCAACCAATCAAGCAGTGCATTTCCCTGCACGAGCTCGTCTTTGTTTGCAAAGACTTCGCGGCCAGAGATATCACTATAATTTTAAACTTAAATTTCTCAAAAACTACTGAATGGATTTACACCAAATGAGCAAAAGGCACTTCCTTGGACATCTACATCCCTGCCAAATTTGGTGCAAGTCTGTTCAGCGGTTCGGGCTGTAGGTGTTTCTAAAGGTTCCTATGGGAATTAACAATACAAATGCAACCTTATTTCGTGCCCCAAATTCTCGGCCCCCACTGCACGGATCCCCACCAAGCTTTCCATAACAATAGTTCCACTATGACACTTTTTTGGTGAAATTTCATGCATATTGGTCAAACAACGCCAAAGTTATAGCCAAGTAAAAAATAAATGTTCCTGTGGAAATTATGTCCTAACTATAACTACCTACTGGTACTTTTCCTATGGAAACTAGGTCCCAACTATAACTACCTATTGGTGGTTGCCAGTAGGTAGTTATAGTTAGGACCTAGTTTCCATAGGAAAAGCATTTTTTTGACTTGGCAATAGCTCTGGCGTTGTTTGACCGATCATCATGAAATTTTCCCCCCAAAAGAGTAAAAGTAGGTTCTGTGTGTCATGGAAATTTTGGGGGTGATCCATGCAGTGGGGACTGAGAAATGGGGGCACAAAATAAGGGTGCTTTTGGAATGTTAATTTCCATAGGAATGCGTTTTCCAACCTCCAGCCCGAACCGCTGGATGGAATTACACCAAATTAGGCAGAGAAGAGAAGTAGATGTTGTTACGCAGGTTGTGCTTTTTGTTATTCTGTACAAATTCTTTCAGTAGTTTTTGAGACACTAAAACCGAGCAATATAGTGATATCTCTGGCCTATTTTGTGCCGATTTCGCGATGGTCGTGGATATTTTGCACCGACATCGTGGTAAATTGTGAATGAGTGTGCCAGCGGGAATGCTCTGGTTGGCTGGACACAACCTGAACAGAAAGTTACGGCCACCATTTTATCGATTGGGAACAGTTCCTGGGGCTGAAAATGTCTGGGAAGCCTAACATAGGGATCAGGGGGGAGGTACTCTGACCCCATGTTTGAGAAATGGGGGTGTTAGTGACACAAGTTTTGTATCCAAAAATATATATTTTTAATCATGCACAATATTTATGACGACGTTGCAATCACCGGTGCAACCCCCCCATGTACCATCACGGGGACATTGCGAACATTGGGACGTCTTCGCGAATAATGGTGGAAATATAAAAAATATATATATTTGTACACACTTGCTGGACACTGTCACAGACTCAGGTAAGCACTCACTAACTCACTCAGACACTTATACACCCATCCACATACCCACACACACTGTTATACATATAGTCACATACCAAGTCAGATACCCATGCACCCACTCACATACTCATTCAGGTACTCTTGCACCCACTTAGAGACTCACTCAGAGAGTGACGTACCTATATACAGACCCACTGAGAGACTCACACACCTACTTAGAGACCCACTCATATACTTATGCGCACAGTCTCACACCCACTTAAAGACTCTTACACTCACTCACAGACCCACCTGGGCAATCATGCACCCACTCAAAAACCCACTCAGATACTCATGGACCCACTTACAGACTCACTCAGAGAGTCAGCCATCCATGTACAGACCCACTCAGAGACTCACACACCCACTTACAGACCCACTCATAGACTCATGTATATACTCACAGACCCACTGAGACACTCATGGACCCACTGACAGACCCAGTGAGGCACTCACACACTCAGACACAGACCCTCTTAGAGACTTATGCACTCGGTCGCTCACTCATATACTCAGAGACTTACACACACACTCACAGACTCACTCAGATACACAGTCCTGGTCACAGATCCACTCAGACACTAATACACCAACTCACAGACCCATTCAGACACTCATATACCCATACAGTCACTCACACACCCACTCACAGACCCACTCAGAGACTTATGCACCCAGTCACTCATATACTCAGAGACTCATGCACCCACTCACAGTCCCACTCCGAGACCCATACACCCACTCACAGAACCACTCAGACACTCATGTTCCCAGTCATAGACCCACTGAGGGACTCATGCACTCACTCACAGTCCCACTTAGTTACTCCCACTCCCACTTAGACACTCTTGTATCCACTCACAGATCCAGTCAGTCATATTCTTACTTACAAATATACAAAGGCACTCATTCACCTACTCACAGATTTACTGACAGACTCATGCAACCAATCACAGACCCATTAAGACTAGGCCTGGGCGAAAAACTACGCTACGCTCGCGTAGTTTGTGTAGTTTGCGCAACTACGCGCTACACGAATTGCACGTAGCACAGTGAAAAAACGCGAGGCGTAGCAGGCATTTTTTGCTTGCTCGCGTTCCTCAACGTCAAGTTGGCAACCGCGAGCGAGCAAAATGACATCCCGGTGAGACTTTCTCCTCGTTCAAGATCAGCAACATCAAGTTGCCGAGCGTGGAAAATAAACCTCCCGGCGAGATTCTCAACGCGGGGAGGTCATGTTTCTCATTGCGAGTGGTCGCGTATGCTCGCAACCGCTCGCGATGAGAAACTACCAGTCCGCGTTGAGAAAACTGCCGCTCGAGTACAAATCTACTCGAGCGGCAGAAAACAACCGCTTGCACTGTGCAAGATGCCGTTTGCAATGATTGCACAGTGCGGACAAGCATCCGGCACTGTGCAATCATTGCGAACAGCATTTCCTACCGCACTATGCAGTTCGCGTAGTGCTACGCGTAGTGCGAAGTGCACTTCGCGTAGCTACGCGTAGCGCTACTACGCAAACTACGCCCAGGGTTAATTAAGACACTGATGCACCCAGTCATAGATGCACTGAGACGGTTACACAGTTCGTTACAGAACCATTGATAGATTGATGCACCGTCTCACAGATCCCCTGAAATACTTATACAGTGAATGAGAGACTTACTGAAACAGTGATGGATGCAGTCACAGATTCCACTGAAATAGTTATACACTGTGTATAGAGATATTAAAAGAGTTATACATGCTACTATGGAGTCTTTTGGATAGTAATGTGTTTAGTGTGTTACCATTAGTTTTGGGTATCTCTTTTTGACAAATGCATAGAGAAAATAACGTTAAACCAATATGTTACTAAACAGATAGAGTCAAACTTTATGTAAATATGTCTATATATGTGTTTTACACTTTGTCAAAAACATGTGGTATTCGCAACCTCCGATGTCATTGCAACCTCCAGCGTCGTCGCAAACAAGGAAAATGCATTTTAGATTTCGTTTTTTTCAACAAATTAATACAAAGGGGAAAGTTAAATCAATATCTTACTAAACAGCTAGACTCAAACTTTAAGTAAAATATGCCTATGTAAGTGTTTAACACTTTTCCAAAAAACACACGGTATTCGCGACCACTGACGTCATCATGACCTCTGGTGTCGCCGCGAACAAGGAAAATCCATTTCAAATGTAGTTTTTTCAACATATGAATACAAAGGGGAAAGTTAAATCAATATCTTACTAAACAGCTAGATTCAAACTTTATGTAAAACATGCCTACATATGTATTTAACACTTTGTCAAAAAACACGCGGTATTCGCGACTACCGAATTCATCGCTACATCTGGTGTCGCCACGAACAAGGAAAATGCATTTTTCATGTAGTTTTTTTGACAAAGGTTTACAAAGGGGAAAGTTAAATTAATATCTTACTAAATAGCTAGACTCAAACTTTATATAAAATATGTCTATATATGTGTTTTACAATTTGTCAAAAACATACAAAATTTGCTGTGTGTCCCCGGCAATTGCGATGTCATCGTGAAAACCAAAAATATCTTAAAATACATGGTGCACCATGCATATGTAATGTTCAATATCTGATTATATAGAGAAAAAAATGCAAGGACATTTGAGTTATGAAATAAAATTTTAAAAAACTTTAGAAATTCACTGAAAAAACCAAAGTTTGCAGGGATGTTATAGTTAGGAAATAGAATTAAATAAACCTTAGAAATTCACTGAAAAAAACAAAGGTTACAGAGGCGTTATAGTTAGGCTGACATTTCACTCATACAAAACCAGAGAAATTCAGCAGTTATAATTACCTGAGATAACTATAACTCATGCCCCTGCAATGCACTGCTTATGACCTCGCATATTATATCACTTATGACATGGTCAGTGACATCACTGATGACATCATCCACAGAATCACTGATGCACCCACTCACACCCCCATAGAACCTTTCATACACCCACTCCCACATATATCCATTCACAAACCTATTCACAGACCCATACCAGTACTTATACACCTACTCACTGATTTATAGATCTACACACACATCCACTCACTCACCCATACAGCCACTCATACACCCACTCACTCACTAATACGGCCACTGATATATTCACTCATGCATCCATACAGCCACTCACACACTGAGTCAGTCACCCATAGAACTACTCATACACATAGTCACTAACCCATACAGTCAATAGTCAATCACACAGCCACTTACTCACCCATACGGATACACAGATACCCACTCACTTACTCATATAGATACTAACCTGTACTCACTCACCTATACAGTCACTGACACAAGCACACACTCAACCATACAGCCACTCTCCCATCACTCACTCACCCATACAGTCACTTCTATACCCCATCACTCACCTATACTGCCTTTCACATACCCAGTTTCTCACCCATATACCACTGACACATGCACTCAGTAACCTATGCAGCCACTGACTCACCCACTGACTCATCCATTGAGGCAGTCACACACTCCCTCACGCAGACACTCAGACAACCATAGAGATGCTCAGACAACCAACCACTCACCAATACAGCAACTGATGTACCCATTCACACACCCATACAGCCACTTAGACACCAACTGACAGACCGATTTAGACATTCACACAGCCAGTCACTCACCCATACATTCACTGAGACACCTAATCAATCACTTATGCAGTCAGTCATGCACCCATTGAATCATCCATACAAGCACTCCTACACCCACTGATTCATAAATACACCTTAGTGTATATATATTTAATACTCATAAACTTTTTAAAAATACTCACAGTCACCTGACAATGTCATCAGTGATGACATTTGAGATGAGCTAAATTAGTTGATCCTCCATTATAGAGAAAGAAAAGCCATGGTTAGACATGCATGCAAAATGATTGACTATTTCTATTGTTGAGTTATATATTTACATTTTGATTTATATTTAATTCCTGTGAAGTAGCAACAGGAATTTAAAGACTGACAATGTGTACATGTTGAAAACGTGAAAAGTCTTTCCACCATTTTCACTGTAGTTGCGCTCTGTGTGACACAATGTTTTAAACTGCACTGAAACAGACTTGCAGCCATGTGGCCAAGACCTTGTTTTAGGTTGAAATGCGCCTGTCTGTGTTCTGCTAAGGAATAAAACAGTAATTGGGTCTGGATTTGGAGTGGCTTGTTATTCTCACCGGGGATTGGGTGAGAGTTTCTCTGTTGCATATATAAATATAGTCACTGAAAAAAACAAAGGTCACAGAGATGTTATAATGAGGCTCAGATTTCATTTGTACAAAACCAGTGAAATTCAGCAACTTATAGTTATGAGTGATGTTATATGTGAGATCACAAGCAGTGCATTGCGGGTGCGTAAGTTACGGTTAGCTCAGGTATCAATAACTACTGAATTTTACTGGTTTTGTACTAGTAAAATCTGAGCCTAACTATAACGTCCCAGTAACCTTTGGTTTTTTCCAGTAAATTACTACATGTTTTTGAAAGTTATTTCCTAATTATAATGTCGCTGTAACCTTTGTTTTTTGTGTGAAAATAAATATATGTCCAAAATGCAAAGCATGTCGTCACGGCATGAATCAACAGAAAATTAGCATCATGTCGGGCGAACTAAAAGTAATTAAAGAAAGAATCACCTGTGAAACCACCTATGTGGTTTATGCCCTGAAATGTGAATGCGGGAAGGAATACATAGGCAGTACTGTCAACAAATTGAAACTACGCATATTACAACATTTGAGGGCAATAAAGAACAAAGACTTTGCTTATGCAATCGCCAAACACATTTGGAATGTACATGATGGTAACTTTGATAAATTAAAATACTATGGTGTAGAACATATTCCTCCGAATATCAGAGGGGAGACCGTGATCAATTATTAAGACAAGCAGAATCTAGATGGATCATCATGAAAGGAACGGAGATACCATGGGGCTTGAATGCAGATGCTGAATTGCATAATTTCTTGTGATTGACACTCCAGATAAATCTGACATTAAAGACCGTGATCCTTAGTCAAAAATGCTATCCTGTTAAAAGTATAATTCTATT
Organism: Calotriton arnoldi; assembly: GCA_963921515.1. Lineage (NCBI taxonomy): Eukaryota > Metazoa > Chordata > Amphibia > Caudata > Salamandridae > Calotriton > Calotriton arnoldi. Next base: position 126,931 of record CAWUFW010017725.1, on the reverse strand, counting down.
CTCAATTTAGAGTGGTACTGTGATCAAGGCAATAGCTATACCTTATGGGTAATATCAAGCGTCAAATTTTATTATCAAGTTTTTGTGGTGTCCTTTTTAGATGTCCATCTGAAAGAATAGAAATATAGATCAAACCCAGTGTAGATATAGGGGATTCTCTCATGACTGATGTATTTGGAGGTGATACATGTCAACTGTTATATGTCGATCTAGTTAACTCAAGAGGATGTAGAATTTTTAAGAGGAAGTAGATCAATTGTGGTATACAGTAGAATTTGGACACAGTGAGGTACTTTACCGTATGTGCAGGATTTCTTTCCTTATGGATAGAAAATGTACCACGTTTTGATAAAGTTAAATCTCTACATTTTTCTGTTAATCTGGCACTTTACCGGATTTTGATAATAATCTCACATTTCAAATGTATTACCTATTTGTTTACAATGGATTGGGTTTTGTTACATCGCCTATTTTTTGATTGAGTCAATATGGGCTATATATACATTTACATACTTCTTATGGACATGTCGTGAGAATAACCCAAAAGTTGGGCTTATGTTATTGTTTTTGCAATGGGAAATAATAATCTTCTATGTATATTTGAATTTTTTATGACTCAATAACATCATTTTGCCTTAAGTACTTTACAAGGTTATATAGTATGTCATTTAGTTTAAATTCATTGATTGTAATTGAATGTTACACTTAGAATTTTTGTTCCTCAAACAACATGTTTTTAATTTGAGATTTTTGTTTTTTGTAATTGGGGGCGGGTCTAACCAACCCCCCCTTTTTAAAAACACCTTACACATGTTATCACATGACCCAGACGAAGGCCTCTGGCCGAAACGCGTAGGTCGTCTTGTTGTTTTCTGATGCACTCTGCACTTTGCATGCTTACACTGGAGAAATAACGAAAATGAAAAAATAAAAATAAATGATAAGTGAACAACGTTAACTTGCCTGGGCTTGCTGATGTAAGTGCTGCCTTTCTGTGACCCTCTGGGACTCTGACGTAAATCATCGAGGGTTTACACGGAAAACTCCTGTCCATATATATATATATATATATATATATATATATATATATATATATATATATATATATATATATAATATATATATATATATATATATATATATCAAAAATATCTTGAATAAAGCGATCACTCTGAAAATAGTGAAACCATCCGTTGGTTTATTGGTTCAGTTACGCGTTTCGCCTGTCGGAGCAGGCTTGATCACACAGGTGTTATTCAAGATATTTGTGATGAAGAAATGACCGGCCTGCTCCGCCGGCAGTGAGCGATCCACCTGCCTCTGGCGTGGAGGGACAGAAAGAGTATTTCTCATTGGAAATATATATATATATATATATCCAAAAATTCTAGTTACAAATTACGTAGATCGAAAGAACCAGTGCAGAGGCCACAAATCTGCTTCAGCGTTTTTATTTAAGGCAACGCTAACACCCGACGCGTTTCGGAGTTTAACACCACTCCTTTCTCACGGGTAAGGTGTTTCCTCAATTTTCATTCTTTTAAAGGTACATACATTTTTTAAACAGTGCACATGATCATGGAAATAAACAAAATACTATGTGTTCTTGACTTCGTTCATCACATGTTTAAATAAAGTTTTTTCGACAAAATTTGAGCATACTCCTTATTACACAGTTAATTTGAAATAACTTAAGATTCCACATAACAATTATTTTTAGCACACTAAATTGATGCTTAATATAGAAAATGATTCGTGTCCCTAGACCGTATTACACTATTATTCTATAATAATGTTTTCATCCCCTTATTGTACTACATAATCCTGCCCTAGTGGGCTGACATATCAATGACAGGCATGCTAACCTTTTGGTCATAAACTGCAAAAATGAGTCAATGACACTATATAATCATCCTCATTTACACAACTGCATAATTCTGCCCCAGTGGGCCAAAATAACTGTGACAATTGAAGCAAAAAGTCCAATACCAAATGGTATTCCTGACCATACGTTGCAGAGATATTTTATGCTCTTTTTGCCTTTCGATCTTCTATTCTGAAACAGTGAACAAAGAAACATCACGTTAGGTTACTTAAAGACAAAAAAGTGCTATACATGAAAGTTAAAATACTTTAAAATACAGATAATTTCTAGAGGCGGCGCACTATTTAAAAATCTCTTTACTGTTAGACCACTTTTACAGATGTACTGACAATTCTTCGTCCAAGTTAAGGCCTTTAGGCTGCATAGTGTCATATTTAATAATCATTTTTGATTCAAGTCTCCTTAACTCGGATATTCTATCACCTCCTCTTTCTCTAGTGGGGATACAATCTAGGACCGTGAATTTCAATAAATTAACATTTTGATTATGCTTTGCATGAAAGTGGCGTGCAACAGGATAATGACTGTCATTATTTTTAATGGCTCGTTGGTGTTCTAATACCCTATTCTTGGCCCTTTTTATCGTGCTCCCTATATAAAACTTATTACAAGGACATCTCAATGCATATATAGCATATTCGGTGTTGCAATTGACATGTTTAGTTATTTTGTGTGGGGAAATATCATCAGAAATTTTGAGTACCTTACAATTATTACTGTATTTACACGCTTTGCACTGTCTACATGTAAAAAAACCTTGGATCACATCTTTCTTTTCGGTTCTTTCAAAAGGCAAGTGCTCAAAGTATCTTTTAGTGTTTTAGCTCTTCTAAAAGTGATAGAAGGAACTTCACCAATATGTTCTTTCAAATCAGTATTAGTTTTCAAAGTTTCCCAAAATTTCATTAGACTTCGTTTGATTTCCCACGCTTGCTGATTGAAATCTGTGATAAACCTGATTTGTTCTCTCTCTTCTCTGATTCGGGGTACAATAAGATCGCATCTTTTAAGATTTTCTGCTTTCTTCTCTGCCTGTTTAACAATCAATTTACTGTATCCCCTATCTAGAAATCTTTGTATCATGATAGTTTTTTCTTTCTGATAGCCTGCCTCTGTACTACAGTTTCTTTTGGCTCGCAGTAATTCCTCAAAGGGGATACTGCGAATGAGATTTTTAGGATGACAGCTTTCAGCTTGTAACAGACTGTTGCCTGCTGTTTCTTTTCGATAAAGTTGACTTGTAATTCTGTTGTCAATGATTTCTAACTTTAAATCTAAAAATTCCAAATTTTTGTTACTTATGTGGCTAGTAAATTGTAGATTCATTGAATTGTCATTTAACAGAATTATAAATTCTCGTGCCTGTGTTTCAGTGCCATTCCATATACAGAAAATGTCATCTATATATCGAACCCAGAGGACAACGTGGTCATTAAACTGACAGATGGTATTGACAACTCGCTCCTCCCACCAGCCCAGGTATAAACCCGCAAAGCTGGGGGCGAAGCAAGTTCCCATCGCCATCCCCTGGGTTTGCCTGTACATTAGTTTATTGAATAGAAAAAAATTATTTCTAAGACAGACTAAAATCATTTCTAACAACATTTCTGTATGTAGGAGGAAGGAGAGAGATCTTCCTTTCAAAAAATGTCTACACGCATCTACCCCTAAACCTTGTGGGATACTGGTATATAAACTTATTACATCAAGACTCAATAACAGATACTTATCCTCCCAGATAATGTCATTAATGATTTTCAAAAAATCAGGGGTGTCTTTAACATAAGACGGTAAAGCCTGTACAAATGGTTGCAAGAAATGGTCAACATATTTTGACGTGTTTTCAAAGGAGCTACCTCTCGAGGAAACTATTGGTCGTCCTGGTGGGTTAGATGTATTTTTATGAATTTTTGGCAAAAGATAAAGGGCCGGTATTTTGGGATGTTTACAGACTAAGTACCTATACTGCGTCTTCATCCAAGATGCCTTTATCTTTCCAATTAATCAACTTGTTTAAAAATTCACGGTTGGCTACTTCATATTCCTGTCTGGATGCTAGTACATATTTGTCAGGATCATTTAATTGTCTAAGGCCTTCAGTTAAATACATATCTAATGGCCAGATGACCACATTCCCACCTTTATCGGATTTTTTGATAACTATATCTGAATAGCTCTCCAATTCGTTTAATGCTCCTATTTGTGATTTCTTTAGATTACAAGTGGTTTTCGGTTTACGTCTTCCAATTTTCTTTAATTCACTAATCATACCCTTTTCAAAGCATTCTATGGCACTGTTGTGAATTTGGGGAACAAACATCGATTTTGGCTTAAAGCCACTCTCACATCCCATGCCTATATCAATATCTGTGTTGATCAGGTTCAGGAAGGGGTCATCAATAAAATTGGCATTGTTCTCTAGTTCATATAGAGTGTGAAAAACCTCAATGTCATTCACAGTTAAACTTGTCGGTTGTGCTAGAGATTTCGCCCCTTGCTGTGATATTTTAGTAGCAAACCACTTTTTCAGCTTCAATTTTCGAGTAAAATTAAAAGATCAATGCGTGTATTGGTGTAATCAAACCTGGCTGACGGACAAAAGGATAATCCTAATGATAAAACCTGTACTTGATCATCAGTCAAAATGCGTTTAGAAAGATTTACCACTGTCATATTATCATTTCTCATTTTCTCGCTTTGCGACCTCTCGTTAAGACTCCTCTGGGCTGTCCGTCTTGTTGCTGTTGTCTGTTTTTGCTCTGCTTCCTCCTCTTCCTCCTCGCCCACGACCTCGTGTGGGGGTGCCTGTTTGTCGTTCTCTTGCCATGAGGGTAAATTCGTTTAAAATTCGGTCTTTTACACTTAATGGATCTGTTTGGACTGAGATGTCATTCTCACTTAAATCACTGTCAACTGTTTCGCCTATATCTTTCTCATCATTACTTTTTTGTCCATCCTTCTGATTAATCAATCTTGTAGCTGACAGTAGTTCTGGACTTTTTCTTAATCCTGTGGTTTCTCGTAACTGATCGAATCTTTTCCCAAATGTGAGAATTTGACCTTTTTCATAGTCAATTTCATCCCGATAATACTTCACAGTCTCTTTCCGCGTATTTAATAAGTAGCCAAAACACGTAAAGGAAGATTGTGCTGCCAGTTCCATTTGGAAATAAAATGCCAGCAGGTTATGGAGTTGAGGCTTCATCATGTTTTCCTCTGTGTGTGATTTATTATGGGCTGCTCCATGTCCATTTCGAAGCCGCCCTGCAGGGATGCGGGCTCCCGTCATTTGGAGACTTTGGGGTCAATTCCGATTCGGGCCGGAAATCTCTCCGACCGAGCCGGACCCGGAGAGATTTCCGACCGAATCGGACCCGTGCAGTCCGACCGAACGAGTCCGATGCATTCGTATGCCACCGGACACGAGTCGGTCGGACTCCCATTGAACTCAATGGGAGCCGGTCGTACAACGCGTACGCGGGCTCCCATTGCCTCAATGGGTGCGAGGCGGACAAGGGCGCCTCTACAGCGAGTACGCCGCGAAGCGCTCTGCGGCGTACACGCACAGGTAGGGGGGACCCATGGGTCCCCCTGTGTGCGCCTCGCACGGGTACGCGTACAGGGGGTCCGACACGGACCCCCAAAGTACGGCTCCGACAGCGAGTTCGAGTCGGACGGCGCGAGTCGGTCGGAGCGGTCGAGGTGCGCATCGTACTTACCCGGCCGGAAAACGTCTCCATTGCGCGGTGCGAATCGTGTCCGAGCGAGTCGGTCGGAGCGGTACGATCCGGGTACGAGTCGGTCGGAGCGGTCGGGTCGCCCGGACGAGTCGGTCGGCGACCCGCATCGTACTCGCTCGGCCGGACCCGCGTACGGTTCGGTCGGGAAACAGGGCTCCGAATCGGATCCGGTAAAGCCGAATCCTATTCGGAGCCCTACCGGCCGAGATCGGAATCGGCCCCTTTGTGTGTGATCTATACATATATATTCACACAAAAATACAAAAGTTACATATCAGTTATAGTAAGGAAAATTGTATTCAAGTTTGGATATACCAATCTCTTATATTTTGCACAAGAAGAGTAGCAAATGTTTTCAATTGAATTGAACTTTATAAGCTAAAGCTGATTAAGTATGAAGCTAAATAATTCTGTAATTAACATCCTGAATAGGAGCAATTATGCAAAGGGAAAAAGGAAAAAAGATAATAGAAAGGAATCTCCAAATGGCATCTGAAATGATGAATCGGAGATAGATACTGAGGGAATAGGGTATTTTCAATGATTATATACAGAATGATTATAAAATAAATTGTGATACCACAGGAATATAAAGATAAAATTAAACAAAATAATAATGTAAAGAAAATGAAACAGAAAATGGATGGGGAGATATACTTGTAAATCAGATCTCCATCTCCTAGGGCCGCCTTCCCCCACCCCCCCCACCCTTCCTTATTCTCTCCCAAACTCTGACTATCTAAAACCTTTAAGATTTCCAAAATATCCAAGGGGCATATTATCAAGAAACGGCGTGAAAATTATCGCCGCTTTAGCAGCAGAAAACTGCCGCTAAAGCGGCGATAATGGGCTTGATAATATGCCCCTGAGAATTCCAATAGAAGCCCATGTTCTGGTGTCAACATGGGCTTCTATTGAATTCTCCAGGGCATATTATCAAGCCCATTATCGCCGCTTTAGCTGCAGTTTTCTGCCGCTAAACCGGCGATAATTTTAACGCCGTTCTTGATAATATGCCCCTAAATCTTTCAAAACTTTTTACTTTAATCTTTTTCTGATTTCATTTATCCTTCTTGCCATACATGTATATCTTTTTTCAATCGAAAGTGTGTACTTTACCAGATATTGAGAAAGTAAGAAACATTCAAACAGAAAAAGAAGAAAATTTCTACTTGCAATTGTAGAAGGGATTCATCGAATATATATGTGAAAATTGAAAGATTACAATGTTTGTTGTAAAAACTGAAAGAAAAGTAGCAGTCTAGTCGTTATTGTGTTAATGGTGTTGAAGAGAGGGAAGTTGTCCCTTTAAAAGCACTCTCTACATGTGTGAAACTCTATGACCCTGTTGAAGGCTACGGCTGAAACGCGTTTGTCTTGTGCGTGTCTGCACCCGATGGTGATATTTATTCAATAAACTAAGAACTTAATTAATCCCCGGCTGTACTGCTGTGTCCTTACCTCAACGTGAAGAGACTCTACAAAAAACAGAGGTTGAAACGGAGACAAATTCCTGATATATATACATATATTTGCACAAAAAAACAAAAGTTACACATCAGTTATAGTTAGGAAAATGTTATTTAAGTTTGGAATACAAACCCAAATTATGCTCCACAAACATTAGAAATTCTACAGTTATAGTTATCTCTTAATTTTATGATTTATCCACCACTTACACACATATTTCTATCTTATTTGTGCCAAACACACCTTAAACTACACAAGCATAACAAATGCATAACTTACATTTATCTTTTGAAATTTTCATTTATGCACCACTTTCATACTACTATAAATCATACATGTAACTCACATTTATACTTATGTACCACCTTTCAATTAGCCTGACTTGCATATACAGTCTTGTCACCTCACTCGCCACACTACTGTAACTGTCCCATACCCCTTCTACATGCACTACCTATACCTTTGGATATTACCTAAGTTATACCATGTAAAATTATTGCAGTAAATAAAACAAATATGACATCAGAAATTATATTATTAGCCAGAACACAGTGCATGGTACAGTGGTAAGTTATAGTTAATGTAGTGTAGAGAGTGAGGTGTCAAGACTGTTTACGGAAGTGCACGGGTGATATTGATTGAAAGGTGGTACGTAAGTATAAATGCAAACCCACTGCAAAATTTGTTTAAACATGCGCGGTCCACCGTGCTTGTTTTTTAATCCCCCTCCCACCTGGTGGGTCTGTGGTATTGAGGTAGCACCTCCTGCAGTAGGAACACATGTGATTTTCACTTTGCGCACCGAGCACATTGTGCCCAGACTCCAGGTGATTGTACGTGGGGCAGCAAGAGGTTTTTTTGCGGCACAGGGATACTGTGGCCAAATGGCCTCAGCTCCCCACCCCTCAGGGAGGGTGGGGGCTGTGATTTGTAACACTTTGCAGACTCATTAGGTGTTGAGGGATCATCTTCAGGGAAGATGGAAGGTAGGCTTGTCCCTTCTCAGACCCAGTGCTTATTTTCTTTCCTTCAAAATCTAATTTATCAGGATTACTGAAGGGGAAAAATAACACGTCCTCGCTCTTCGGGCTACAACACTTTACATCCAGATCCCTTCCAGATGGAGAGTGGCAGCAGCATCTGTCCAGAGGTGTGCAGCGGGAGGGGGCTCTACTGAGAGGTTGAGGGAGAGGAGGTTCTGCATAAGTCAACACTGCATTTTAACTGTACCTGCTATTGATCATTAAAACTGCCCGAACCATGTGTATCAGCATCAGCCGGACCCAATTCATGTGGACTGCCAGTAAAGTACATCATCATGATGACCTCCTGCGAGGTTGCACTGAAGTTAAACACGTCATCTCAATCTTCTGCAGATTGGTGCAAGTGGTTAAGTATATCAGTACATCCTCTTGCTGTACTCTTCATGAGTTAACTACAGCATCACCCCTCATACAGGATTGTACAATGGTTAAGGACATCACCATGCCCTCCTAGGGATAGTACAGGGGTTATTAGGCCTTTCTCTACACCCTCCTGAGTCATGGTACAGACGGTTACTATGCATGTCATAACACCACCCTGCAGGATAGTACACAGGGTTATTATGCACTTCGACACTCCATAGCAGGATTAAACGTGGGATTTCTTAGGCATAATAGAGGGGATACCCAGACCACCATGCCCTCTCGTAGATTGTGCATTGCAATAAGCACAACTTTATGCCCTTCTGCAGAATCGTACAGGGGTTAAGCACATCATGTGAACTGCAGGACTATATTTGGGGTTAAGAACATCACTGTGCCCCCTGCGGATTGTGCAAGCGGTAACATTAGTTCAATATATTTTGCAACTTGTTGGTAAAATTCCACAGAACAGTTTCAAGGTGCAAGTTAAGCACATTACCCTCACCTGCAGGAATGTACACAGACCTTAATGCTGATGCTGTGCCCTGTTCTGCCACTTTTGTAGTCCACCTGACCTGAGCATGGGCAGAGGAGAAGCTGATGCAAGATCAGGAGGCACACACTGGTGCCCAGATTGAGACAGTTCACTGACAACTGGGCCACCGTGAGAGTTCAGAGGTCAGTTTGGGGGGGGGTTAAAGCACTAACTGCACAGATCACCTGCACTGAAGCACACCTGCTGAAGTGGTTTAGGTGTGCTATGAATGTGCCATGCTGCAAAATTAATTGCGAGCCAATTAAATGTTATTGATAACCGCTGCTAATAAACACACCCTTACAAGTGCATTAGTACAATTGTGAAATTAATGGTATTAGCACAGCACATTCTAACTAACCGTCTTGCAAAAGGCCCATTAAAACACTCCTAGGATTTAACCCTAGCTCTCAGAATCAACCTGGCACGAGCCTGACATGCACTTCCACAAAGAGGAATACTCTATCTCCACTGGTGTTGAGGGACAGACATGGACTCTTAGGTCAATCTCCGTGTCCCTCGACACTCTCAGGAGTGGTAATAAACAGCACCATGCACTCGGAGCATCTGCATGCATCACATACATGTATATTTGTGAATATGTTGTGTTAATGTACATACAGATTTATTTCAAATAGATAAAATACAATGGCGGCAGATTAGTAAGTAAGTAAGTTTATTTTATTTAGACAGTTGTCCATAAAACATTCTAAAACACAAATGACAATTAAGATCATAAAAAATTCCTATCCTAACTACCCAACACCCCCAACCCACTAGAGTTCATCATTAAAACTCTGTTTAACAGACTGTAAAAACTGAGCAGTTCCAACAGCCACATCTAGATAACGCATTTCTGTAAACAGCTCCACAGCTTTCCTCCTATGGACAACACCATATTTAAAAAACAGAGGTCTTAAAAACTTAATTCGATTTACAAGATAAAAGACACAATCCATTAATATATGCAGTAGGGAACATTTAACTTTCAAGGGGCAGGGGCAGAGACCACTGTTATCCTGGACCCTGGTCCAGTATAGGCGGATGAATAAATTGGATTGCAACCCACCTTGACCCTCGATATTTCATTTCGCAACCCTGGGTCTAGTAGCTATGATAAATAAGGAAAAACAGTGTCCTGGTCCAATGTAGGGATTGAGAAACTGATGGATGGTTTCTTGCGCAGATAAGATAGGTCATTCAATTCGTACACCAAAGAAACCGATTCTTTCAACGCACGCTTGCCTGGGAAGGGGGACCAAGGTGTAGTTGCACCACTATCTAAATGTAGGTTATCTAAGAGTAATTAATCTATTTCTTACAGCCTTTGCCCATGTTCTTTCACTGCATTGAATCTCTTTCCAGCACAATTTGGAGACTTTTAACACCTCATCATTCTCCAAGAATGTATTGAAATATCTTAGAGCCCGAGTAAAGGCCATTATGCTCCAAGAGCCCAGATTGCACTCTCTCCTTATGGCCTGAACCATAGTGCCCTGGGGGAGGGATAGAAGCCTTCTAAGCACTACCCCTTCTAATCTGTCCCATTCATATGTCGGGTCAAACAAAAAAAACTCACCTCCGTATAAACCCAGTGGAGGTATCTTTTCCTCATAGGCCCTTAATAATGGAAGATGAGAAAGTCCCCCAAATCTGCTATTAAAACTGGATAAACAGCTGGCCTGCAATAAGGCCTTCTGCTTGATGGTATCCCAATGCATACCCCAGTTCAAATTCCTCTTGAAAGTTAAGCCCAAATATTTATATTGATCGACTTGCTCCACATCCTGTAAATCTAAATACCAATTACATTTATTTAGTCTTTTCCCAAAAACCAAAATCTTGGTCGTTTCCAAATCAATATGAAGTTGGTTCTGCCTACTATAAGTTTGTAGAGCATTTAATTTCCTCTGCAGACCAATAGGGGTATAATCCAATAACACCAGATCATCTGCATAAAGCAGACAAGCAATGTGCTGTTTCCCGATTTTGGGGGAAAAGGAGTTATATTGGGAAATAAAGGTGGGGAGGTCAGCTAAAAAAGATTAAAAAGCAGTGGTCCTAAAACGCACCCCTGCCGAAGGCCATTGTCGATGGGGATTCTTTGAGATGAGCAGCCTGACTTATCTAGCTTTACCTGGGCCCTGTTACCGGAGTGCAAAGATTGAAGTACACTAAGAAGGTTTAATGGGAGGCCCCAGGCAGCAAGTTTCCCCTGTAGGATATCCCTATCCACAGAATCGAAGGCTGTCCTGAAGTCTACAAAACAGCAGCACAGCCTTTGATTTTCCTCCTGGGCCTTCTGAATAATGGCCCATAATGCAAAGCAATGATCTGTGGTGGAATGACCCTCCCGAAAGCCCCCCTGCTCTCTTAGTTTTGCTGACCCAGTCTTCAAGCTTAGATAAGATAATCTTTGAAAAGATCTGTAGTGAAATATCAAGAAGGCTGATCAACCTATAATGTATGGGGTCTGTACATCTCCCTTTTTTTAAACTGGGTTTCACTAGTGACCCTTTCCAGGAAAGAGGCCAAAGACCAGACCTGGCAATCCGGCTAAACAGGGAAGAGTAGACCGTGGCCCACCAAACACTATTTGTTTTAATTATTACTGCTGGGATGTTATCAGGGCCAGCAGCACAGGAGCGCTTTACTTTTTCGATGACAGCTTTTACTTCCTTTATTGAAAACCAATCAACGGGGAGTTTTTGATCGAAAGTTCTATGGGGCCTATCTGAGCCAGTGGGTCCCCTATATAGGTCTCTCAAATGAGTGGTCCACTGAGCTTCCAGGATTATGCAAACAAGAGTACCCCTATTTTGACGGCTAGGCTCATTTCTTGGCTCTTTGCCCAGAACGTCTGCTGATCCTTAAGGAGGATAATTTTTTGCATCTCGCCCCACTTACTGTGATAAAAGGAGGCTTTTTCGTCTGCACAAGAGATTTGTATTGACGTTTATGCTTGACCAGTTCCTGGGAGGCCAGGGAGCTTGGATGGAACCTTGCCCTCCTAATACTTCGACTCACCAATCACTTTAACTCTCGGCAGTCGAAGTCAAACCAGCCCCCCACCCCCTGCGAATGAGGGTCTGCACGCACACCCCTCTCACATATATTTACTGTGAAGCAGCCCAAAACTTGTTGTGCTATTTTATTGTACCATACATTGATATCACCTAAATAAATAGGGAGGATATCATTCTTCTCCTCTAATTGAAGGGTTGCTAACTGTTGGAGATGAATGGGATCCAGGCGTGTTTAGAGCCAACGCGGGAAGGCCATTCCTAGGGGCAGAACCCTCTCGGGGGATACTGGCTCACACAGGTCAAGGGCTGCTGTAATTACCCAGTGATCACTACACTCATATCTTGCCACCTCAAAATCCTTAAAAAGGTTGAAATGCCAAAGAGACGTAAATATGTAGTCAATAGGGCCTAAAGCCCGGCCGAAAAGTTACTGCTGCTGGCGATTCCTTTTTATATCGTCCGTTTAAATAAATCAAGCCATGATTCACCAGCCATTGACTCAACATTTTGGCCTCCTTTTTAATGACACCAGAAGGGAACTGCACTGGGGGAATGTTATAAAAGTCCAACACTTCCTCCAGCTGCAGGTTCCGCTCTACAGGGAAGAGACAAGCGTTGACATCCCTGGCCATTATTATCACTGCTTCTGGATATTTTGCTCCCAGACGCTGGAAGGGAGATTCAAATAATTCCAGCCAGGAATTAATTTGCCGGTGGTCTGCTTTTTGAATATAAACATTTATAAGTAGGAAGTATCTGATAGTGCTGTTGCCCAGACCCATTTCTACCACTGAAAATTGGAGGCCACTTGATACATTTATGACCTCCAATGATGTTTGGATGATATTGGTAGATATAAGTGTTAGGACACCCGCAGATGCTCTCCCCTTACCCTGGCTCCTGCCTTTACTATTCAGTACCACAAAGCCTTCTACTGACTGGTCCTCCCTCAACCAGGACTCCTGAAGAAATACCAACTGGAAGGGTTTCAAACTTTTCTCCAATTCACCCCTGTTCCTCAAGTGTTCGAACCCATGGATATTCCAACTCAGGATTCACAGGTTTGGAGAGGACCCCTCATTCTAAGGGGGACTAGGTCTGGTGCTTCGGTCACCATCCTCCAAAGCGTACTGTAAGGGAATAACCTATTACCCTGTGCCCATGCTGGCTGTTTAGGCTGCATGAGTGGTCTATCATTTACATTCAGGCCTTACGGGCGGATTATACGGTATAAACTGCTTCCATTGGGTAGCCGATAAACCGCTGTGCATACTTAGGATAGCGGGAGGAATAGGATACGACTGGGGGGCTAATGGGGGCGGGCTCTTTTTTAAGGGGCATGAGGCTTGTAGTCCTGCCTTAGCTAAGTCCTCTTCAGCCTTTATCACTAGCTGCGCAATACAGGGTGAGATGAAGGAGACTCTGGAAACTTCTCTGCCTTGTTCGCCAAGTTGAAACCCAACTGAGGTTAAGTCCTGCGGAGAGATCCCTGAGAGGGAGGAAATTTGATGGAATATATGGAGAATTTTTGAGCGATTCAAAGGTCGGAGTTTCTTTGCTTTCTCCCCCCTGCGGGTAATATCCTACAGAAGCTCTGACATCACCAGCTGCGAACTGAAGGGGGATTCAGGAGGAGAAGGGAGTTCTTTATTAGATTTATTTAAATTCTGGGGCTTAACCACCTTACTATGAGCTACTTTTATGACTTGGGGTCCGGGTTTTACACTTGATTTTACTTTTTTGTATGAGGATGCGTCAACAAATCTACCACCCAGAGGCCTCAAAAATTGACCTTGGGAGCAAGCACCATTACTGGCCTCCCTTTTGTACTCGGGCCTTCTTTTTGTCTACACATTGGGCATAAGATCCGAATAGCCCATTCCGAGTACTTGCCCCCTGTACACGGCAAAACCTTGAGGAAAATTTAAAAGGATTTAAATGATGGTGTTTTTTCCGCACAATCATAGGGCATTTGGAAATATAAACAGATCCTTACGAATTTAATTGACTTTCAATTTCCCCTGGCATAGCACTATGGGCCCCTCTGGTTCTCTGACCATTACTGCAGCGGGTACCTTACTGACCATGATTTTTCCCCCATTATTTTTAAAATGCTGTAATTCATGCCGAATGTCTTTAAAATTTTTTGACTGGTCCACTTGATTCAACCTTATTGACACCAGCGTTTCCAAGATCCCATGTAGAGTGGTCTTCATAAGCAGCATTACATCCAGCAAAAATGATGACTTAGTAGACTGAATCGTGAAGGACCTTCCCTGGGATCCGAAAGTAGAGTTTGATTCCCCCGACCAGGGGAGCCTTATATGGTGAAGAAATAGCTCAATTCGGTTGAACTTCACTGCAATTCAGCTGGGAAAGTTCAGACACATCAGAACAGGAAGGTGATAAAGAAATGACTAAGCGGGGTGAAGAGGACAATCTTGGACCCCTGCTAACAGTCGCACTTATAGCCTGGGAAGAAGACACCGAAAGGTTGGCTATTTGCTCTTCATCCATTACTGCACACAGAACATCTGCTGCTAATTCCTCAGCATTTGGCAGCTTGTGGGAAGTCTTGAGCCCCTCCTCCGACAGAGGTTGGACTCCATTATTGAAATGCTTAAGGACTAGGGGGCATATTCTCAAGGACACATCGCCGAGTTATCGGCACTTTATCGCAGCCAAATTCGCGTTAAATCTAACGCCCCATTCCCAAGCAGGTGCTAACAGCCCATAACACCAGTTTTCCTGCGAAATCAGTCGCAGAAAACATCGCTACAGATGACCCTGGCAACTAACGCTAATGAGATGCAGAGTAGGCGTTCCCGTACAAAAATCCGCGACAACACCACTCCACAACATTCTCAACAACCAGCCCGATCGGCAATAAGACCACAAAACATGCGATAAGGCGCGTTAGCAGCAGGAAATTAACACCTGCTCCTACCCGGTGCAAAGTCGGACGACAACCGCACCAGACAAGGGAGCACAGCCCATAGCCACACCTGAAGAACAACAGATGCCCTGGAGCAAACGACCATGCAGCCCGGAGCCCCAATAGGTCAACAACACCCACCGCCACTACTCCCAGGACCCCCCCGGTCCCTACCCCAGACACCCCCCACATCCCCCCCTGGGACAAAGATATTGCACATCAGCTCCACGAAACCATGAACAAAACAAATCGCCTAAAGTCGCACAATCACAACACTCAACATTCATGTGTGGTCGGAAAAGAGGGAAATCATACATCCATATCATAACATCCAAATAACACGCTTATTACAGAACAAAACAAAAACTGAAAATCAGAAGAGGCAAGGCGGGTCGTCCCACGACATCCTGCAAGTCACAGCCTGCAAAACAGAAATCTGTATAAGGAGGAGTGCCATGCGCACATCAAATCACAGAGAGAGAGAGCAAAAGAGAGAGGGAGAGAGTGAGAGAGGGAGAGAGAAAGAGAGAGGGAGAGAGAGGGAGAGAGGGAGGGAGAAAGAGAGAGAGAGAAAGAGAGAGAAAGAGGGAGGGAGAGAGAGAGGGAGAGAGGGAGGGAGAGAAGGAGAGAGGGAGGGAGAGAAAGAGAGAGGGAGAGAGAGGGAGAGAGGGAGAAAGAGAGAGAGACAGAGAGAAAGAGAGAGGGTGAGAGAGGGAGAGAGAGGAAGAGAGGGAGGGAGAGAGGGAGGGAGAGAAAGAGAGAGGGAGAGAAAGAGAGAGGGAGAGGGAGGGAGAGTGAGAGAGGGAGAGAGAAAGAGAGGGAGAGAGAGTGCCGACACTGCGGACCAATGCCCCACTGCTCACCTGCTGCCACCGGTGTGTCTCCAACCACGTGCCAGGATTCACAGCAGTCCCCCAGGTCCCTCATCTGAAACAGTTTCCAGAGACATGAATGTCAGAGCCCATACAGTTGCACACGCCACTATCGCTTGCCCGCCCCTGCGCACACAGGCTGCTGCACCCCAGCCCCTCCCGCCGCCCAGCGGTGAATGCCCGCCCCTGTGCAACCAGGCCTCACTGCTCACCTTCCGCCATCGGCGTGTCTCCAAGACGGCCCACCACGTTCCGGAGGGATCTCCAAGCCCGGGGCCCGCGACCATGGCACCCTCCACATCATGCAGCCCAGTGCCACGGGCCACCAGGTCACACACATGTTGCTGGGTGTTGATATCGCAATGGCAGAGACCACATCTGTGGACACGGCATCATTGCAGGCTGCACACCCGCT
Organism: Calotriton arnoldi; assembly: GCA_963921515.1. NCBI lineage: Eukaryota > Metazoa > Chordata > Amphibia > Caudata > Salamandridae > Calotriton > Calotriton arnoldi. The sequence continues at coordinate 110,647 of CAWUFW010017725.1, read as the reverse complement.
CAGCACTTGAGGTGCCACTAACTCTGTGAACCACAACGCAATGCCAATCAATCAATCAATCAATCAATCAAGCATTTGTATAGCGCGCTACTCACCCGGAGGGTCTCAAGGCGCTTGGGGGAGGGGGGTCCGCTACTGTTCGAACAGCCAGGTCTTGAGTTGCTTCCTGAAGGAGAGGTGGTCTTGGGTAAGGCGGAGGTGGATGGGTAGGGAGTTCCACGTCTTGGCAGCCAGGTAGGAGAAGGATCTTCCTCCCGTTGTGGCTCTTCGGATGCGGGGGACGGCGGCGAGGGCGTGGTTGGTCGATCGTAGCTGGCGGGTGGGAGTGTAGAAGGTCAGACGGTCGTTGAGGTATCTGGGGCCTTGGTTGTGGAGAGCTTTGTGTGCGTGGGTGAGGAGTCGGAACGTGATTCTCTTGCTGACGGGGAGCCAGTGCAGGTCTCTCAGGTGTCCGGCGATGTGGCTGTGTCGGGGATGTCCAGGATGAGTCGAGCTGAGGCGTTCTGGATGCGTTGGAGTCTTTTTGAAGTTTGGCTGTGGTTCCGGCGTAGAGGGAGTTGCCGTAGTCCAGTCGGCTGGTGACGAGGGCCTGGGTGACCGTCTTCCTGGTTTCGGTGGGGATCCACCGGAAGATCTTGCGCAGCATGCGTAGGATGTTGAAGCAAGATGAGGAGACGGCGTTGATTTGTCGGGTCATTGAGAGGGAGGAGTCCAGGATGAAGCCCAGGTTGCGTGCGTGGTCCATTGGTTTGGGTGCGTTGCCCAGGGCAGGGGGCCACCAGGAGTCGTCCCAGGCGGAGGGTGATGATCCTAGGATGAGGACTTCCATTTTATCTGAGTTCAGTTTCAGGCGGCTGTTCCTCATCCACTCGGCTACGTCCTTCATCCCTTCATGTAGGTTGGTTCTGGCGGTTGTGGGGTCGTTGGTGAGGGAGAGGATCAGCTGGGTGTCGTCGGCGTAGGAGATGATGTTGAGGTTGTGTTGGCGTGCGATGGCTGCGAGGGGGCTCATGTAGACGTTGAAGAGGGTGGGGCTGAGTGATGAACCTTGTGGTACGCCGCAGATGACTTCGGTGGCCTCGGAACTGAACGGGGGGAGGCGGACTCTCTGGGTTCTTCCGGCGAGGAAGGAGATGATCCACTCCAGTGCCTTCTCTTGGATTCCGCCGTTGTTCAGGCGTTGCACTAGGGTGTGTTGGCAGACTGTGTCGAAAGCTGCGGAGAGGACCAGGAGGATGAGGGCCGCTGTTTCCCCGTTGTCGAGCAGGGCTCGGATGTCGTCGGTAGCTGCGATGAGGGCGGTCTCGGTGCTGTGGTTGGCCCGGAAGCCGGACTGCGAGTGGTCGAGGGATCCATTCGTCTCGAGGAAGGCGGCCAGTTGTCTGTTGACGGTCTTCTCGATGACTTTGGCAGGAAAAGGAAGGAGCGAGATGGGGCGGTAGTTTTTGAGGTCGGTGGGGTCTGCTGACGGCTTCTTCAGTAGGGCGCTGAGTTCGGCGTGCTTCCAGCTATCTGGGAAGGTGGCGGTGACGAAGGAGGTGTTGATGATGTCCCGGAGGTGGGGTGCGATGACGGCGTCGGCCTTGTTGAAGACGTGGTGAGGGCAGGGGTCGGTTGGTGATCCGGAGTGGATGGAGTTCATCGTGCGGATAGTGTCTTCGGTGTTGATAGGGGTCCAGGCTCGGAGGGTGGAGGTGGGGGGCGTTGGAACGGTCGTAGGGTACGTCGGCTGTGTGCTGAAACTGTAGTGTATGTCTGCGATCTTGCTGTGGAAGAACGAGGCGAGCGAGTTGCAGAGGTCTTGCGAGGGAGTGATGTCGTTGTGGCGGGAGGCCCGCCCTGCCCTTGCCCAGGCCCACACTGCGGCCCAGCAGGCCTCACACAAACCCATGCCAGGACGGTGCATCATCGCAGGCTGCACACCCGCTCAGCATTCCAGGTGCCCCTATCTCACTGCACCGCAAGACACCGTCCCGTGGCGGGGTGCCTGTGCCTGCCTCAGTGTATCCGGTGCCACCAAGTCTGTGCCCCGCTAGCCATGGACCCTTAATGATTGAGTCCCGTTGTGCAGACGCCATAATGTCACCCCCGGCACTGGGCAATGTGAGGTGGCAGGGCCCTAGGCCCACATGCGTAGATGGGAACTACACTGAGACACCCAGTTGTAGAGTTGAAATGGCGTCCAGCACGTGCGCCAGGCCCTTTTTATTGGCAGGGTCACATGTCCTGTGACGCCTGTGCTGGATGGTTGTGGTGTGGGTGTACACCAGCCGTGAGGGAGTGGCTGTGGCATGCTGACAGCTAGACCTGTGAGCTGCAGATCCCTGCAGTGCAGAGCTGGGACATGTAGCATTGTCGTCGTCCCCTGTGTGCGTAAGCGGAGTGGGCTGCCCTGGCGTACGCCAGTCCAGCGTAAGGGTGTGAACAATGACCCCGGGGCTCTGGGTGTGGTTCCGTCCTGGGCTGGACAAGGAAGTGACTAATGGATGTGTCTCTGTTGAAGTGTCGGCAACCCCCGGCCAGCAATGGAAATGTGCCACCCAGTGACAAAAGTCCCACAACATGGGCAACATGGATGTAAGGGGGAATCACTGACCCTACATTCATCCATACTTCCACACTTGAAAGATCATAGACATGACACATCTGTGTGAATATGAATGTTTATTGCACATTCAAGGGAGTGTTGCAGCTGGAGCAGTACAGGGCCATGCCAACACCACTTCACATTGTCGGCCCGTGTAGGGCCAGCCAGAGTCCTTCAGGGAGTGACCGGTACATCAGGAGAGGAGGAGTTCAGTCCGCAGTCTGATAGCTGTGTCATTGGTGAGCAAACAGAATATGGCAGTCCATGTCGGGGTCCGAGGTGTGTGTCGCAGAGTGCATCAGGGGACAGTGGAAGGTGATGATGCAGAGGGCAGAACCAAGCAGAAACAGGCCACATGGCGGAGATGTATCCTACTGCGTCCTTCTGACCACGAAGGCAGATTCATCCGCATCTTCGTCCGCTGCTGTTGCCTGTCCCTCACATGTGGGTGGTGGTGTTATGTCTCCAGCACTGTGTGGCACTGACACATCAGGGGCCGGAGATGTGGATGGGGTGGTAGCAGCAGCATGCGCCAGCGCAAGGCCTTGTGGCAGCAAAGCCATGAGGAGGGTCTTAATGGCATGGAGGGACCCAGCTAGATCTCGCTGGTGTGCAGCCATGGCAGCTGCTCTTTCCGCCTGCATCCGCTCCATGTTCTCCATGATCCTCCGCATGTGTCCCAACTCCCGGGCGAGCTCGCTGGAGGCACTCTGACTTGACAGTCATTCCTGTCGCAGAGTCAGGACTCTAGCGATGACAGCCATGGTTCGTTGGAGAGCATGGAGCGGACTGTGGGTGTCCGTTAGGGACTGTGAGTGGTCCCTGATGGGACTTAGACACCCACATATGGCGTCTAGTTTGGCTGCCATGCCGTCGAAGCCCACCTGCACCTGTTCAGCCAGCTTCTCCTGGCACCCCAACACACGGCGTTGGAAGGCCATGTGTTCGTCGTGGGGGTCCTGGGAGGTGGCCGTGGTGGTGGGTGCTGCCTACTGTGTGTACTGTGCAGGGGGTGGGTTCTCCTCGTGGCAGCTGGGCTGCCCTGCTCCTGGAAGTGGGCTGCGTAGGCTCTCCACGAGCTGTTGGAGGGCGTCGGAGTCAAGGTGTGGTGGTCCTCTTCGTCATCAGAGAAGAGAGGTTCGGACTGCACTGCAGGAGGTGTTGGATTTCCCCCTGAAATGTGGAGGGGAGATGCAGTTTAACATCATGTTCACATGTATGTTGACGCATTGTACAGGTTCACATTCAGACTGCATCACGGATGTGTGTTTGTACTTGTACATTGTCAACTCACATTTCCATGCAGTGCCAAATGTGATTGGCCAGTTTTTACGCACATGCGGCAGCAGTTGTGTTCTCTGTTCTGTTGTGGATGTGTTGCGGTTTGTACCACATCGTTGTCAATGTTGATGTGCTCTGCATGTATTGTGTGTGCCGCATTTTGGGGGAGTCGCCCCTGCTGGTCTGTTTCGCTGCCCCTTATCCCTTACATGCGGTGTGCCTCTGGCTTCTGTGCTTATGCGGTGCTGAGATGTTGCATACCTGTGTGCATTGGTCTCTTGGTGGGAGTTGGGGGTCTGGGGCATGGTTAGTACGCAGATGTGCTGTGCTTACTTGTGCATGTGTGCCATTGTGCCCATCTCCCCCCGTACTCCCAGTCCCTGGTGGTTACTCACCCTGTTGCTGTGGTGTCCGGTCATGTTGAGCAGTGTCCGGTCCCCCATCTCCTGTCACTGTCTCCCCACCGATGACTGTGGACACCATTTCCTCCATCTCGTCCAGCTCCTCCTGTGGCGCTGGACTCCCACCCCCAGTCTGCATTGCTGCCTTCAGGTTGTTTGCGAGTTTCAGCTTGGTTTTGCGCTGCGCATCATTCCAGCGCCTCTTGACCTCGTCCATTGTCCTCTTCAGCACTCCGACTGCATTCACCTTGTCCACGATGGTCTGCCATATTCCATTTTTAGTTGCCAGTGACACAGTGGAGGTGATGAACAGTAGTTGATGGTGTTCTATCACCTCCGTTATCAGGATCCTGTTTTCCTGCGGACTGAACTGCTTCTTCCGACTCTTCTTGTCCTTGCCCTTCCCTGACCCCGAGGTCCCAGGCTGGTCCTCCGTGGGGCTTGTGGGGTACTGGTTGTCCTCTGTGCTTGCTCCGGGTGCCTCCATTGTGCTTCGCTGTTGTTTTTTTTTTTTTCCTTCTATTTTTATAGTGCATTTTCCCGCATGACGCGTGGGAATTGCAGGCCTGTGGCTGCTTTTTGCAGATTTTTGTATCGCTATTGGCGTCATCGCTACTATTTTCACGTTGGGGTTTTGCGCTTTTGCGGCGTTGCGTTGCTTTTAACGCGTTCGTTTGTCATGTTCTCGTGTGTTTATCGCATGGTGCCGCCGTGTTGGGAATAGCACGTTAACACGGCGTTGTTTTCCCGCAATGGACTGCGATGTGCAGAGTTGCGTTAAGCTAAACTTGCGGTGGTTATTACACGTTCTTGAGAATATGCCCCAAAGTTTCTTATTGAAGTAACAAGTGGTGAGTGTGGACCTTCCTCAGTTGATAAAACAATTTGATCAAGATGTCCAGATACCTTCTTCCCCCCTGTTTTACTCCTTTTACAGACCCTCCCCTGCAATTTACTTTTTGTAGCGCTGGGGAGGACTCTCTTACAGGGGAGCACCGGAGGAGATGAACGGGAGGAGGTATTCATTACGGAACCATCGATAAGAAATAAAACATTTTGAAGGAAAAAAGAATAATTTAGACAGATTAGGATATGGTTGCCAAAACAACACTAGGCTGCTGTGCACACAGTATTTGTAGTAGTGACTATGAATACTGCTGATAAAAAGTCTCTCAGGCATCCACCTCAAGCATAGGAAGCTACGATGTGACTTTGTTCAGTTTATGTTATGGGCAGATATGGTCCCGGGGCATCCTGAACTCCCTGCTCGCCCTCACCCTCAGATATGTGCCCCACCTCGCACTCCCCTGGAGAGGAGATGTGGGGGTAATGAGAGAAGGGGGCAGTCAGAGGGTTTCACTCACCTCATTCGACAAAGGCTATGACCTCCAAAACATTCCCATTCCCAAGATATAGGCAGGTCAAAAAATGCTTTTGCAATGGAAAAATAGTCCAAACTATAGCCCTACCTACTGGCGACTTCCAGTAGGTAATACATCTATCTATCTATGTATGTATCTATCTATATATCTATCTATCTATCTATCTATCTATCATATTCACAGAAAAACCAAAGGTTAGAGGGACGTTATAGTTAGTCTGACATTTCACTCATACAAAACCAGAGAAATTCAGCCATTATAGTTAGCTGAGCTAACTATAACTCGTGCCCCTGCAATGCACTGCTTATGACCTCACATATTACATCACTCATGACGTGGTCAGTGACATCACTGATGACATCCCAAATGACTAACCCTCAATTGTGCTTCATTTCATGGAAGAAAGAGCATCTTTTCTGCTCATGCTGCCATAAAGCAAAGCAGTGTTTGCTATGGCATGGCGGGAGCAGTGCTCCCGCCATGCCATAGTAAACTGCAATGTCCTGGGGTGGGCACCCTGGGACATTGCTGGAGCTGGCCGTGGGGCATGGTGGTCCCCAGGGCCATGGAAGGCTCCTGGAGGAGGGCCATGTGGCCCCCCTCCCATCTTCTCTTTAGACCCAGGGAGGTTCCCAAGGCCAGGGGTCTGCAACGGACCATCGCATTTTCTTAATTGGTGCCCAGGGGAGGTGGTGGTCCCTGGGGCTGTGTGGGGCTGCGTGGCCTCCCGCATTTAATGAATATAGCCCTGGGGACTGCCACCTCCCCTCACACCTTTTTAAAAAAAAATAAAGCCCTGGGGAGGTGGCGGTCCCCGGGACTGCGGGCGGGCCACGTGTCCCCTGCATTTAATGACTATAGCCCCGGGAAGGTGGCGGTACCTGGGGCTTCAGGGGCCCCCGTGTGCTCCCGCATATTTATTTCCAATTGCCCCCGGGACCTAACCCACCCGGGGCTTGGAAGAAACGAAGTGCGTGAGACCGCGCTTCGTTTTTAAACAAAAAGTTCGGCGGGATTCGCGGACCCACGAGACTCCCACCAAAAACGGAGCAGGCCTAGGGTGTCAGGATGTTTCTACCCCTCCTCCTTTTCTTGTTTTTAGTAATTTTTTTACCTTTTATCTTGTGACTCCATTCAACCGAGTCACAAGATGGCAGCCAACACTTCCTCATTGGAACTGTTGGCAGCCAATCAGATTGCCGGCTCGAGATTGGGAGGGTTTGCGGATCCTCCACGGCCATATTTGTATATCTGAGAAATGTTTAAAATTCTCAGGAACTACTGAACGGATTTAAACCATTTAACAAAAATAGTGCTTTCTGAACCAAGAGCTTACTTTTTGCCAAATTTGGTGCAATTCCGTTCATCAGTTCGGGCTGTAGCCGTGTCTAAAGTTTCCTATGGAAATTAATATGGAGAAAACTCGTTTTGGGACCCCCCCTTTTCTCGGCCACTGCCTGACAAAGCACCTCGAAACTTCCAACACAGGAGCTGACCTGACAACCTCATTAGTTTTGAAAATTTCATGAAGATTCGTCAAATGGCGCCAAAGACATTGGCAAAAGAAAAAACGCTTTTTGAATAGAAACAAGGTCCTAACTATAACTACCTACTGGCAACCGCCAGTAGGTAATACTCGAAAAGCAGATGAATTCCAATGATTCTTTTAATATAAGGATACTGGCATTTTCATTCAGATGCATTTCATTGCCTTACACATTTCAGAGCACAGCTCCTTGGTCACAGGCTCCATGATACTGCACAGAAATGATGAAAGGCAGTCCCCCTCTGCATGTCCATTTAATTAGCCCTCAGTGGGCCTCACAGGTGAGTTCAACTAAGTGTTGCATGCTGCTATCAGTAGTGCACTTTCAAAATTCCTTTACCTTTAGTAGGTTTCTGTGCTGTAGCAAAATGTTCATTTAATTTAAAAGCCCTCCTGTGGGCCTCCGAGATGAAAATGTTCAGTTTATTTTTTCTTTTCTGCTTTTCCACTAAGGAAGACTCAGAGTAGTTCCATGTCCTCGTGGCCCCCTAACCTTGACCTTGAGGGGTGGTGCAGTCTTCCCGGCTGGACTGCCGGTCATAAATCTTTAAACAAAACATCCCCAGTTGAAGACGCACTAGAAAAGCAGAGGACATCGGAGTATTCTCATACGTGTTATACATCTGAAGATGCTAGATGTATAAAACAGAGGTATATGTCTATTTTTGTTTCTTTTACATATGATGCTAGTAGGAAAAGGTGCAGAGACATGCATGCATGCTTTCAGGAATATGTTAAGACTTACAAGAGAGACATGTGAAGGATTGCTGCTTTATATTTGGGTAGGCTCAACACCCTGAGTAGTATTACAATGGTGAAGCTGCAGCACAAAAGTGAGGTTTAAGACATGTTGGTAGAGGGATTAGTGATTAGGCTACTTTGTATGAGTCTGTGGAAAGGTACAGTTGAAATATGTAGCAAAACTTTAGGTGTCTCCTTCAAATGGGAAGTGCAGTCTGTGAAGTTTTAAGGTCTGCATGGTCTTGTGACTGATGTATGTGTCTACTTGCACATGTATTCTCATACATGTTATGCATTTGAAGATGGTAGAACTATAAAACACAGGTGTATATCTATTTGTATGCTTTTTTTTATATATGGTGGCACTAGCAAGAGGTACAGACACATGCATGTATGCTTTCAGCAATACGGTGAGACTTATAACAGAGAAATGTGAAGGGTTGCTGATTTGTATTTGGCTAGGTCCTACACCCTGAGTGATAGTAAAATGGTGAAGCTGTAGCTCAAAAGTGAGGTTTAAGACATGTTGGCAGAGGTTTTAGTGATTATGCTACTTTGTATGAGTCTGAGGAAAGCTACACTTGAAATACACCGCACAATTTTCGGTGTCTGCTTGAAATGGGAAGTGTTGTCTGTGAGGTTTTAAGGTTTGCATGGCCTTGTGACTGACATATGTGTCTACTTGCACATGTATTCTCATGCATGTTATGCATTTGAAGATGGTAATCGTATAAAATACAGGTATACGTCTATTTGTATGTTTCTTTTACATATGATGCTAGCAGGAAAACGTGCAGAGACATGCATGCATGCTTTCAGGAATATGGTGAGACTTACAAGAGAGACATGTAAAGGATTGCTGCTTTATATTTGGGTAGGCCCATCATCCTGAGTAGTATTACAATTGTGAAGCTGCAGCACAAAAGTGAGGTTTAAGACATGTTGGTAGAGGGATTAGTGATTAGGCTACTTTGTATGAGTGTGTGGAAAGCTACTTTTGAAATACACCGCATAATTTTTGGTGTCTGCTTGAAATGGGAAGTGCAGTCTCTGAAGTTTTAAGGTGTGCATGGTCTTATGCCTGAGGTATGTGTCTACTTGCACATGTATTCTTATACATGTTATGCATCTGGAGATGCTAGATGTATAAAACAGAGTTATATGTCTATTTTTATGTTTCTTTTACATATGATGGTAGTAGGAAAAGGTGCAGAGACATGCATGCATGCTTTCAGGAATATGGTGAGACTTACAAGAGAAACATGTGAAGGATTGCTGCTTTATATTTGGGTACCCCAAAACCCTGAGTAGTATTACAATGGCGAAGCTACAGCAGAAAATTGATATTTAAGACAAGTTGGTAAAGGGATTAGTGATTAGGCTACTTTGTATGAGTGTGTGGAAAGGTACAGTTGAAATACATCGCAAAAGTTTAGGTGTCTGCTGGTATGTTCATTTTATATATTATAGCACTAATTTAGGTGTTGCCTTGAAATGGGAATGGCAGTGTGTGAAGTTTAAGGGACTTTATGGTCTTGTTAAGGACGTATGTGTCTACTTCTACCTCTATTGTCTGATGTGTTATGCATCTGAACCTGGTTGGTTTGGCTACTGGTAGAGAAATCTTTTAGTTCTGCTCTGTCATTTTGTCACACAGCTTGTGATGTCTTCTAAATGAAGGAATTGTGCAGTGTCTGATATAGCTTGCTCAATATCAAGGTGCCATGTATTTGTTTATTTATTGATATGAATATTTATATATAATTATTTTAAAAGTATAAAATTATTTAACAAATTATTCAAATTTTTGTTTGTTTTTCAGACATTTACATTTATTGGTAAGAAAGATTGACTATGGGAAAAAAAGATCAAAAAAGAAGACAAGGAAAAAAACAGTACTATTTAAAGAAAAGAGAAAAGAGGAAATTAGATGAAGTGCAAAATGTTACACTGAAGAAAAAGACTTCTGGTAAGAGAACTAAAGAGCTTGTTAAAAGACTTTTACAGAATGTAAAGTATTTTCAAAATGTAGAAAAGAGAAAGAAAAGTTGAACAAAAAATCGGAAGGAAAGGAAAAAAAGACAGGATAATAGAAAATCATGTTATGAAGAAACAATCCATGTTGAAAGAAGGCTGAAAGAATATGAAGACATAGGACCTCAACCACCTCCGATGCATCCTACTGAACACCCGCTCCGCACGCAAACACGCCGTCGAGCTCTGGGACCTGCTTGACACATCATCACCAGACGTCGCCTTCCTGACAGAGACCTGGATGAACGACTCCTCCGCCCCCGACATCGTCATAGCCATCCCAGACGGCTATAAGATCACCCGTAGAGACCGCATCAACGCAGTAGGAGGAGGAATCGCCATCGTCCACAAGAACACCATCAGGGTCTCGACCAGCACCGACGACACTCTCAGCACCGCCGAACACATGCACTTCCAGATCCACACGGACCCCAACACCACCCTTAGAGGCACCCTTGTCTACAGACGCCCTGGGCCCCAACCCCAGTTCAGCGACTCCATCGCCGACTTCATCAGCACGCACGCCCTGACCTCTACCGACTACATCCTCCTCGGAGACCTGAACTTTCACCTGGAGAACAACAACGACAGCAACTCCACCACCCTGATCGACAACCTCGCCAACCTCGGTCTGAGCCAGCTCGTCACAACACCGACCCATTCCGCCGGCCACACGCTTGACCCCATCTTCTCCTCAAGCTCCCACGTCTCCTTCAGCCACACCACGGAACTCCTCTGGACCGACCACCGCTGCATCCATTTCACCTTCCAGAAACCCACCACACACCACCGCACCCAACAGATCCCACGCCACTGCTGGAGCAAAGTCACCGAAGACCAACTACGGGCAAACCTCGCTCTCAGCCCTCCCTCCGACCCATCCAACACCGATGACGCTGCCTGCAACCTCAGACGATGGATAGACGACTGTGCCAACACCCTCGCCCGCTGAAAAACTCACCTACAGTGACACCACCAAAAGAGCCAGCTGGTTCACCTCGGAACTCCTAGCTTCCAAGCGTACCTGCCGGAAACTAGAGAAGAAATGGCACAGTGATAAGACACCGGACAGCCACGCAGCCCACAAAGACGCCATCCGCAACCACCACCACCTCATCAAGTCCGCCAAGAGAATCTCCTTCAAAGACCGCCTCGACAACAACGCACACAACAGCAAGGAGCTCTTCAACATCGTGAAGGAACTCTCCAACCCCAGCTCCAACACCAACGACATCCCGCCGTCGCAAGCCCTGTGCGATTCCCTCGCGACCGTCTTCCACCGCAAGATCGCCGACATCCACGACAGCTTCAACACCCAGACAGCCCCAACCAAGATCGATGCACCAGACCCGCCGCACACCATCGACCACGACCCCCTGCCAGCCTGGGCCAGCGTGAACATCGATGACATCATCAAGACCATGAGCACAATACACTCCGGCTCCCCGTCAGACCCTTTCCCGCACCACATCTTCAACAAAGCCAGCAGCTCCATCGCACCCCACCTGTGCAACGTCATCAATCTCTCCTTCGAGACCGCGACCTTCCCAGAGAGCTGGAAACACGCAGAGATCAACGCCCTACTCAAAAAACCGAAGGCGGACCCGAGAGACCTCAAGAACTTCCGGCCCATCTCCCTGCTTCCGTTCCCAGCCAAGGTCATCGAGAAGATCGTCAACAAACAGCTAACCCGATACCTCGAAGAAAACAGCATCCTGGACCCATCCCAATCAGGGTTCCGCAGCAACCACAGCACTGAGACTGCCCTCATCGCCGCCACCGACGACATCAGGATCTTGCTGGACAACGGTGAGACCGCAGCCCTCATCCTGCTGGACCTCTCCGCCGCCTTCGACACTGTCTGCCACCGCACTCTACGCGCACGCCTCCACGACGCAGGGATCCGAAACAAGGCCCTGGAATGGGCCACCTCCTTCCTCGCCGGCAGAACCCAGAGAGTCTGCCTCCCACCATTCCGATCCGAAGCCTCCGAGATCATCTGCGGCGTACCCCAGGGATCATCCCTCAGCCCAACACTGTTCAACATCTACATGGCCCGCTCGCACGCATCGCCAGACAGCACGACCTCAACATAATCTCCTACGCCGACGACACTCAACTGATCCTCTCCCTCACCAAGGACCCCCTCGCCGCCAAATCAAACCTCCATGAAGGAATGAAGGCCGTCGCCGATTGGATGAAGATCAGCCGACTAAAACTGAACACGGACAAGACAGAGGTCCTCATCCTCGGCTCCAACCCCTCAGCCTGGGACGACTCCTGGTGGCCACCGACACTGGGAGCAGCCCCGACACCCACCGACCACGCACGCAACCTGGGAGTCATCCTCATCTCAACGCTCTCCATGGCCAAGCAAGTCAACGCAGTCTCCTCCTTCTGCTTCAACACCCTCCGCATGCTTCGCAAGATCTACAGGTGGATCCCGACAGATACAAGAAGAACAGTCACCCAGGCCCTCGTCAGTAGCAGACTTGACTATGGGAACGCCCTCTACGCGGGAGCCCCGGCCAAGCTCATCAAGCGACTGCAACGCATACAAAACGCCTCCGCACGCCTGATCCTCGATGTACCACGCCACAGCCACATCACCCCCCACCTGAGGAACCTGCACTGGCTCCCTGTCGACAGGAGAATCTCCTTCAAACTCCTCATCCACACACACAAGGCACTCCACAAGACTGACCCAGCCTACCTCAACAGACGACTCCTCTTCTACGTCCCCAACCGCCAGCTCCGCTCCGCCGACCTCTCCCTCGCCACCGTCCCTCGCATTCGAAGAACAACCACCGGCGGCAGATCCTTCTCCCACCTCGCCGCCAAGACCTGGAACACCCTTCCACTAAGCCTACGACAGACCCAAGACCTGCTGACCTTCAGGAGGCTACTCAAGACCTGGTTGTTCGACCAGTAGCAGCACCCCCCCCCCTTTTTTTTCTCCCCAGCGCCTTGAGACCCTCGCGGGTAAGTAGTGCGCTCTACAAATTCTGTGATTGATTGATTGATTGAAGACATAAGGAAGAGAATGTATAGAAGTAGAGTACGACAAAATGTATTGAAAGATTGTAAAAAACAGTTTGAAAGTGTAGTAGAAAAAGCTTTTGAAATAAAAAGAAAAATATTTATAATAATAGTGACGAGAATGAAAACATTTGATAAAACAATGCTGTTTAGGAAGGATAAAAGCAAAAGAAAAAGACTGGTTAATAGAAGTAACGTTTGTAAAATTTTCACTGGTGAATGGAAGCACACTTCTAGTACTGATCCTTTCTTTAATGAAGAAAGCTATTTTCAACAAAATACATTAGTTCATGCAGTTGATACTAGTGGTCGATGCTATGAGATGAAAGATGGTTGTCCCATTCCAAAAGAAAAGATGGTTCCTAGGAATGTAGAAGAAGTAATAGCTGAAGAAGTTCAAGGGAGGCGTACACAAGCTTGGGTATATAAGTGGGATTGTAGTAGTTTTTACAGTATGCGACAGGAATCTATTGAGATATTGCGTATTTCTTTACGAGGATATGCCAAAAAACTCTTAAACAGAAGATTACAAGGACTAGATCCATGTAAAGTAAGAAAATATACTAACTTGCAGTGTCATTCTCTGGCTTGTCTTTCAAGAAAAGTGTGTCAAAGTACTTTCCATCATTTAAGAATGTTAGCAGTACACCACTCAGAAATGCGGAAATTAGTAAGGAAACTCTACTATGTAAAAAGCCCTGCATTATCTTTAAGTGAAATCAACACAGCTCTTTTGCATGGTTCAGCATCAGATGTTAAAAAAGTTTGTGACGATATACAGTTTCGTTTCTTTGGTTCACAAGAGGAGTGTAGAGAAAGTGAGAGCTTGATAAGTGTAGGTGTTGAAGAAGAGGTGAAAGTGATTAGTGTTGATGAGTTTGCAAAAGAAATTACAAAGTTTAAGACAGTTTCATTTGAAAAACCAAACTATGGGGGTCATTATAATGACGGGCGGATCGCCACCGCCCGTATGGCGGTGGTGATCCGCCCGCCATTTCTCACCGCCCGCATGCCGGCGGACTGAAAGACCGTCTGCCGGTTTTACGCCGGTCCGACAGCGGACCATGCGGTAAAGGGGCCTAATATGGTGGCGGTGTCTGCTAGACACCGCCATCCATATTAGTATGGTGGCGGAGAGCAGCCTTTCCATGGCGGCATTGCCGCCATGGAAAGGCATACGGTGTTTGCTGTTGGGGGCCCATTGTGGGGCCCCCCAGATGTTGGGGGATGGGGGTGCACATGGGGGGTACCTATGGTACCCCCCAGTATTTGCATGCACAAGGTGGCAGGCACCGCACAGTGCCTGTCACAGTGTGCATGCAAAGGCACAACTTGCATATATTGCATTGTGGCGGGTGCTGCTTACAGCACCGCCCACCGCAATTCAATATATGCGGAATGCCACCGCCACCGTGGTGGTGGCATCCTAATCCCAATGGCGGGACCGCCACTCCTATGGGGGACGGTCCCATTCTCCGTTACGGTGGCGGGCAGACTCTGTCCGCCCGCCATCGTAATGACCCTCTATGTTTGTATTTGTTGTTGATGTACTCACTATAGAAGTCAAACTAGGAATGTTGATTTATATTTAAAAAGTGAAAAGGAAAACAATGATAAGTGGCAGGAATTTGGTGCTTATTTGTTGGTAGAAGGTCGGTTTCAGTTGGCTACTGATCAACGTATTTGTAAATATTGTTACAACAAATTAGAAGAGAACAAAATGCCAGCTAGAGCTGTACATAACAACTTAGAGCTTAGGTAGCTATTCCTCTGGAACTGGCAGATTTAAATGCATATGAGTCCATTCTTATTCAATCTGTTCACCCGTTTCAGGCTATAGTTCGTATAGAGCCTAAAACAGATAGGCTGCCTCCAAAAGATTTACAAAGAGGTCTGAAAGCAAGAGTTGTGTACTTACCTTTAGATTTTAAGAAAAATATTGAAACTGTTGGTATAGACATGGAGGAAAATGAGCTAGTAGTTATTCTAGTTAATGGTGTACCAACGAAGAGTCGAAAAATATGGCAAGAGTTTGTTGATGTTCACAAACTTCAAAAGGCTACATTATATCTGGTACAGAATAATATTTATTATAAGAATGTAAATGTTGATGAACAGGAAATATGTTTAGAAGATGAAACAGATATTTCAAGTGGCCAAATAGAAAAAGTGAACAAGTCCAGGAGTGAAGAGATTTATGAACATTACACTATACATCCTCTACATTCAAAAGAAGTGATAGAAAACAGTATTGAATTATTTCAAATGAAGAAAGCAAAGGGAACTCCCATGAGTGTTTGGGAA
Source organism: Calotriton arnoldi (assembly GCA_963921515.1). Taxonomy (NCBI): domain Eukaryota; kingdom Metazoa; phylum Chordata; class Amphibia; order Caudata; family Salamandridae; genus Calotriton; species Calotriton arnoldi. The sequence continues at coordinate 95,332 of CAWUFW010017725.1, read as the reverse complement.
AAAGGTTTAGAAGCTCGTTGTTTTCCACAGTTATTCCCCACTGGAGAAGGTGGACAATTTGATGAGCGAGCTGTAAAGATTCCAGCTTCAGAATACCGCTCGACACGATTGTAGTCTAAAGATCCAACTTTTCGACAATGTATTCCATATATATTTCATCTTCTGTTTGAAAGTGATTTGTCAGTACTTTCATATGCAGTGAACCACATATTAAAAACAGGAGTTCATCTTCCACATGTTTCTGCAAAGGAATTAATAGACAAAGTTCAACAAAGGGATGAACATTTAGAATCTCAGTTAATTAATTTGATGGCGTGTCAACGACCTACCAATGAGTATTGGTATCGTCGTCACGGAGAACTTAAATGTATATTAAGAAACGTAGGTACTCCTACATGGTTTGTAACACTTAGCTGTGCTGAATATGCGTGGGACGATTTACTTGAATTTCTACGAAAAGCAAATTCAAATGTTAAAAACATTGAATTGAAGACAGCTGGAGAACTCTGTTCATTGGAATCCTGTAAATGTCTGCAGGTATTTTAATCATAGGTTTCAAGGTATGATGTAATTTATTTGCAATAAAAATGTTCCACCTCTTGGAGAGGTAATAGATTTCTTTTGGAGAAAGGAGTACCAAGCCAGAGGTGCTTCTCATATACACATGCTATTATGGATCAAGAATGCTCCAAAATTTGGAACTGATACTGATAAAAGTGTTTTGTCTTTCATCGAACAGTATGTTACCTGTGCCATTCCAAGAGAAGGAGGAGAAAACAGCTTGAGAGAACAAGTTTTACGGTTTCAAAGTCATCGATGTGGAAAATACTGTCGACGAAAATACAAGTCTAAAGGGAAATTTTATACAAAATGTCATTTTGGATTCCCACGTCCAATAATTTCTAAAGGAAGAGTAAATAGTTTTATGTCAGCAGTAAGGCATACAATAGCTCGAAAATCTCCGAAGAATACATACAACTTAAAAAGAACTGAAGATTCAAAGTATATTAATGACTAGAATCCAGTGATTTTGAAAATGTGGAATGCAAACATGGATATTCAATATGTTGCAGATAATTCAATTGCTGTTGCTCGCTATGTTACATTATATATAACCAAATCTGAAAAGACAGAAATGAAAGAAATGTGGGAAGAAATTTCACAAGAAAAGAGTCTTAGTAAGAAAATATGCAGCTTTAGCTTGAAGATGCTTTCCCATCCAGAGATTGTATCCTATGAATGTTCGGATCGCCTGAGCTCTGCCTATTTATATTCAAAGTCAAGTGGAATCCTTTGGGTAAGTTTAGGTCTTCCTTACACATGAAATAGAGTATTGAAAACATTACAAGAAATCGAATACTTTGCACTGAATGAACCAGAAAGTACAGATATTCTTAAAACTAATATGTTGGATACATAGTATCCCAAAAGGAGTGCACAACTCGAAAAACTATGTCTGTATGAAATTCTTCAACATTACAGCTTTAAAAGTAAACGTTACAGAAAATATAAGAGAAGAAAAATATGCAGTAATTGGATGTGATGGATGTTTGGTAAAACATGCCAAAGGAAATCTTATTAACCACAGAAAACTCAGCTGCGAAAGTCCAGATAAGAGGGAATTTTTCTATTTAGCACTTCTACAAATGTTTAAGCCTTGGCGTAGTGGAACAGAATTACTAGGACATTTTGACTGCTATGAAGATTTGTTTACTGCATGTAAAGATACCGTTCAATGCACAATTTTCCCTACATATCTACAAATTTTAAATGAAGAGATTGAACAAAAAAGTACTATTGCGGCTGAAATAGCTAGAGACAGTTCTCAAGACAGTCAAAGTTCTGTTCCACTAAGTCAAGATCCACTGGGACAACCAATTATCAAAAATGAAGCAGCAATAGCCATGAATGAGGTAGAAACTGCAATGCAACAAGCACAACAAGATGATACTCCGTTGGAAAACTTAGAAGAACAACTAAATATTGAACAGAAAGAAAAATATCTACAAGTGAAAGAACAGATACAACATGGTTTGCTACATGAAAAAAAAGAATGCCAATGTACATCATTTAAACCTATTCTAATGTACATCAGCGGTCAAGCTGGAACAGGATAACGTTTCTTAATTCATGTTTTGACCAGTTATCTACACAAAACTACATAATCACATTTATCTTGTGTTGTAACAGCTCCAACTGGATTAGCAGCACACAACATTAAAGGGATTACTTTACATCGATTACTTATGCTACCTGTTGAACATGATAATAAATTGGAATATCAGAAACTATCTGGAGAAGCTTGTTATGAAGTCTCAAGAGTACTGAAGAAAATGAAACTTTTAATCATTGATGAGGTGAGCATGGTCTCAAACTTAATGCTTGCCTTTGTACATTTAAGAATGCAACAGATTTTAAAAACAGATTACAATGTTCTGTTTGGAGGAAAACATTTAATTGTATTCGGAGATCTACTACAACTTACTACCAGTAAAAGGACTACCTGTTTTTAAAACACTTGTCCATGAAGACACTAGGAAATCTTTGGGAAGTATTGGAAATGTGAACATTTTGTTACATTTTGAATATAAAGAACTTATTAAGAATATGCGACAAGCTAGTGATGAAGATTATGGAAATATTCTTCAAGATATAAGAATTGGTGTCTTGACGAAACATGGTAAACAAGCTTTAGAAAGTCAGCTACTAAGGAACTTGTTTACAACTGGAAACACAGCGGCTGAAATAATGTACAATAAGCTTGGAGAAAACAAGTCTATAGTTTGCCTAATGCCTACACTGCAATAGTGTTCTACATTTAATCAAGAACTTTTGAAACTGGAAAAACAGGAAATAGTGGAAATTGAAGCTATTGATAAAATTGAACACCAGGGAGTGACTCTTCTCACAGACAAACTACAGGCTAAATTGCATTCTTTGGAAAAGTCTGTATCTAAAACTGCAGGCTTAGAAAAGACTTTACATGTATGTATAAACTGTCGGGTAATTTTACGGCGTAATTTGAATGTAGAAGACGGTTTAGTAAATGGAGCAATGGGAAAAGTGATTGATTTTGTGAAATTTCAGAACAGAGATGGAATAGAATTTTTGATAATAAAATTTGATCAGATTAAAGAGGTAAGACAAATTGGGCATTGTGTTGTATGTTTTTTACTTGTAAAAGATTTGTATGTTCGCAGAAAACAGTTTCCTCTGTCCTTAGCATATGCAGTAACTATTCATAAATCTCAAGGTTTAAGTATAGACAGTGCTATTGTAAATATTGTAAGTACAGTGTTCAAAGAGGGAATGGCGTATGTTGCATTATCTCGAGTAAGAACATTGTCTGGTTTGTATTTGATAGATTTCGTTGAGAAAAAGTTAGTGGTGATGCAAATTGTGTAAGAGAGTATAATCGTTTAAGAAGAGTTTATGCTCCTGATTTAGGTGAATATCCCATATATGAGAAACGTATAGTCTGTCCAAAACGGAAATATGTCAAAGATGGAATTGAGGTTCAAAAAAAGAAAACAAATAAAGAGAAACTTGAAGGCGTAAAGAAAAAGAAAATGGAAACTGTTGATGAGATTGTAGGATACCAGTTGGAAAATAGTTCAGGTATCAACTGCTATGCTAATGTGATTCTGAATGTTGTGTTTTATCTAGAAGATCTTCATTGTGAAATCATGGGAAATCTTGAAAAAAGATTCTGTTCTTTATTACATCATGTATTTCAACAGTTGGTAACTGACAGAAGTAAAATCCATACTGCTTCTGGCGTTCGGCATCTTTTGGATATATGTACTGGTTCATTGACATTTACTCTTAATGTACAACAAGATGCACAAGAATTTCTAATGCTTATGCTTGGAGTGTTAGAACATGAAGGAATACAGATTGAAAACTTATTTGGACTAAGTTACAGATGGGATCATGAATATGAAGAGTGTTCATTTACTACCATCATTGAAATACAAACAGGACGAATCATATACTTGACGATACCAGACTGCAAATCAGTACCTTTTAGCAAATTGATTAAAACAGCCAATCAGGACATGAAATGTTCACATTGTAGATCAGAGATGTTGCCTACATTAAATATAGAAAGATTTGGAAAATATCTCATTTTAATGCTTCAACGTTGTAGAGCAAATGGAAGAAAATTGGAAATGAAAATTAAAAATTTTACTGAAAGTCAAATATCTATTTCAGGAAGAACTTTTATAGCAGTAGATATTATTTTCCATGATGGACCTACTACAACATCTGGACACTATACTGTGTATTTTAAAGTGTAATAAAGGATGGACACATTGCAATGATGCCCACTTAGAATTTAAACCTGGATTGCCTTATGAATTACCAAATTCATACTTGTTATTTTTGAAGCCAAAGTTTTGAGCACATCATTCAGCCAATTGGGAAGATGTGAACAGAAGCTAAACAGGAATGCAAACTATTAGTATTTATAATTAGTGTTTGGATTATTATTTGCAGTAATTGATATTGGATTTGGAGAAATCTCTTCCTAGGGAAATAGTTTATATATTTGTTGTCTATTTTGTACCAGATGTAAATGAGAGTCTATATTTTGGCAAATGTATTTGAGAGGAAGAATAGAAATTATGTAGATGAAGAAAGTGATTAACAAAGTGTAGATAGAAAAGTACATAGCTAGACATATTGAAAATGATGCTTTAAGATGATTTTCTTTTTTTTCTACAGTCAATTAAATTGTTTATTTTGCCCGCTGCTGAATGATTATCCACATTGAATCACTATGTCTGGTGAAATTAGGTGGAATCTGAGAACATCAAAAAAGGGAATCTGAAAATGTTATTTAATTCTAAATTTATGTAGAGTTGCTAAAAATATATTCTTACAATTGCAGTAATATATTATCTTTAAATAACAGTTTTTCTTCTTCTTCTTTATAGTAGGTACTGTTGAAGTTTGAGAAGAGTTTTAATGCTGTTTACGACAATACTACTCTAAAATAGTTCTACTGAGTAATGTATCAAAAGTATTGAAAAGGTAAGAACACATAATATAATATACATGATAATGTGAAAAACTTTTTACTCTTGCACTCAGCCATTCAGTTAGGCAGTACGCATGCACTCATCCATTCACTCACACACTACCTATGCACTCATCCATTGACGCAGCCATTAGCCTTGCACTTATCTATTCCCTCAAGCAGTAACCATGCACTCATCCAATGACCCATGCATTACTCTTGCAGACATCATTTTACTCAGACACTATCCATGCACTGATCTAAGCACCCAGAGATTACCTTTCAACTCATGAAGTGACTCAGGCACTACTCATGCTCTTATCCAATCACCAAGACAGTATCTCTGCACTTATGAAATCAGCCACGGACTACCCATGCACTCATGCAATCATTCAGGAACTACTCTTGCACTCATACTTTCAGTGAGGTACTTTTGATACACTCATCAAATCACCCCGCTACTACCCCTGCACTCATGCAATCACTAAGGCACTACTCTTGCACTCAACCAGTCACTCAGGCATTACCCATGCACTCATCCACTGACCCAGACAGTACCTCTGCACTTATGCATTCACTCAGGCACTACACATGCACTCATCCAATCACCCAGACAGTACCCTTGCACTTATGCATTCACTCAGGCACTACCCATGCATTCGTGAAATCACCCAGGCATTACCTGGGCACCCATGCTTCCACTCAGGCACTACCTATGCACTCATCCAATCACTCAGGCACTATCACTACACTCATGCAATCACCCAGGCCCTACCTATGCACTCATGCAATCACTCAGACACTACTCTTCCACTCAGCCATTCACTTAGATAGTACCTATGCACTCATCCATTCACTCAGACACTACCTATGCACTCGTGCAATGAAGCAGGCATTAGCCTTGCACTCATCCATTCCCTCAAGCAGTACCCATGCACTCATGCAATGACCCAGGCATTGCTCTTGCAGACATCATTTTACTCAGACACTACCCATGCACTGATCTAAGCACCCAGAGATTACCCTTGCACTCATGAAGTGACTCAGGCATTACTCATGCACTCATCCAATCACCCAGACAGTACCTCTGCACTTATGCACTCACCCAGGGACTACCCATGCACTCATGCAATCACTCAGGTAGTACTCTTGCACTCAACCATACACTCAGGCACTACACATGCACTCATCCATTCACTCAGGCACTACTCATGCACTCATCAAATTACCCAGGTGTTATGCTTGCACTCATACTTTCACTCAGGTACTTCTTATGCACTCATACAATCACCCAGGCATTACCCTTGCACTCATACTTTCAGTGAGGTACTTTTGATACACTCATCAAATCATCCAGATACTACCCCTGCACTCATGCAGTCACTGAGGCACTACTCTTGCACTCAACCATTTACTCAGGCATTACCCATGCACTCATCCATTCACTCAGGCACTACCTATACACTCATCCAATGACCCAGGCATTACTCTTGCACCCATCTTTCCACTCAAGCAATACTCATACCCTGATTCCATCACTCAGGCACTACCCCTGCACTCATGCAATCACCCAGGCACTACCCTTGCACTCATGACATCACTCAGGCACTACTCTTGCACTCAGCCATTCACTTAGATAGTACCCATGCACTCATCCATTCACTCAGGCACTACCTATGCACTCATGAGACGCAGGCATTAGCCTTGCACTCATCCATTCCCTCAAGCAGTACCCATGCACTCATCCAGTGACCCAGGCATTACTATTGCAGACATCATTTTATTCAGACACTACCCATGCACTGATCTAAGCACCCAGAGATTACCCTTGCATTCATTAAGTGACTCAGGCACTACTCATGCACTCATCCAATCACCCAGACAGTACCTCTGCACTTATGCAATCACCCAGGGACTACCCATGCACTCATTCAATACTCAGGAACTACTCTTGCACTCAACCATACACTCAGGCACTACACATGCACCCATCCAATCACCCAGACAGTACCTCTGCACTTATGCATTCACTCAGGCACTACACATGCACTCATCCAATCACCCAGACAGTACCTCTGCACTTACGCATTCACTCAGGCACTACCCATAGATTCGTGAAATCACCCAGGCATTACCTTTGCACCCATGCTTTCACTCAGGCTCTACCTATGCACTCATCCAATCACTGAGACACTACTCTTCCACTCAACTATTCACTCAGGGACTTCCTATGCACTCATACAATCACCCAGGCAGTACCCCTGCACTCATGCAATCATCCAAGCACTATCCATGCACTCATGCAATCACTCAGGCATTACTGTAGAACTCATCCATTCCCTCAAATACTACCCATGCACTCATTCCCTCACTGAGACACTGACTACTTGTACACAATTCTAATAATAATCATACTCCCATTCATACAATCAATCACTTTCATTGCGCACAATTTTTCTATTTTTTACCAGTTTAGGTGGTTCCATTAGAACCTTTTTTTTATAGAACAGTTTTATATTTTTTTTTATTTTCTGAACATTTGTTTTGTGTTTTCCATTTTTTTTAAACAAAAAATAAAAGTATAAGTATCCAACACTGTTGTTTTTTGTTTAACATAGAAACAAAGATAATAAAAAAAAAAAATAACATTTGTTGTTTCTGAGGAGCGTCTTGATGGTGTTGATAGAGAGTTCACCCACACACAGCATTGTAAGACAGTGGCAGCAGTGTATGGCACCATCTGCCAACTCAGGAACTATCAGGGTTTGTGGAGTTGTCCCAACAACCCCTGCAGATGTTGATGGTTGTTGTCCATCATTGTTGGCTGCTTCCTCTTGTCTTCGTCACTCCACTTCACATGTCAGGCGAATAGGATGCATTGTCTCCAGATGTTTTTTCATCGAAAAAGTACCACAAGAGTACTTCTTCTCAGAGCCTCTCGATAAGATTTTGTGACAGATGGTACATGTCACCTTACGGGCATTTACTTTTTTTTCGCCTTCAGGCACAGTGAAGAAGACCCACATGATGCTTTCCTTCCTCTTCTTCAATGGCTCTTCAACCTACTCCATCTCCTCCTCGTGCTCTTCTGGGAATGCTGATGCCATTTTTTTTAAGTAAAATGAAAAACACCATAAAATAAATAAAAATGATAGAGCCTATAAAACAGGTTGTATTCAAGCCAGACACACCCAAAAAGAAAGGACTGTAAGAGGTGTTGGTTCCACCCATGAAGAGAATGAAAAGCTGTTCAACCAATGACAAGCTTTCTTTCTATGTCACATGGGGTCGCGTAGGGGTCGCGCACCCTAAGCATATCCGTCGCGCACCCGTAAAATGTACTAAATGTCATATACAATGCTAAATTGCTATCAGGATATTGTGTTTCAAAATATTTCAATGAAAACTCTTTATGCAAAACCGATATTTAAATTAGAAACAGTCATATTTCATACTTTTGAAATTATGCCGGAATAGCGTCTCCTATGCGAACCCGGAAATACATGACGGCAGGATTCGCGGACCCACCATGTAGAACTGCATCCCCTATGCGATGCCTTCGCATACACAAAAATCTGTTAAAAACTTTTGAAAACAAATTTATAACAGCATTATTGATATTTTTATGTACTCAGTAATAAACCTCTACGTCTAAAACATATATTAATTCATTCTAAATGTGTTTTTAAGAGTGAGATTCGTATACCGGATCCGCGCACCCATCGCGTGGGATCGCATACTGTGCGCAAACCTTTTTTGTAAATTAAAAAACAAAAAATAGATCAAAAACATAGTTACATAAGAAAACAACAAAACAACTTTCATAGTATTAAAAGCAACCTTACAAAATTTAACTTAGAAAAAAATACTTGAAAAAAAAGTTTATATAATATCACACTGATCAAAAATACAAACAATAAAACAGTGTTAATTCAAATAGATAACACTATAAATCTTTCATCAGCTATGTTATATATTTTTCTAAAAACAGATTATAATTAATTTAAAACATAAAAAAACCTTAAAAAGACATAGACAAAAAATAAATAAATTGTTACAAACATCTTTTCATAAATAAAGTAATCTACAAAAACTTAGAAATTCATTGAAAAAATCATAGGTTTCAGGTACATTTTAGTTAGGAAGTAGCATTTAAAAAAACCTTAGAAATTCACTGAAAAAACCACCGTTTTCAGGGTCGTTATAGTTAGGCTGACATTTTACTCATACAAAACCAGAGAAATTCGTCCATTATAGTTACCTGAGCTAACTATAACTCGCGCCCCCACAATGCACTGCTGATGACGTCACATATTACATCACTCATGACATGGTCAGTGACATCACCGATGACATCACTGATGACATCTCAAATGACATCACTGATGACATCATCCAGTGACTGTGAGTGTTTCTAAAAAGTTAAAGAATCTTATATATATATATATATATATATATATATATATATATATATATGCGCCCAGGTGTATTCAAAGAATGACTGGGTGTATGAGTGTCTGTGTGGATGATTTGTTGGGTGCGGGACTGACTGTACGAGTGAGTGATTAAACGCGTCTTAGTCAATGTATGGGTGAGTGACTAATCTGTGTAAATATGTGTATCAGTCTGTCAGTTGGTGTGTAAGTGACTGCATGGGTTGCTCAGTAGGTACATAAGTGTTTATAAGGGTTATTTATTAGTTGTCTGAGTACCTGTATGGGTGCCTGAGTGTCTGTGTGGGTGGGTGAGGGGCTGTGTGACTCCCTTCATGGATGTATGAGTGGGTGAATCCCAGGGTGTATGGGTTCATGTTTGTATCTGTGAGGGACGGTATGATTGAGTGAGTGTGGGTATGGCTTTGTTGGTAAGTGTATGGATGTCTCAGTGGTATATGGGCGAGTAACTACATATGTGAAAGGCAGTATATGTGAGTGGTGGAGTACATAAGTGACTGTATGTGTGAGTAAGTGAGTGTGAGAGTGCTTATATGTGTGAGTGTGTGCTTGTTTCAGTGATTGTAGAAGAGAGTAAGTATGTGTTACCATCTGTATGAATAAGTGAGGTGGTGTGTGTATAACTGTATAGGTGAGTAAATGGCACTGTGGTTAGTCTTTGGGTGACTGACTAGGTGTGTGAGAAAGTCTATGGGTGAGTGGTGGTGTGTGAGTGTCTGTATGGGTGAATGAGTGCATATATCAGTAGCTGTATTGATGACTGATTGTGTGTATGAGTGACTGTATGGGTGAGTGAGTGCATGTGTGTGTAGATGTATGATTTAGTGAGTGGGCATGTACTAACTGGTATTGCTGTGTCTATTGCTTCAAAAAAGGTAGTCTGTATTTTAGAGTGGGTGTATGAAAAGTGATATTAGGGTGTGAGGAGGTACATCAGATATTAAGTGGATGATGTCATCAGTGATGTCATTTGAGATGTCATCAGTGATGTCACTGACCATGTCATGAGTGATGTAATCTGTGACGTCATCAGCAGTGCATTGCGGGGGGCGCGAGTTATAGTTAGCTCAGGTAACTATAATGGCCCAATTTCTCTGGTTTTGTATGAGTAAAATGTCAGCCTAACTATAATGACCCTGAAACCTGTGGTTTTTTCAGTGAATATGCTAATTACTAACTATAACGTCCCTGAAACCTATGGTTTTTGCAGTGAATTTCTAAGGTTTTTTAAATGCTAATTCCTAACTATAACGTCCCTGAAACCTCTGTTTTTTTCTGTGAATTTATATATATATATGCAAAACAATCTCTCCCCGGTTCGAGGAGCACTCCAAAACAGACCACAGTGTAGGCAGCCAGCTTTCTTTGATTTAGAGATTTATTCACAAGCCTTATGCGTTTCGGAGTTGAGACTCCTTGTTCACAGGCATGATATGCAGCTGCGCAGTATTAAAAGAAGTATGGTCCCAGTCTGTCTTTTATTTCAATTGCCCTCCAGTGGGCATCACATTTGAGTAAGTATAATTATTGCATTCTGGGATGTGTAGTACAAAGCCTCTAGTGTAATCGAGGGTGCCTCTTTAAATGTTTGTTCCCCTTCGTGGGTTCTGCGCTCCTGCACACAATCATTAAAAGTTTTCCTTTTACCCTCTGGTGGGCCTCTGAGCAGAGAATTCCAGATAATTATGGCGGTCTATTTTTCCAACCGGACTTGAAACAATTACATATCCTTGGCCCCTCATTTCCAAGGGTGGTGCATCCTCATGACTGGAACGCCGTCAATTTATGCAAAACAATCTCTCCCCGGTTTGAGGAGCACTCCAAAACAGATCACAGTGTAGGCAGCCAGCATTCTTTGATTTAGAGATTTATTCACAAGCCTTACGCGTTTCGGAGTTGAGACTCCTTGTTCACAGGCATGATATGCAGCTGCACCCTGACCCCCCAAGAGGCCTAGGGGGTCAGGGTGTTTCTACCCTGCCCCTTTTTCTTTTTTTTTAAGGGTTTTTTATATGACTCGTTTCAACCGAATCACAAAATTGCTGCCAACACTTTCTGGTTTGAAGTGTTGGCAGCCAATCAGATCTCAGCCCGAGATCTCGGCTGGGAACACAGAGCCTCCGCGCCCCTAGTTGTATATTTTAAAAACCTTTAAATTTCTCTGCAACTACTGAAAGGATATACACCATTTAGCAAGAAGGGCGCTTTCTGGACCAACAGCAACCTTTCTGCCAACTTTGGTGCAATTCCGTTCAGGAGTTCAGGCTGTAGGCGTGTTTAAAGTTTACTATGAAAATTAACATGGGGAAAAAGCGTTTTGGGACCCCCCTTTTTTTCGGCTCCCACTTGATGGATCACCATGAAATTTTTAAGACAGCAGCTAAGAGAGCGTCATACTAGTTTTGAACATTTCTGATTTGCCAAACGACGCCAAAGTTAATGGCAAATAAAAAATCGCTCTTCCTATGGAAACTAGGTCCTAACTATAACTATCTACTGGCGACCGCCAGTAATTAGTATATATATATATATATATATATATATATATATATATATATATATATATATATATATATATATATATATATACCAAATCGTTCATTTTTGGATAATCCCAAAAGAAGAACAGCGGCACACCAAAGGACAACACAATTAGTTTATTGTGTCCACAACGACGCGTTTCGGCGTAGCCTTTTTCAAGTTGATGACCTGTGCTTGAATTATAGATGTTGCTATATTGCAATGCTATTTGCCACATATTTTCCAATCAATTGAAATAATGCAAGCTGGGATTACGTGCAATATAAAAATGTATATGGATGTACATAATGTTGGTATGATATCTGAACCAATCCCACACAGTAATGTATATGTTATTATTGCATAGCATGACGATTGACAATGTGATTACAAATTTTTAAAGTATGCGTCTACAGATGAAATATTTAATGCATCATGTGATTATAAAATGATCATAGGTTTATAATCGGTTATAATAATGAAGTTTTCATTGATGTGAAATTCAAACGATTATATGCTATGGTTTCACATTGTAATTGGGTAAAATGAATTGTGAATTTGCTCGCGTTACAGACGATCTTGGCAGTATGTTTTCACTGTTTATTAAACTGTGACCTGTATTTCTATGGGAGGTGGAGCACAGGTCATCAACTTGAAAAAGCTACGCCGAAACGCGTGCGTTGTGGACACAATAAACTAATTGTGTTGTCCTTTGGTGTGCCGCTGTTCTTCTTTTGGGATTATCCGAAAATGAACGATTTGGTATATATTTAGCGGCTTGTCGTTGCCGCTGCTGGCACCGGTGTCGAAAGGAAGGGACTGGCTATTATCGGCATACTTCTTTGGATATATATATATATATATATATATATATATATATATATATATATATATATATATATATATATATATATATATATATATATTATCTACTGGCGGTCGCCAGTAGATAGTTATAGTTACAACCTATTATCCATAGGAAATCCGCGACATTCTATTTGAAATAACTCTCTTGCCGGTTGACGTATCTTGCAAAATTTTCAAACTTTGTGGCCCGCTCCAGTCCGCTCCTACCCTGAAAGTCTCTGGGGGATTCGTCAAGCGGGGCCGAGAAAAAAGGGGGTCCCAAAGCGTGTTTTCCCCATGCACTTTTCCACAGGAAACTTTAGACACGGCTACAGCCCGAACTGCTGAACGGAATTACACCAAATTTGGCAAGAGGTAGTTCTTGGTTCAGAAAGAACCCTTTTGTTAAATGGTGTAAATCCGTTCAGTAGTTGCTGAGAAAATGAAAAGTAAAAAGTTAGTGATATCTATGGCCGAGTAGGGTCCGCTACCCTCAGCGCACCCTGCGCGCACCGTCCCGATCCACGAGCTGCATGTTAATTGGCTGTCAGCTGGCTGTCAACATTCCGATTCAGGAAATGTTGGCAGCCATTTTATCCCTCGGTAGAACCGAGGGACAGAAACTAAGTGCGCAAAGCGCACAAAGGGAGCAGGGTAGAAACACCCTGACCCCTAGGTTTGCTCAGGGGTCCCACAAGGACCCCTGGGCAAAAAATAAAAAATTTTTAAAAATCGTCAGGATGCGCTCAGGGTGCGCGAATCCTGCCGGAAAAAAGAATCGAGCGCGGTCTCCGCGCTTCGATTGTATTTTGCCCCCGGGTGGCCCAAGTCCCGGGGGCATGGTGAGGGTTTAATTTTATGTATGGGGGCCTCAAAGGGCCCCCAAGCCCGAGGACCGCCACCCCCGGGGCTTTTTTAAAAATGGTGCGGGAGGGCTCTGAGCCCTCACGCAGCCCGAGACCTCCACCTCCCGGGGCTTTTTTTATTATTGAACAACCTGTGTGGGGGCTCCAGCCCCCACACGCCGAGACCGCCACCTCCCGGGGCACTAACAAATTAAAATGGGTGTCCGTTTTGGACCCCGAAGCCCGGGGACCACCACCTCCCGGGGCTGTGCTGATGTAGGGAGGGGCGCGCGGCCCCCTCCTGGAGCCCTTGATGGCCCTGGGGACCGCCACCCCCAGGGCCGGCTCCTCGCAGTGTCCCGGAGTGCCTACCCGGGACACTGTAGTTTGCTATGGCAGGACGGGAGCCTCGTGGCTCCCGTCCTGCCATAGCAAACTGCTGGATATTGGAAGAGAGCAGGAAACCTGCTCTCTCTTCCAATATCCAAAGCACATTGCTTTCCACATGGGGAGCAGCATGTCAGCTGCTCCCCATGTGGCAAGCTAATGCCGGAACCCAAGGGACGTGGGGAGCCGGCGGGACTGTGGGGGATTGGGGACCCCCACAGTCCCCAACGGAGAGGAGCCAGCCCCGGGGATGGGGTCCCGGGGCAAGTAGTGGCCCAGGAGGGGGCCACGCGGCCCCCTCCCAAAAAAAAAAATAAATAAATAAAAAAATGGATAGGCCGGCCCGAGGATGGGGTCCCCGGGGCCTTAAATGGCCAGAGGAGGGGGCCACGCAGCCCCCTCCCAAGAAAAATAAAAAAAGGCCATGCCCGGGGATGGGGTCCCCGGGGCCAATACAAGCCCAGGAAGGTGGGCCACGCGGCCTCCTTCCCGTTTTTTTATTAATTAAATTAAAAAGAGGAGTAAGGCCCTGGGGATGGGGTCCCCAGGGCCCAAAAACAGGAAAAAGGAAGGGGGCCACACAGCCCCCTTCAGAGACAAAAAAATAATTAAATAAAAACGATCGGGCTTGCAGGCCCCGCCCCTTCCTTCACCACTCTGCAAGCGCGCCCCTGGCGCGTTTGCAGAGAGGAACGAATTCCCCTTGAATACTGGGGGTCCCTGGGGGCCAACTAGCCCACCAGGAACCTCCAATATGCGCCAGGGGCTGCGTTGCAGAGACGTGTAGAGAGGCCACACCCCTTTTACACCTCTCTGCAACGCAGCTCTGTGGCGCTTTGGAAGGTATATGGTGGGCTAGTTGGACTCCGGGACCCTCAGGATTCAAGGGACTCATCCCCAGCTTAAAACGCGCCACGGGCGCGTTTGCACAGTGGTGAAGGGAGGGCGGGGCTTCCAGGTGACATGTGTGCAAACAGGCCCCGTGGCGCGTTTTAAGATGGGAATTAAATCCCCTTCAATCCTGAGGGTCCCTGGGGGCCAACTAGCCCAACAGGTACATCCAGAAAGCGCCACAGAGCTGCGTTGCAGAGAGGTGTAAAGGGGTGTGGCCTCTCTACACGTCTCTGCAACGCAGCCCCTAGCGCATATTGGAGGTTCCTGGTGGGCTAGTTGGCCCCTAGGGACCCTCAGGATTCAAGGGGACTTAATCCCCCAACTTAAAACGCGCCACGGGCGCGTTTGCATAGATGTCACCTCAGGCCCCGCCCCTCCCTTCACCATTGTGCAAATATTCTTCTAAAATCATCCGAAATACGAATTCCGATTTACTCACCTGTTATCAGGAGAGACCTCAGTGCTGTATCTTTCAGCCCAGTACTGGTCCTGAAAAGTAATTTTAACCGTACTTACCAGTAACTTGAATTTCCTTCCATAGGCTAACATTGACTGGTTTCACTTGGAAATTCTTCTAAGTGTGGAGTTTTGGAACTTTAAAATATTCCTCTAAAATCAGCCGAAATACGAATTCCGATTTACTCACCTGTTATCAGGAGAGACCTCAGTGCTGCATCTTTCAGCCCAGTACTGGTCCTGAAAAGTAATTTTAACCGTACTTACCGGTAACTTGAATTTCCTTCATAGGCTAACATTGACTGGTTTCACTTGGAAATTCTTCTAAGTGTGGAGTTTTGGAACTTTAAAATATTCCTCTAAAATCAGCCGAAATACGAATTCCGATTTACTCACCTGTTATCAGGAGAGACCTCAGTGCTGCATCTTTCAGCCCAGTACTGATCCTCAAAAGTAATTTTAACCGTACTTACCAGTAACTTGAATTTCCTTCCATAGGATATCATTGCCTGCTTTTTGCTGAAAAAGTTTCTAAGTGTTGATTTTTGAAACATACAAATATTCCTCTAAAATCAGCCGAAATACGAATTCCGATTTACTCACCTGTTATAAGGAGAGACCTCAGTGCTGTATCTTTCAGCCCAGTACTGGTCCTGAAAAGTAATTTTAACCGTACTTACCAGTAACTTGAATTTCATTCCATAGGCTAACATTGACTGGTTTCACTTGGAAATTCTTCTAAGTGTGGAGTTTTGGAACTTTAAAATATTCCTCTAAAATCAGCCGAAATACGAATTCCGATTTACTCACCTGTTATCAGGAGAGACCTCAGTGCTGCATCTTTCAGCCCAGTACTAATCCTGAAAAGTAATTTTAACCGTACTTACCAGTAACTTATATTTTCTTCCATAGGAATCCATTGTCTGGTTTTCAGCAAAAAGTTTCAAAGTGTTGATTTTTACAAACTACAAATATTCCTTAAAAATCACCTGTATGACTTAAACGCATTCTTTCAACTGTTTACAGGAGATGCACCAGTGCTGGATCCAGGATCCAAAACTGAGTAAGAAAAAGTAACGATAACAGTTTTTACCTGCTAAGTGAATTTCCTTCCATAGGATAACATTGGTGATTCTATGAGAAAAAGTTTCTAAGTGTCAACTTTTAAAATACAATAATATTCCTTAAAAATCACGACTGTAACCAAAACGCTTTTACTCAACTGTTTACAGGAGATGTACCAGGACTGAATCTAGGATCCAGTCCTGTGGTTAGAAAAGTAATCCATAAAGTAACTAATTGCATTTAACTAGAAATTCACATTGAGCTGAATGTTGCATTGTGTTTGAAAATGTGTTGCCCATTGCAACAACTGTAACTACTGTACTTAAAAGTCTATTGCCTATGTGCAAAGTATTTAAACTAAAGTAATTCATTCTGAGAAAGTATTTTTTGTAATGTAATGTATAATGTAATTACAATGTAATTTAAAAAATAAAACCTGTAAAAAAAAATTGTTTCTAAAAATGTAGTAAATCAGTATGAAAAATTTAGTATAACAATTAATACATTTAAAAATTGTCATTTACAAAACCTTTGAAATTCACTGAAAAAACCGTAGGTTTCAGGCACGTTATAGTTAGAAATTAGCATTTAAAAACCTTTGAAATTCACTGAAAAAACCATAGGTTTCAGACACGTTATAGTTACAAATTAGCATTTAAAAACCTTTGAAATTCACTGAAAAAACCATAGGTTTCAGACACGTTATAGTTACAAATTAGCATTTAAAAAACCTTTGAAATTCACTGAAAATACCATAGGTTTTAGGGACAGTTATAGTTACTTGGACATTGCACTCATACAAAACCCGTGAAATTCCCCCATTATAGTTAGTTCAGCTAACTATAACTCGCGCCCGCAATGCACTGCTGATGACGTCACATATTACATCACTCATGACATGGTCAGTGACATCACTGATGACATCACTGATGACATCTCAAATGACATCACTGATGACATCATCCACGTGATAATCTGATGCACCTCCTCACACCCTAATATAATCTTTGATACACCCACTCTAAATTACAGACTGCCATTCGCAAAACCATAGACACTCCAACACCAATAACTACATACCCACTCACTGATTCTTAGGTCTACACACACACATCCACTCACTCACCCGTACAGTCACTCATACTTACGGTCACTCAGTACAGGACTATCATATGCACTCTTACTCCTATATAGACACTCAAACAACGCCACTCATCCATAGAGATACTCAGACACCTAGTCAGTCATGCAAATAATTAAACACACTGCCATTTACTCACCTATACAGTTATACACACACCAGCTCACTTACTCATACAAATAGTAGCACATTGTTACGCTCTTATACAATCACTGATACAAGCACACACTCATCCATACAGCCACTATCACAATCACTCACTCTTGCTTATAGCTATTTATATACTCCAACACACATATATACTGCCTTTCACATATGTAGTTACTCACACATGTACCACTGGGACATACATTCACTCACTAACACACTCTTACACACACTTACCCACCCATACAGTCTATCACAGATGCACTCTTGAAACCATCCACCCAGTGAATCACCCACTCACACATCTATGCACAGAGTTGCACACACCCCTCCCACACAAACACTCAGGCACCCATACAGATACTCAGACAAGCATTCAATAACTCATATAGACACTCATTTAGCTATTCACAAACACATGCAGCCACTTACACAGCAACAGACAGACGGATACAGACATTCACCCAGTTTAGTCACTAACCCATGCATTCAGTAAGATACGTTAAATCACTCACTTATAGAGTCAGTCACGCACCTACTAAATCATCCATACAGACACTTACACACCCACTCATTCTTCAATACGTCTTTTCCTATATATATTAAAAATATTTAAACTTTACAGAAACACACAGTCACTGGATGATGTCATCAGTGATGTCATTTGAGATGTCATCAGTGATGTCATCAGTGATGTCACTGACCATGTCATGAGTGATGTAATATGTGACGTCATCAGCAGTGCATTGCGGGCGCGAGTTATAGTTAGCTGAACTAACTATAACGGGGAATTTCACGGGTTTTGTACGAGTGCAATGTCCAAGTAACTATAACTGTCCCTAAAACCTATGGTTTTTTCAGTGAATATATATATATATATATATATATATATAATAGCCACAGTCCTTAATTGCCAACTCCACAGCAACAAACAGGTACGGACCACAATGTAGAGTTCAGTGCAGTGCTTTTATTGCAGAAATATATGCATCCCAGAAATAAAGTAGCAAGTGCCCAGCCTGACGCGTTAATATGTGACGTCATCAGCAGTGCATTGCGGGGGCGCGAGCTATAGTTAGCTCAGAATTTCTCTGGTTTTGTACGAGTGAAATGTCAGCCTAACTATAACGTCCCTGAAACCTGTGTTTTTTTCAGTTAATTTCTAAGGTTTTTTAAAAGCTAATTCCTAACTATAACGTCCCTCAAACCTCTGTTTTTTTAGTGAATATATATATTTATATGCACACACACATATATGTATATATGGCGGCATAGCGCAAAAATAAAGAAGAAATTGTACTAATTAAGTGGAGTCCGTTCCTGTTTTGGGTTCCGGTACCCAGGGAATCACTAAAAGAACAAGGATTGTTATATATATATATATCAAGAAATCTGCACTTACTCGTGGTCCGTGCTCCTGTGTTTTCAAGTGGATTGAAAGAGTTGGAGTTGTGCGATATATATATATATATATATATATCTATATATTCACTGAAAAAACCATAGGTTTCAGACACGTTATAGTTACAAATTAGCATTTAAAAAACCTTTGAAATTCACTGAAAAAACCATAGGTTTCAGACACGTTATAGTTACAAATTAGCATTTAAAAAACCTTTGAAATTCACTGAAAAAACCATAGGTTTTAGGGACAGTTATAGTTACTTGGACATTGCACTCGTACAAAACCCGTGAAATTCCCCGTTATAGTTAGTTCAGCTAACTATAACTCGCGCCCCATAATGCACTGCTGATGACGTCACATATTACATCACTCATGACATGGTCAGTGACATCACTGATGACATCACTGATGACATCTCAAATGACATCACTGATGACATCATCCAGTGACTGTGTGTTTCTGTAAAGTTTAAATATTTTTAAAATATATAGGAAAAGACGTATTGAAGAATGAGTGGGTGTGTAAGTGTCTGTATGGATGATTTAGTAGGTGCGTGACTGACTCTATAAGTGAGTGATTTAACGTATCTTACTGAATGCATGGGTTAGTGACTAAACTGGGTGTATGTCTGTATCCGTCTGTCTGTTGCTGTGTAAGTGGCTGCATGTGTTTGTGAATAGCTAAATGAGTGTCTATATGAGTTATTGAATGCTTGTCTGAGTATCTGTATGGGTGCCTGAGTGTTTGTGTGGGAGGGGTGTGTGCAACTCTGTGCATAGATGTGTGAGTGGGTGATTCACTGGGTGGATGGTTTCAAGAGTGCATCTGTGATAGACTGTATGGGTGGGTAAGTGTGTGTAAGAGTGTGTTAGTGAGTGAATGTATGTCCCAGTGGTACATGTGTGAGTAACTACATATGTGAAAGGCAGTATATATGTGTGTTGGAGTATATAAATAGCTATAAGCAAGAGTGAGTGATTGTGATAGTGGCTGTATGGATGATTGTGTGCTTGTATCAGTGATTGTATAAGAGCGTAACAATGTGCTACTATTTGTATGAGTAAGTGAGCTGGTGTGTGTATAACTGTATAGGTGAGTAAATGGCAGTGTGTTTAATTATTTGCATGACTGACTAGGTGTGTGAGTATCTCTATGGATGAGTGGCGTTGTTTGAGTGTCTATATAGGAGTAAGAGTGCATATGATAGTCCTGTACTGAGTGACCGTAAGTATGAGTGACTGTACGGGTGAGTGAGTGGATGTGTGTGTGTAGACCTAAGAATCAGTGAGTGGGTATGTAGTTATTGGTGTTGGAGTGTCTATGGTTTTGCGAATGGCAGTCTGTAATTTAGAGTGGGTGTATCAAAGGTTATATTAGGGTGTGAGGAGGTGCATCAGATTATCACGTGGATGATGTCATCAGTGATGTCATTTGAGATGTCATCAGTGATGTCATCAGTGATGTCACTGACCATGTCATGAGTGATGTAATATGTGACGTCATCAGCAGTGCATTGCGGGCGCGAGTTATAGTTAGCTGAACTAACTATAACGGGGGAATTTCACGGGTTTTGTACGAGTGCAATGTCCAAGTAACTATAACTGTCCCTAAAACCTATGGTTTTTTCAGTGAATTTCAAAGGTTTTTTAAATGCTAATTTGTAACTATAACGTGTCTGAAACCTATGGTTTTTCAGTGAATTTCAAAGGTTTTTAAATGCTAATTTGTAACTATAACGTGTCTGAAACCTATGGTTTTTCAGTGAATTTCAAAGGTTTTTAAATGCTAATTTCTAACTATAACGTGCCTGAAACCTACGTTTTTTTAGTGAATTTCAAAGGTTTTGTAAATGACAATTTTTAAATGTATTAATTGTTATATTAATTTTTTTCATACTGATTTAGTACATTTTTAGAAACAATTTTTTTTACATATTTTATTTTTAAATTACATTGTAATTACATTATACATTACATTACAAAAAATACTTTCTCTTAATGAATTACTTTAGTTTAAATACTTTGCAGATAGGCAATAGACTTTTAAGTACAGTAGTTACAGTTGTTGCAATGGGCAACACATTTTCAAACACAATGCAACATTCAGCTCAATGTGAATTTCTAGTTAAATGCAATTAGTTACTTTATGGATTACTTTTCTAACCACAGGACTGGATCCTAGATTCAGTCCTGGTACATCTCCTGTAAACAGTTGAGTAAAAGCGTTTTGGTTACAGTCGTGATTTTTAAGGAATATTATTGTATTTTAAAAGTTGACACTTGGAAACTTTTTCTCATAGAATCACCAATGTTATCCTATGGAAGGAAATTCACTTAGCAGGTAAAAACTGTTATCGTTACTTTTTCTTACTCAGTGTTGGATCCTGGATCCAGCACTGGTGCATCTCCTGTAAACAGTTGAATGAATGCGTTTAAGTCATACAGGCGATTTTTAAGGAATATTTGTAGTTTGTGAAAATCGACACTTTGAAAGTTTTCTGCTGAAAACCAGACAATGGATTCCTATGGAAGAAAATATAAGTTACTGGTAAGTACGGTTAAAATTACTTTTCAGGACCAGTACTGGGCTGAAAGATGCAGCACTGAGGTCTCTCCTGATAACAGGTGAGTAAATCAGAATTCGGATTTCGGCTGATTTTAGAGGAATATTTGTATGTTTCAAAAATCAACACTTAGAAGAATTTCCAAGTGAAACCAGTCAATGTTAGCCTATGAAGGAAATTCAAGTTACCGGTAAGTACGGTTAAAATTACTTTTCAGGATCAGTACTGGGCTGAAAGATGCAGCACTGAGGTCTCTCCTGATAACAGGTGAGTAAATCGGAATTCGTATTTCGGCTGATTTTAGAGGAATATTTTAAAGTTCCAAAACTCCACACTTAGAAGAATTTCCAAGTGAAACCAGTCAATGTTAGCCTATGAAGGAAATTCAAGTTACCGGTAAGTACGGTTAAAATTACTTTTCAGGATCAGTACTGGGCTGAAAGATGCAGCACTGAGGTCTCTCCTGATAACAGGTGAGTAAATCGGAATTCCTATTTCGGCTGATTTTAGAGGAATATTTGCACAATGGTGAAGGGAGGGCGGGGCCTGAGGTGACATCTTTGCAAACGCGCCCCGTGGCGCGTTTTAAGTTGGGGATTAAGTCCCTTGAATCCTGAGGGTCCCTAGGGGCCAACTAGACCACCAGGAACCTCCAATATGCGCCAGGGGCTGCGTTGCAGAGACGTGTAGAGAGGCCACATCCCTTTTACACCTCTCTGCAACGCAGCTCTGTGGCGCATTCTGGATGTACCTGTTGGGCTGAGTTGGCCCCAGAGACCCTCAGGATTGAAGGGATTTAATTCCCCATCTTAAAACGCGCCACGGGGCCTGTTTGCACACATGTCACCTGAAGCCCCGCCCCTCCTTCACCACTGTGCAAACGCGCCCCGTGGCGCATTTTAAGTTGGGGGATTAAGTCCCCTTGAATCCTGAGGGTCCCCGAGGTCCAACTAGCCCACCATATACCTCCAAAAGCGCCACAGAGCTGCGTTGCAGAGAGGTGTAAAGGGCGTGGCCTCTGTACACCTCTCTGCAAGGCAGCCCCTGGCGCATACTGGAGGTACCTGGTGGGCTAGTTGGCCTCAGAGACCCCCAGTATTCAAGGGAATTCGTTCCCCCTCTGCAAACGCGCCAGGGCGCGTTTGCAGAGTGGTGAAGGAAGGGGCGGGGCCTGCGGGCCCGATCGTTTTTGTTTTGTTTTTTTCTCCCTGAAGGGGAGCTGTGTAGCCCCCTTCCTTTTTCTTTTTTGGGCCCTGGGGACCCCATCCCCCAGGGCCTTACACCTTTTTAAATTACCTTTAAAAAAAAAAAAACGGGAAGGGGCCGCGTGGCCCCCTTCCCTGGGCCTGTATTGGCCCCGGGGACCCCATCCCCGGGGCATGGCCTCTATATTAATTTTTTTGAGGGGGCAGCGTGGCCCCCTCCTCTGGGCATTTTAAGGCCCGGGGACCCCATCTCCCGGGGCCGGCCTTTCCATTTTTTTTTTTTTTAATTTTCCTCTTTTTTGGGGGAGGGCCGCGTGGCCCCCTCCCGAGCCCTCTGCCCCGGGGACCCCATCCCCCGGGGCTGGCCCTCTCCGTTGGGGACTGTGGGGGTCCCCAATCCCCCACAGTCCCGCCGGCTCCCACGTCCCTTGGGAGCCGGCATTGCTGTTCCACATGGGGAGCAGCTGACATGCTGCTCCCCATGTGGAAAAGCAATCGCTTTGGATATTGGAAGAGAGCAGGTTTCCCTGCTCTCTCTTCCAATATCCAAAGCAGTTTGCTATGGCAGGACGGGGCTGCGAGGCTCCGTCCTGCCATAGCAAACTACAGTGTCCCGGGGTAGGCACCCGGGACACTGCAGGAGCCGACCCTGGGGGTGGTGGTCCCCAGGGCCATCAAGGGCTCCAGGAGGGGCCGCACGGCCCCCCTCCCATTCAGTACACAGCCCGGGGAGGTGGTGGTCCCGGGGCTCTGAGGGTCGTAACGGACCCCCATATTAAAATGTTTAGTGCCCGGGGAGGTGGTGGTCCCTGGGCGTGTGGAGGGCTGGAGCCCCCACACAGGATTTAATAATGTATGTAAAAAAGCCCGGGGAGGTGGTGGTCCCCGGGGCTGCGGGAGGCTCAGAGCCCTCCCGCACCGATCTAAAAAAGCCCCGGGGGTGGCGGTCCCCGGGGCTTGGAGGGCCCTTGAGGCCCCCACACATTAAATTATCCCCCACCATGCCCCCGGGACTTGGGCCACCCGAGGCCAATTAACTATCGAGCGCGGAGACCGCGCTTCGATTTTTCGGCAGGATTCGCGCACCCTGAGCGCATCCTGCCGATTTTTAAAAAAATTTTTATTTTTTGCCCAGGGGTCCTTGTGGGACCCCTGAGCAAACCTAGGGGTCAGGGTGTTTCTACCCTGCCCCCTTTGTGCGCTTTGCGCACTTGTTTCTGTCCTCGGTTCTACCGAGGGACAAAATGGCTGCCAACATTTCCTGAATCGGAATGTTGACAGCCAGCTGACAACCAATTAACATGCAGCTCGTGATCGGGAGGGTACGCGGACCCTACTCGTCCCTAGATATCACTAACTTTTTACTTTTCATTTTCTCAGCAACTACTGAGCGGTTTACACCATTTAACAAAAGGGTTCTTTCTGAACCAAGAACTACCTCTTTGCCAAATTTGGTGTAATTCCGTTCAGCAGTTCGAGCTGTAGCCGTGTCTAAAGTTTCCTATGGGAAAATGCATGGGAAAACGCGTTTTGGGACCCCCCTTTTTCTCGGCCCCCGCTTGACGTATCACCCGAGACTTTCAGGGTAGGAGCGGACCGGAGCGCCCCACGAAGTTTGAAAATTTCGCGAAGATACGTCAACCGGCAAGAGAGTTATTTCAAATAGAATGTCGCGGATTTCCTATGGATAATAGGTTGTAACTATAACTATCTACTGGCGACCGCCAGTAGATAATATATATATATGTGTATATATATATGTATGTACGTATGTATGTATGTATGCATACATTCAGCCTCCCGGACTAGTGGAAAGATGAGACCAGCCACTCCGGTAACTGCAATTCAGTCACATACGTTTATTTTAGAAGAGGATAACGCGTTTCGACTCCAAGGAGTCTTGGTCAGAGAGAGAGAGAGAGAGAGATAGATAGATAGATAGATAGATAGATAGATAGATAGATAGACAGACAGATAGATAGATAGATAGACAGACAGATAGATGCAAAGAAAGAAAGATAGTAAAGAAAGCTAGCCTCCTCAAATAGATGCACTCAGCATGTGCTGCAAAAGAAGGCTCACTGAAGAAACTAATTTGACTGGAAGTGCTATCAGCAAATAACTTGTTGCCTCAAAATCTTTGGAAGGTCTTTTCTGGAGCTCAAAGGTGCAGCAGCCCTCTGGAAACTAAATCTCCCCCACCACCAGTTCAAAATAGCTTTAATCTAGCAGTCCATGAGTAATCTTTTGAATTGGATCGTCGAACCCTCAGGAGCAGAAAACATGAGGACTTGGTTATTGGGAGCTACATTAAAAGAAGTGTGCAAAAATACATTACTGATACATTCTGCTTATACTACAAAGCTAAGTTCTGCCTTATTCACATGGGCAGCTTCTCCTCATTATATCTTCTTGCTCCATGGGCGAGCCACCCCATCAATAACAACTGCCGTCTCTGCAGCTTGTTCGGGGAGTCTCTACCACACCTGCTCTGTATCTGTCCCGTGCACACTGACGACCACCAATGTTTCTTCACCATTTCATCATTAAACAAGGGATATGAACAATAGAGGCAGCCGCTGACTTCCTTCTGAATGTTGCTTATCCCCAAGTAATCACTGGTGTGATACCATTTCTGGACAAAGCAGAAAAACTGTTAAGAAACTCTGTCTCACACCCAATCTCCTCAGGGTCATGGGGGCTATGATCCTGGAGTGCGCATGAAGCATGAATTCTGTCATAATGTGCTCAGAGCCTGTAAGTCTCAAATCTGTTCCCTAATGAGAAAACAGTATGGGCAGGCTGCAAGGCTGCAAGACGAACTCTGTAAATATGATACAATTATAATCTCCACCATTGCTTGCTGATCTCGCACTGAACTTCGCCTATCCTACCCTTTAGTTTTTCCGCTGCCTGGTGCCTAATGTAGGTAACAGCACTTTTATAGGACTACTACTGTGATTATTCGCCACTTTTTAGCACATGGCACTTTTATGTCTTAGCATTTCAAGTACAAATTCCTGACTGTTGATCAACTTTGGTCTCTAAATTGTAGTTATAGCAATAAAACAGTATTATGGGCCTGATTACGATGGCGGACGGACTTCTGTCCGTCCACCATTGTCCCGGGGATGGGGACCACCTGCCTATAAGGCGGCGGTCCCATATATGGCATTACAATGCGGCCGCCACGAAGGCGGCCGCAAGTGCCATGTTTTCCATTGCGGCGGGTGCTGCTGGCTGCACCACCAGTCGCAATGGAAAAAATGCAAGTTTTGCATTTCCCTGCACTATGTGGCAGTCCCCAAGTGGTGCCTGCCACATGGTGCAGGGAAATGCTATGGTGCCCCCCAAGTGGAAAACCGAACTGCCCCTGCTCAAGGGGGCCTACAACGGGCCCCCAAAGTGCATCCCCGCCAGCCTTTCCATGGTGGGTGAACCGCCATGGAAAGGCTGGTGGGGATCCAGCATCCTAATCAGACCGGCGGTGCCTACTAGGCACTGCCACCATTCTGGGGATGCGGGCGGTCTGACAGGCAATCGGAATGATTGCTACTGTCGGACCCGTGGCGGTCCGGCTTTCCACCCGCCAGCACACTGCCCGCCATCAGAATCTGGCAGGTGGGAAATGGCCTCACGATGGCGGTGAACCCGCCACCGACAGCCTGTCTGTGGCGGGTTCACCGCCATCGTAATCAGCCCCTGTATCTGGTTTTATCAGCTTTACACCTACTGTCCGTACTTTGAATTATTACCCGCTTTTGCCCATTCTTTGCGAACGTAGATTCCCCGTGTCTCTTGGATCTTACTGTTCATATCCTAATGTAGACACAGAATATTTTCAGCCCCATTGCCTACAATTATTGGGTTGATAATAGCACATGGCACTTTACGAATAGGCACTTTACCTTAGCCACCTGGCCCCGATCAATGTTTTTAACTAAGTGCATTAACACGGTTGGAACGCCGTTTAGCTTACGTCTAGATGCTTAAAAAAATAGCAGCCACACAAGAATCAGCGCCAGGTCTTCAGGCACAGTATTTGGAATTTGTATTACGCACAATATATATGATTTAGTCTGTCTCCTTTTAGCATTCTGACATACTTTTACTGCTAAATGTTTGGATATCTTGTTAGCCACCCATTTACAAAACTTTGTTACGCACCACAGATGTCTTAACCACTTGAACTGATTGTGTCATTTTTAGGACCTCTCCAGTTTTTTCTTAATACATTTTTCTTATTCTCACATTCTTTTTTTATGTTGCTGTCACTTGATTGTCTAAATAATAATGAAACTTGATAGATAGATAGATGGATAGATAGATAGATAGATAGATAGATAGCTTTTTTTTATTTACAGAGAGATGGATGGAGTCTCACGCACAAAGCCACCTTTGGAATCCAACTGCACACTAGCGTTTTCCTCTTTCCAATATTCTTTCAACTAGAACAATTCGGTTTTAAGTTCCCTGCCGATAGGAAACATGAAACAAGAGGCTATTTCTCATTATGAAAGAACAGGAGGCGAAGGTCTATCACAGAACGCTAGAGGACTAATGATTACTGCATTGCTGTTTCCGCAGAGAGGGATATATTTATCTCACTGTGAAATGGAAGGTCTTGAACTCATATCCTGTCGGTGCTGTATTGCAGTGGTTTAATAGTATTTGATGCCATTAAACGTCAAGGAGGTAGGTGTTTCATCCAGCAGTACACGGGAACATACCAGACGAATCTTAGAAAGTGAATTTTGGATTATTAGGCGTAGTGAAACTTGATAGTAAATGTCAATATCTTTATAATAAAGAATAATAATACTTTTTTTTCTAAAAGTGCATTATTTACACATTATATTATTTTAAATGATTTGCAATCTCATCAGCTGATTCTAAATATTCCTGCATGTCGCTGCCTGTTTTTAAATGATGCCTAAAAGTATCCATATATTTCATTACTTTCACAAAGTATATTGTTCCTTCAAAACACCAAGCTATATAAATCTTCATAGAGATTATTGTTTAGTCGGCAAAATACCAACTTCAGATATTGTGCGTAGTTCAAATATATAATTTATACTCATTTGTCAGGTAAACTTTCTAAATAAAAACACGGTCAGTTCAGATTGCTTCTGAGTACGAGTTTTAAAGGGACCATCAAGTGTAAAGAATGAATCATTTCTCTTTACTCCGTCCTGTATTCCTAACAATCAACATTAATAGGCGTTGTAGATTGTTGCTTTGTTTGAAGAACCTGAAAAATAGTGAGTTGAATCATAGAAGACACTTCCTGATTCTAGTGGGACAGCGATTCTATCTTAGATTGAGAAACAAGAGAAGGCCGCTGTTCCTTGGAAATAAGAGCAAAATGAGGAAGGCCTGGAGACACCAGAGTCTTGGCTCCTGAATGAGAATGAGTTAGGGCCAATTTAGCAAAGACAGCTAGAAGAGGGTTACTCTGATGTTACATGACGTTTGTCACTTTCTTTGAATGCATGCCAAATCCATGAGAACTCTTGGGAAACTGTGATCATTGCAGTTTCCCAGCAATTCCTCTGGGGACTTTGCTATTGAGTAAGTTTAGGGTAAGCAGTCTTTGGGCCTGATTTAGAGCCAGTCGCGGCCGGTACAGGAAAGCGCAGTGGGGCCATGGGGCGGCGGGGCGGCGGGAGGGGGGAGTCGACAGACAACGGTTTTATTTATTTATTTTATTTTCCATATTCCGTCGTCTATCGACTTCCGCCTGCGCCCTGCCCCGCCCCACCCCACCGCGCTTACCTGCACCGGCTGCGGCAGTTTAGAGCTGATTGGGAGTTGACAGTCCTCTAATTTCAGAAGGGGGCACCAAATCTGGAGGAGTATCCACCAGCTGATTTTTCCTCCTCTATACTATTCTCATGCTGGATTAGATTCCGCTGGTGGATTTGCCTCAAGTTGAAAGTATGGGCAACATGTAAAGTCACCATTGAGCAGAGTGCAGAAAACTACACAGGGAACACAACCCTTCTTTGCTGATTTTCTTGCCTTTACACATATTTTGCATTTGCTGGGTCCAACCCTAAGTAAATTGGAGATATCGATTGATAGCACTTCTCCTTATTGATTATAGACAGTAGCAAACACTCAAATATTACTATTTTGTTTGCAAGCTATTATTTATTCTAGTTTAAACTTTGCGGATGCAATAGAAGGGCTTCCTTTGCACACAGATCAGCACTACCAGCAGTTGCTTCAGCAGTACATAAAGTCCAACCAATAATTTAATTTAGAGTTTCTGATATTGCTAAATAATACAATACCAAATAGAATAAAGACATAATCTTGTTTTCAAATAAAATATACCTAAACCGCAATAAGTAATTTTGCACCACCATCATTAGCAATAGTTCTTTATGACAACAGATTACAGCACACTAACTGTTCAGGTAACATATAAAACAGTGTCGAATCAATGTTAGATTCGTAAACACCAGATTTCAAAATAGAAAATTGCACAAAGGATGCAACTGGGAAATATCGCTGTCAATTTAGTAATAAATATAAATTCACAGGGGTACACAATGACGTAGAGCCTACTTCAGATTTAATCAGGCAACTAAAACATTGATAGCTGTTTACATGGGCTGTATGTATTGAGATGGCTAAAAGAGAGTGCACGTGTTTCAATCCGAATGCAATCCACTAGCGACAAAGTGATTTAAATTTTTGTTATGCTGATTTAAATATGAGGCCCATTGGGAAGATACACCGTAAGCTGACCAGAACGGTATTTGGACGAGGCATGGAAATTCTTATATCTAAAGCAACATAACCAGATCATAATATCAGTATCCACTTAAGAACAAATTGGCCAAACAACAGGCTTTGGATTTTACAAAATGGCAGATCTGAGCCTTCATAGAAGACTTTGAACTTCAGGTAGTTTATGCTTTATTATTCACCATAAATACCCCAATTACCTGTTCGCAAACCAGAAAATAATATTACGGGTGTGTAACCTAATTTCTACCAAAAATAAGATTCATAACTTTGGCACATGTTGAATTAGATGAAATGTTCATTAATTGTGGTGCTATCTACGCAATGGCTTGCTAGGTAAAAATCATCTCCAAATAAGATACAAGTATTGGCAATGCCGAAAGGTCTGGCTTATAACTGAAAGTGCCTATTCAGTCTTAAGTGAGTTTAAGCATTCACTACGTCATCATAAATTCACTCGAACACTCATCCTTGCACTCATGCATCCATTCATTCATCCGCCCACTGACTCGTTCTTGCATTCATACATATATCTCTTCGCAATAAAGCAGACACAAAAGCTCAGGAAGCATATGGAAGACAAATTAGAGGAATAAAAGTTGAAAAAAGAAAATATGCCACTTAAACTATATACTTGCAATTAAAAATAAAATTAAATATAGTAGCGGGCACCCATCTAGCAATGTAATTGTACGGTATGTATTAATGTTTTAAAGTTCCAACATGGCCACCACATTTGGAGGCGACCTGTTGTCAATCATAGAAGGATAAACAATGGTCCACTGTTAACAATACCATTCCAAGTTTGCTGCCTGCTTTAAATGCAGCAACTGCATAAGATGCAGAACTTTATGGATGAAATGAGTAGCAAGCAAGAGGCTAGTAGCACTGTTTGGGGAGTTACAGATTGCTCTAAAAATAATAATTACAGTAAAAAAGGAAAAGGAAAGAAATTATAAGAGACATATGAAAAGAGAAAATGGAAAGCTAATGGACCTTCCTATAGTCATGGTACTGGAGCACACTCATGATCAGACAGGTGTGGACATGTGATCAGTCAGAATGTTGTTACCCATAAGAGTCTATGGCTGAAGTGGCTGACTCATACCCTCGTTCTGTATGCTCTGATGGATGACAGCTCAGTGAGAATGACACTCACACAGACCAATGGCAGAAGAGGACTAACTTAAGCCTCTCTATTTATTTATATTTATGTATTTACATGTATGCATTTATTTATTATTGATCCGTTTGTATTACAAGAAAACAATATCAAACCTTTCAGGCCTTCCTAAAAGGGTCTAGCAATCATTATCATGATGCAAATCGTTTACCTCCAGGTTTTGTCAAAAAGACACCAACATCATTGCCTGCTAAGAAAACCAGTGAGATTCCATGTAACAAAATACCTGTCCACAGGCTTTGAAAGGATATAATAACAAACTGCCATTTAGGCCTATTGCCAATTGGCTTTAACATGTGCTTGTCATCATAAATAATATATTTTAAATCAAACAAGGGAACCCACAAGGTGGATAAGGACCTTGGGTGTCAGTTTTTTACAAAAACAATGGTCCTTAAAAAACACAATAATGATGTGATTAATATAGACTTGAGTCAGTGCTATATTGAAGATGTCCAGCCGGACAATAAATTTAATGAATTAATAAATGCAAGAGCGAATAGGAGCACAACAATACAGTGGGACACAATCCTGCGTCCTACACAGACACAAAACAATTACATTTAGACAGAAACATTTCAGGCAAAACAAGGGTAGCTTGTGGAAAATATGAATAATTAGGGCAAGCTTGGAAAAAACGGCTAGTGCACTTGTTTTATCACATTGGATTAATGTGCATGCTGTTTAAACAAGTCGACGGCGTTTCGATCCTTTTAAAACAATACTAGGATCATCATCAGGACGGGTATAATACAAGCCTGAATTATATAATGCCTGTGGAGAAATGGGAAATAAGGAAGGAAGGCAGAAGGGGAGAAAAAATTAGAAGGTACGTAATAGGAGGGATAAAAGTGACAACCCGGTGCAAACTGCTGTGCATGCTAAGATTAACAATGCTGTTGTCAGACAAGTGCGAGGAGAGCGAATTGGGAACTTAAATGAGCGAGGGCAGTAGATCAAGGAACTCAGGCGTGGTGGTGCGAGCGCCTCCATGAAAAGAAGCAGTGAAACTTACGCGCTGATATTACAGTTGCGTCCGTGAAAAACGTGAATTAATAATCGCTTGAAAAAAGCAAATATACAATTATGCGGCGGACTACAAAACAACGAGTCAATCCGACGTGCGAATAGATAACCTGTCGATGTGCCTGTGGAATTCCGTAGATGACAAAGTGAAAACCGAGCTGCGAGTGCTAGGGTGAGGTAGCCGGAATGAAGTGTGGAGCATAGCAGGGCAGAGAGTGAGCGACGAGATGGCGGCAGTGAATATAAGGATAATTACGCTAACCTCGTGAACGTTGTTATGGGCGGGGTAACGGAAAGCGTGGAGGCTCGGATGGAGCCTAAAGGTGGCTGCACATAGCGGACCTAGTGAGAGAAAATTATGGGGGTGAGAGGGATTAAGGTTAAAGCTAAGGCGGTAGACGCCGGTGGCAAAAAGGTTGAGCCGCTTACCTTGAGTGATTAGGTTGCAGCTTGTACAATGAGTCTATAAGGATACTTAGAATACGCTAACCGGCAATGGCTGCGGCGAAGGCTAATGCACTGTCAGCCCTGGGGAAGAAAGGAGTCAGGGTCAAGACGTGCACGGTGATTATGCTCGGAGGTGTACGTGTGCAATGCATGCGCGCTTACCGATCAAAGAAGAATCCGATCCATAGCTCGATGGCTGGGATACGGTGGGGCCAATTACACCCTTGAGTTTATAACGCTCACAGACACACGTGATCTGAAGTGGTGTCACGGCGGCCATGTTGGGTGAGGGATGTATTAAAAAGACACTGAAGAGAGACTATAGTTCAGTGATGCATGCTACGGTGATAGAGAAATGAAAATGGAAGAGAAGATAGATGATAGTTACAAAATGAAAAGGTGATACATTAAGTAATAAACGCATCCGTTAAATAAAAGTGCATTAAAAACAAAAATACATGTTGTATAATTGTTGTACAGTAGGACTAACATAACCAGTCATTGTAACTGGTAATGGCATGGTTGTGTTTAAGAGGACATGATAGGTTATAAGAACCACAACAAATAAAGTATAACCATGAGGAAACAGATCTGTGATGAGATGGTAATGGCATGGTCACGTTTATGCCTCATTCCAGAGGGGGTGATGGCATCAAGATTACAGTTAACCTGAAAAATTAAAATAGATTAAATAATTCCTGAAAATTTGCAAAGGAAACAGTTCTTGAGATATCGATAGCACGGCATGGGAATCTTAGAGTAGGGTGGTCCAATCTTCATTTCTGTTCAATCCGTTCTTGATGCTATCAGTGCGGATAATCAGTCTCAGTTCCTCTTTGTTTAAAAGTTGTGCAATGTCTGCACCTCTGGGTGGGGGTTTCACAACGCTGATAACTGTCCATTTAATGTCATCCTCGTTGTGGCCGGCAAGATGGAAATGTTCTACCAGAGGCGCATTCTGGGTTTTACAGCGGACCCTGCTCCGGTGTTGTCCGATGCGGGTCTTCACTTTCTGCGTTGTTTGGCCAATGTAAACTTTCAGGCAAGGGCATTGAATCAGATAAATTACATTGCAAGTATTGCAGTTTGAAAAGGACCGTGATTTAATTACAACATTGTTAAAAGTAAATTCTATGCCTTCTATTGTGAAATCGCACACATTACAATTACCACATTTTGCATGTCCAATCAGTGGTTCAAGGCCCCAGTGTGCATCAACAGTTAGAGCCGGCTTGGGGTTAGGTAACGCTGCTCGTACTAGATGGTCTTTCAAGTTACGACTTTTGCGAAATGCAAAGAGAGGGCGTTCAATATTCAAATTGCCAGCGTTAAGGGTAGCCCAGTTTCTTAAGATGGACTTCCGAATGGGATTTGATACTGGTGAGAATGTGGTCACGCAAACTATGTGGTTTGTGTTGGACTTGATTTTGGGAGATAGAATTTCCCTCGGGCAATACCATGCTCGCTTTTGGGCATTGCGTATGAGTCGTTTAGGGTAACCTCGTGCCTTAAGCTTGGTGGATAAGGTAGAGGCCTCATGAAAGTAATCTTCTTTTGTAAAGCAATTACGCCTGATACGTAAAAATTGAGAGTATGGTAAAGAGTCACGTAGTGCTCGTGGGTGATTGCTTTCGTAGCGAAGTAGCGTGTTTCGCTCTGTGGTTTTCCTGTATAACCTTGTGAGTAGTTCACCGTTAGAGTGGTAAATGGTGAGATCCAGGAAAGCGATTGAGGATTGGTCAAGGGACAAGGTGAATTTGAGTCCTAGGCAATTGTTCTTTAACCAGTGTAGAAATTGGTTGAGTGTGTCCTCATTGTTGTGCCAGATCAGAAAGATATCATCTATGTACCGGCGCCATAATGTGACGCCGGAAAAAAAGGGGTTTGTGGGGGAGAGGATTACTGTCATCTCAAAGTAATCCATGAAAAGTATGGCTAAGTTGGGGGCAAAAACGGCCCCCATTGATGTTCCTTTGACCTGCTGGTAGTATTCGTTATCAAAGAAAAAAAAGTTCCTTGTGAGGCAAAGTTCAAGTAGTTGGAGTATGAAGAGAGTAGGAACGGCATGAGGGCGAGGCCTGGAGTCGGAATGTTGGTGTACAAGGATTCAACATCCATTGTACACAACATGTCAGACATTGGGTCGAACGGGTGGTGTTCAACTAAGTTTATCATAGCCATGCTATCCCTTACATAGCATTCAGTTTTTGGTACAAAGTCCTTTATAAAATAGTCCACGTATTGGCCTAAAGGTTCAAGTATAGAGCCGCACCCAGATACTATGGTGCGTCCCGGTGGACTTGTTAGATTTTTGTGTACTTTTGGGAGTGTATATATCACTGGCATACGTGGTGACTTTACGTTTAGAAAGAGAAATTCCTTTTGGCTTAGAAAACCTTCTGATTTTGCTTCAGTAGTGATCTG
Source organism: Calotriton arnoldi (assembly GCA_963921515.1). Taxonomy (NCBI): domain Eukaryota; kingdom Metazoa; phylum Chordata; class Amphibia; order Caudata; family Salamandridae; genus Calotriton; species Calotriton arnoldi. Next base: position 60,542 of record CAWUFW010017725.1, on the reverse strand, counting down.
TAGAATAAGGCTTTGCAGTTCCCTCATTGGATTGGTGGGCAATCTGCAGTAATGGTCAGTATTGGTGAGTTGGCGTAGGATTTCTGCTTTATATAGTTCCTTTTCTTGTAGGACAATCCCACCCCCTTTGTCTGCAGATTTTATAATTAAGGAATCATTCCTTTTGAGGGCCTCAATGGCTTTCTTCTCTTCGAGGGATATATTATAGGGAATAAACCGTTTTTTGCTCTCAAGTAGAGTTAAATCCTTGAGTACCATTTTTTCAAATGTAGCTATTTCTCCTGGGATCATATTGGCTGAGGGGGAGAAGGTGGATGGGGGGTGGAAGGGAGTGTTGGAGATGGTGACAGGTGAAGGGTTCAACAAAAAATAAGCATGTAGACGTAAGCGTCTGAAGAATCTCAACAACTCAGTATGGAGATCAAGAAAATTTGGGTGAATGGTCGGAACAAAAGAAAGGCCTTTACTAAGGAGAGACAATTCCGAATCTGCAAGGGTGTGTTTAGACAGGTTAAAAATGGGTATGATCTGTGAGTGCACAGAGTCATTGCTGTCAATGTTTACCATTGGTAAAACTTCTGGCGTGTCTGTCGTTCGCCTGGGGAATTGTACCATCGTTGAGCTTGCTTCACGCGACCACGTTTTGGTGGCTCGCTTTGGCCCCTGCCTAAAAAATTGGGGCCGGGGTTGCGGTTGGAAGTACTAGGTCCTTCACCTGAATCTGAGTTATCCGATGAGTCAACAGAGGTGTCAGAGAATCCTACCAAGTTGTTCACGTTTTTCACGGAGGCAACTGTAATATCAGCGCATAAGTTTCACCGCTTCTTTTCACGGAGGAGCTCGCACCACCATGCCTGAGTTCCTCGCTCATTTAAGTTCCCAACTCGCTCTCCTTGCACTTGTCTGACAACAGCATTGTTAATCTTAGCATGCACAGCAGTTTGCACCAGGTTGTCACTTTTATCCCTCCTATTACGTACCTTCTAATTTTTTCTCCCTTTCTGCCTTCCTTCCTTATTTCCCATTTCTCCACAGGCATTATATAATTCAGGCTTGTATTATACCCGTCCTGATGATGATCGTAGTATTGTTTTAAAAGGATCGAAACGTCGTCGACTTGTTTAAACAGCATGCACATTAATCCAATGTGATAAAACAAGTGCACTAGCTGTTTTTTCCAAGCTTGCCCTAATTATTCATATTTTCCACAAGCTACCCTTGTTTTGCCTGAAATGTTTCTGTCTAAATGTAATTGTTTTGTGTCTGTGTAGGATGCAGGATTGTGTCCCACTGTATTGTTGTGCTCCTATTCTCTCTTGCATTTATTAATTCATTAAATTTATTGTCCGGCTGGACATCTTCAATATAGCACTGACTCAAGTCTATATTAATCACATCATTATTGTGTCTTTTAAGGACCATTGTTTTTGTCATAATAAATGTCAGCCCTATTGCCTTCGTTGTAACTTTTTATAACACATCACACCTATGGGCTCTAACATGATGTTCTTAATGAAGCAATCAGGCCTACATCCTTTAAAATTGGCTTGACCTAATAATCAACTCTGGCCTGGCATGTTGAGCATTAGCTTTCCCACCAGGCAACAGTCATAAAGTTATAAACATGTACAAAGGTACGGTAGGTAAAACAATGTGCAACTCATCTTATGTGAGATAACATATGCTAACAGTGTAAATCTTCCATCCCAGGGTTTGTCAAAGGGGATTACCAACACAGACATTTTTGCCTAGTACGTAATCTATGAGATTCCATGTAGCAAAGTACCTAGCTTCAGTTTTTATTACAGTGTAATACTAACCCACCCTCAAAGGCCAAAGCCACATGATTTTCACAATAAATAAGTCAGGCCTACTGCCTTTGCAATAACTGTTAATGATAAACAGATCAGACCTGTGGCATCAGACATACCTTTTCCCAGTGAACCAATAAAGATGACCTGTGTATGCATCATTTTTAATGTTTTTTGTAGAGTGCAAACCTGGCCAAAAAAGGCAGCAGAGACCTGTGCTGGAACTTTATCATGAATCTGTCTCCCTAACCAAGTCAGGCCTTTTGTATTGACAAAAAAGCTTCCCCACATGGCAATCATCAGGTGTACAGTCAGATTACAAATATACGAACTCCGCAGAGTCTCGTAGAGTTTTTTTGTAACTCCGTGGAATTACGTGGAGTGAAATTCCACGAGCTCCATCCAGGCCTAGGATTATCAAAGTGCAAAACGTCTATCCACAGTGTTTCTCAGAGTGAGTAACCAAAACACTTGCATCCTATGTTAATCTGTGAGATTCCATGAAAAGATGCCTCTACACAGACTTTAACACAGTATAATAGCAATCCACACCTAAAGGCCTATTGACTTTAACATATGCGTTTCACAATAAATATCTCATGTCTACTGTATTTGTCATAACTTTTTATATTAAACAGATCAGGTCTATGGCACTGGACATACTTTTCCAAGTGAACCAATGAAACCTAAAGCCTTTATTGCAGCTCGGACACCATAAGTCAGGCATACTGTATTGAATTGAAGCTTTCCCAAATGACAGCCCACATTCATACAGTCATAAAATAAATATACATTCAATTACAGTTGTCTAAAAAGTAAAATCTTTCTAAGTAGGCTTAACAAGCATGACCACAGTGAAAATCTTCTAGCCTCATGGATTGCCAGAGGGGTAATTAGCAGCAAACCGTTGCCTACTCTGGTAATCTGTGATGTTCTATTTTACAAAATTCTTCTCTACAGCCTTTAATACATACAGTGTAATAACGTCTAATTGCCTATTTAGTATTTATTCTGAAGTACATAGTGACCTCTTTAAAGTATCCTGGTGCTGAAACCTCACTAAAATATAAATAGCTGAAATGTGATTTGCAAAATATTTGGTTCTTGTGTTCATAGGGTTTCTTTCCTTTACGGAACACGCTTAATGAATTAGTTTATATTAAACCAACAAATGTCCCTATCAATGCTGTAAAAGATTGAGTATTTTGCTAATAAACAAAATTGATGTCTAATAAAGAATCACTTTTAATAGACACTTGGGGAGAACTCAAAAGAATACAAGAAGATGTTTTGGAAGCAGAACAGCAGGGTTTGATCAGAGCAGGATGTAGGAAAAAGGCAAATGACATTTAGGTGTCTGTTGATGGCAGATCTGTGTTGCCTGACAATTTGTTATTACCCATGAACCTACATTTGCATGGACACAAATATTTAGCAAGAGGTGTAATGGGGAGGTTGATCAGACATAATTGGTTTAATCCACAGTTCAGTAAGCTTGCAGAAGAATTGAGCCATCCTTGTATGACATGTCAACAACTGAATGTAGAGAAAAGAACACCCATCACATTGAGTCACATAGGGAGATCAGGTGGTCCCTTCAACCGGATGCAGATGGACTTCATTGAGATGCCTGTCTGTAAGGGGTTGAGATATGTCTTGGTTATAGTATGCATTTTCTCTAGATGGGTGGAAGCCTATCCAACAGGGAGAAAAGACCATCTCACCATAGCTAAATGGCTATTGAGAGAGTTAATACCATGGTATGGAATGCCAGTTTCTATGGAGTCAGAGCGACGGACACATTTTAATAATGAGGTACTGAAGATGTTGTATGCAGCATTACAAATTGAGCAGAGAATGCACTGTATCTATCAACCTGAAGCTTCTGGAATAGTCAAACAGCTTAATGGCACAATAGAGTCTTGATTAGAAAAGATTTATGCCTCTACGTCACTGAAATGGCCTGATGCTTTACCCTTGGTGTTGATGAGTATCCGAAGCATCCCAGACAAAAAGACTGGTTTATCGTCCCTTGAGATTTTGATGTGATGTGCAATTAGATTGCCTGCTGTACCTGGAAATGCACTTGTGCACATCATAGATGACAGGATACTTGATTACTGCAACAAATTAGCTGATGTGGTGCTTTCTATTTCTCACCAGGTTGAAGCTGCCACACAAGATCTGCATCACGAACAGTGCCTTAACTTCAATCCTAGGGATTGGGTCATGATCAAGAAGCATGTTTAGAAGACCTGTCTGGAATCAAGGTGGAAAGGCACCTTCCAGGTGATCTTGATCACAAATACTGCTGTTAAGTGTGCCGGAGTACCGAAATGGGTGCACGCATCGCACACTCAAAGGGTCAGAGATCCATATAAAGAGATTTTGTTCTTTGAGTCTGAACAAAGAGCACAGGTGACTGAGCCACTTTAAGGACATTTGCCAGAAGCAGTATCACAAGAATCAACAAATCAAGGAGAAGACATTGTGAAGATTATCAGACAGCTACAACAGCACAAGTTCCTGATATTTCACAAAGAGGCATCGAAGTCTCTGGCGAAGAAGACGAGACCAAAACCTCAACTTGATAAAGCAGTTGAAGCAGCACCAGCACAAATAGCAGATTGAGTTAAGGAACTATGGTCAAAGGAGACTAAGAACAAGTGTATCTGTTGTATATCTGTTGTTTGGATACCAACAACAATCACTGAAGAAACAGAGTCAAGTGGTGTAAGTGATACAGAAGAAAACCAACAAAGATTGAGGAGTTCAAAAAGTGCTTAGGTACCTTGTTAGAAGTATTCCACACCTGAATGAACTTCCTACATGAACCAAGTGCAAAATGTGTCACATGATGAACTGTGTGATGTGAAATCTGAACTATTTGAACCCCATGATGTTTTTGTGAACAAAAGGGTTTAGAATCAAGATGTTGTTTGAAAAGATTTCTGAAAGAGATCAAAGTTGAACAACTTTGGAGAAAAGTTCCTTTGAAAATACAAAAAACTGTCTTAAACATAATTGTTTTGTTTTAAGGAATTATAAAAGATTGTGTAAAAGAAGATTACTAGATTGAACTGCTGATCTAGTGCTGTGCTTTGGTTAAACGATCTGATTGCAGACAAACGTGTTGCCTTACAAATAGATGTAAAATTATGATAGGTATTGTTCTCTTAATTGCAGTAATAATGATAATAATGGTATTAGTAGGATTTTATTCTTACACCTGATAAGGAGTTTTGGTCTACATCTACACCTACACCTATGATAACTACACTCACAACAGATGAAGAACTATTGAAAGCCTCATTTGCAAGCTACAAGAGAGATGATTACTCAACTAACATTTATTCTAAATTAGTGCAAGAATACGCGCAAGCTATGGCCGCAAAAGACTGTTTCGTTTGCGTCCACTTACCTTACCTTCCTCTGCCACAGAGGATGTTACTAATCACCACATCCCATTGCCATATGCAATTTCATGTAGCATCTTACTCACATTAGTATACAGGCAAGAACATATTGAATATTATTACCCAAATCATGATTTAGTGCTTTTTAGAGTGCCACTAATACAAAGTCTAAACTTACACACACAAGCAAATTAAATGGACACAGCTTGGTATTACTTTATGCCATTTATGTCTAACAGATATTGTTAAGGATTATGAAAACAACTTGACATGTTTAATGAGACCTTTAGAGAAAGTATTCATACCAACATTAAAGGTAAGAAATACCAACATTACATGTAATATGTATGTGTTTTGAAAAACATTGGGAAAAAGGAGGAAGATGAGTTCAAGAGAAAGATGGTTTACCCAAAATTGAAATTTGGCAACAAAAAAGGAAAATGTGTGTTTACAAAAGAAGAAGCCAAAGTAGATGAAAATTAGTAGTTGCAAACACATATTTGAATTGATGTGAGGTACATGGCAGATTTTACAGGGTGAAAAAGCAGCAATTTGAAGAGTTTATTTTGTTTGTGGACAGGATGTCTATTTCCAATTACCAGCCAACTGGGATGGTATATGCTATTTAGCTCTATTCTTTACTAAGATGGACTACGTATATTGTATAGACAAATTAACAATGACACCTTCACACAGACACCCACGTATTGCAGAAGATGAAACTCAATTAGTGGGGCACATCTTTGGTGCCATCATACCACCAGTAGAACCCATAATAAATGATGAAAAGATTAGAAAGCTTTCAACAGTTGTCGACAAGCTGGCAACTGGAACTTCTGGAGCTCTGTTTGTTGTTAACACAGAGTTAATAGCTATTAGATCCATGGTTTTGCAAAATTGATTGGCATTAGACATATTGCTCAAGGAGACAGGTGGAGTCTGCAAGATGCTGAGGTTCAAAATTGTTGTTCCTATATCCCTGACAAAAGTAAGAAAATAAATGAATTTGCGAAGAACAGTTCTGATCAAAAAACCTGATTTAGAATCATTAGAAAGTTTTGGAAAGGGAATTATTACAATTGGAAATTGGTTTGCTACTGCAGGAGGAGGATTACTTTTAAAAATATATATTTTTATTGCAGAGTTTGACATAAAAACGACGCAAGAGGAGAATGCCACTGAAAAATACCAAAAGTTATAGAGAAGAACAATACAATTAAAGAAAAAAGAACATTCTTTAAATTTATCATACAGAAAAACACGATCCCCATCACATAGTGATATATAGTGCAACCAAACCATAAAGAGTATACTGTGTGGAAAAAAAATACCCACAATAATTCTCCTGGGTAGCTAAGGACCCCACCATGGACCAATAGGCCTTAGACCACACAAGTGTGTTTCCAAGAGAAGAAGCCAAAGTAGATGGAAATTAGTACTTGCAAACACACATTTGAATTGATGGGAGGGACATGGCAGATTTGACAGAGTGAAGGAGCAGCAATTCCAGGAGTTTATTTTGTTTGTGGACAGGATGTCTATTTCCAATTACCAGTTAACTGGGTTGGTATGTGCTATTTAGCTGTATTCTTTACTAAGATGTACCACGTATATTGTATAGACAAATAAATTATGACACCTTCACACAGACACCCACATATTGCAGAAGATGAAACTCAATTAGTGGGACACATCTTTGGTACCATCATACCACCAGTAGGAGCTATACTAAATGATGAAAAGATTAGAAAGCTTTCAACAGTTGTCGACAAGCTGCCAACTGGACCTTCTAGAGCCGAAGTAGTTGTTAACACAGAGTTAGTAGCTATTAGATCCATGGTTTTTCAAAATTGATTGGCATTAGTCATATTGCTCAAGGAGAAAGGTGTAGTCTGCAAGATACTGAAGGTTCAAAATTGCTAATCCTATATCCCTGACAAGAGTAAGAAAATAAATGAATTTGCGAAGAACATTTCTGATAAAAAAAACTAAATTACAATCAATAGAAACACCTGGGGCCATATGTACAAGGACTGGCGTTAACTAACGCTAACTTTAGTTAGCAGCAATTTTTTAACGCCGCGTACAGCTGAAAACTATCCCCCTGTTAGCGACGTATTTACAAGACGTCGCTACATGGTGATAGTTTCATGGAGCCGTGGTGAAAACTGCCGGGAACACTAGCGTGAAGGCGATAAAAATTCTGGCGTTAGCGGGCGAAAACTAACGAAAGGCCCATTAGCGGCAAAAAAACGCACGTTAGTCAGCCCAACATGAGTTTTTTTGCCTCTATAGGCACAAATAGCCTATCAGTCCACCTCCAATGAAAAATAGGAAATAAAACCAAAGGAATGTAGAATGGAGCAGCCAGGGCCAAGGATCAACAACCCCCTCAAGCCCCCCAACAGCCAGGATGACCAGCCAGAGTCCCAGGAGAAAAGGAAATTCAGGGCTACATCTCTGAAAAGAGGAGCATCACTGTGTAAAACCAGTGATGCATCACTTTTCATTGCACACTCCTTGCAACACCACGGCATCCAAAACCTTGAAATCGCGGACAGTCCCCAGGGCCCGGAGGCTTCGCTGGGCCTGCATCTGGGACCTGGTGGGACCTGGTGGGGATGCGGGAGGTGCTGTGTAGTCGCTGGTCTGTGGCGGTAGACATTGAGGCGCGGCGATCGCCCCTACCTGGTGGTGAAGTCTGCCAGGTCGCATGGAGACATGTTGCTGACCTGTGTGAGAAGACTGACTTGAGCCCCTTGGAGATGTGAATGGTAGAGGCGTTCCTGCGCACTAACATAGGGAGGTCTGCATTGCATACTACGATCCACCACTACACCGGGGAGCACGGAGGAGACTAACAATGGTGGGCGGCACCTTTCTCCATCACAGTCCGGATGATGTTGCGCTGGCTGGACGCTGTGGAGGGTGACGCCCCTGAGCTGTGCAGAACTTGTGTGGCGGGAGCGCTGCAACTTCACACCTAAGGGGGCCCTGTTGCATCACCTGCATCGGGAGGTTCCCCAGCAGACTTGGCAGCGACTACTGTACCCATGCTTGTGAAATCCCACCTGGCTGAGGCTCCTGCTGGCTGAGTTACAGATAAAGAGAGAGTGCAGCGGATTGCTCCACGGTGTCAATGACCAGGTAAGGAGAAGGTGGGACATGTAGCAGAGGAGGCCCGGCGGTCGAGTCGCCCAGGCCTAGCACCTGTGAATGACGCACCCCCAGTGGCGGCTCCTCTGCTATGGCGGAAGAGCGTCGCCTCACTGCTTTCAAGCAGTGCAAGAAGAGGCAAAATAATAACATGATGATAACTTTCTGATGCACTCATGCTAAGTTTCCTTTGCGGGCGGGAGGGTGGGTAGGGCTGCTCCACTCATGGAGCAGGGCAGGGGCGGAGTGGTATGCCCACTCAAGTGTGCAATGACTGTTTGGTTGGCCCTCTCAGGCCGCCCAAAGCAGTCATACGCACTTCCCTGTTTGCAATGCAGGCTGCATGGAGAACATGCCCACCCCTCCAGCCCCTGGCTGAACGCCTTGTCACAGCGCTCAAGAACAATCACAACGCCTTATTGCAACGTTGTGATTGGCTTAGGGGAGGGAGCCTGGCTGCCTGCTTCCTGTTGCTGGAAGCAGACTAGTAGGAGCACAGAAGATGCGGGACCCGGCCTTGAGGTAAGAAATCTTTTTAAAAAATATTTACAACTCCCGCTCACACACCCCCGTGTCCCTGCCCCCTCCAGTGTCCTTTCCCACGTTTGCCACCTCCCAGCTGTCCAGTCCTCACCGCAGCACTTCTCAATGGCGGCCACTGTGCACCCATGCACAGCGGGCGTACCACTGGTGTGCCAAAGGAATTTTTACATTACAACGCATACCATTACATTGCATTTCATTACAATTCATACGAATACTACGCATATTGCAACAGTGGGGAAAGTGCTGGATAGCGGAGGGGTAAAAATTACTATTCCCACTCCACTGAGTGCAACCCTCAAATTAACCCTTGCACCCCAAAACCCACCCTGAACCCTCAAATTAACCTTGCACCCCAAAACCCACCCTGAACCCACAAATTAACCTTTGCACCCCAAAACCCTTACCCACCCTAAAATTCAAAATTCTCCATTACTGACATTGTAATGGCATGCGTTGTAAAAGCACCTTGCGTTGTAAAAGTTGCATTGTAAAGGCAGTACGATGTGAGGCCTGCGTTGTAATGGACTTCTCCCGTTCCAAAGGCAAGCCATAGGCAAGCCCGTCTGCGTCCATCCGCCCCTGGACCGCGCCTAGCACCAAGGACCCTTCCTCTCGGACACTCCACCCCTACGACCCCAGCACCCTCCTCGCCATCAACCCTGGACGCCACATCGCCTGCCATCTAGCAACACTGTGGAATTCTCTTGAAGCCTGCGCCTGTTGAAACTACAAACGCACCTTCTGCCACATCAGCACACCAGTGTCTCATGCCGCCCAGCCGACCAACAGCACACCCGACCGGCTCAACTGCATCCTCTTCAACGTGCGGTCCCTCCACAAACACGCAACAGAAATCTGGGACCTCCTCGATGCCACCCCTTCAGACATCGCCTTCTTCATGGAAACCTGGACCAACATCTGCTCCGGACCGGACATCGCCATTGCCATCCCTGACGGCTACTAAATCACCCGCAAGGACCACCCCGACCGTCCAGGAGGAAGCATTGCCATCTCCTCCAAAAGCACACTCTGACAGACCACGCACTCTAATGACCCAACAGTGACCATGGAACACCTCCACACCCAGATCCGGACCAACCCCAACCCCATCCTCTGCAGGCACCCTCATCTGCAGGCCCCCCGGGCCATGGACCCCCATTCACCGACACCATTGTAGACCTCATTGCACCCCAGGATCTCCCATCCTACTCAGAGCCCTCGAATTCCACCTGGACAACCACAGTGACCAGAACACCACCCCCTCCTGGGGAAGCTCGCCAATATCAGACTCAAGCAGCTAGTCACAGCACCAACCCACATAGCAGCACACACGCTCGAGCACGTCTCCTCCGCCAGCGGGAACTTCAACTACAGCCACACCACTGGACTTTCCTGGACGACTATCATTGTATACATCACATCTTCACCATGCCCACTGTACACCACCGCCATCATCGCCTCCCCTCGCAGCTGGATCAAGGCCACCGAAGAACTTCTCGTCAACTCCCTCAGCACCACCGCCCTGCCAATGCTTACAGATGATAACACCGCAGCGCGCAACCTCCACCGATGGATCTCCAACTGCGCTGACACCCTGGCACCACTCAAGAAAAGACCAGGCAAACAACACTCCAAGAAGGCCAACTGGTTCAGTCCCGCACTCCACTAGTCCTGATGCCCTGCAGACATCTCGAGAAGTGATGGAGCCACAACATCAATCAACTCCGCAACACAGTCACCCTTGCACTATGGCACACGGGTGCCTGCGTTGGCGCATGGCAGCCATTGTGCACCAACGTAGGTGAAAAAGACAGGGGGGCTTATTCTTGAGCCCCTTCTGACAGTTTCACCCCGACAATGCGTTAGTTTCTTGACGTACTTGCAGCGTGATTCTTGCACCACATTGCACTGTATTTGCAAAGTGACGCATGTAGGCATATGCGTGACCTTGTGAAGCCCTGTGCCACATTATACCTGCATCAGGTATGATGTATGCAGGGTGTGCATTCCCACGCAACAAAGCCTCATAGGAGTGGCACAGTGAAATCCATCAGATTTCACTGCGACAATTGTAAGACGGCACTGCGTCAGTACCATACGCCTGCCTCATGGCAGGCGTAAGGGTGATGCAATGCCACAGGGATAGGCTGACCCCATGCATTGCTGGAGTTGCGTCATGCTTGTGACACAACTGCAGCAATGCGTTACTTTAGCGCTGACAGATACGTCAGGATTCCAGACGTATCTGTCATTAATTGAGACATCGAGCGCTGTACAGTGCATACAGCGCATCCATGGTGTCACAAGAAGGGCGTAGTGAAAAGTGTTGCAACGCTGTTTTATCGCAGCGCTGCAACACTTTTCATGAATGAGGCCCAGGAATGTGCCCTATCTTATTGATGGTGCGCATTCCTGCCCTGTAGTTTTGTCGCAGGGCAGCGCAGCAAAATTCCTTGCATCGCTGTCCAGCATCAAAACTGCGGAAATGAGGCCCGAAGTGTTTGCACCATTTTTAAGACCAGCTATTTTCTGGTCTTAAAAAACTGCCTCTAACTGCAGTTAGAGGCAGTTTTTTTGGTCTTGCTCGATATAAGGAATTCCTTGTAAGTATCGCAAAGTGGGGTTTGCGGCCGTTGTTGCACAGGAAAGCCTACCTTGCATCTCATTTTCGTTAACTATCGCTAACAGAAGTGGTAATCTTTAAAATGCATGTTTTCGATGGAAAACTGCCGTTAACTGAGGTTAGCGACATCTTGTACATATGGCGATAAAAAAATCTCCGCCATATCGTCAAAAAAGTGCCGCTACGGCGGCGTTAACTCCTTGCACATATGCCCCTTGGTGTTTTAGAAAGTTTTGGAAAGGGAATTATAACAATTGGAAATTGGTTTGCTACTGCAGGAGGAGAATTACTTTTTAAAAAATATATAGTTTTATTGCAGAGTTTGACATAAAAATGACACAAGAGGAGAATACCACTGATAAATACCAGAAGTTATAAAACTCAATTCCCATCACCTAGTGATATATAGTGCAACCAAACCATAAAGTGCATACTGTGTGGAAAACAAATACCCACAATTATTCTCCTGGGCAGCCACAGACCCCACCATGGACCAATAGGCCTTAGACCACACATACAGTAAAGTGCATCTTTATCAGCTATCATTATTCCCAATATCCATCATACCGGCTGTAAAAGAGATAATATGGGGTAGTACAATGCGGGCTGGCTTGACTATTCAATCAGCAATTGAGTCCTAAATTCGGCCAGCAAGCCAGTCTGAAAGAAGGGCCCAGACCTGTTTCCCCATCTTGGTAGCCTTCTTGCTTCTGCTTACGTACAGAGACATTTTCAGATTTTACATCACCAGCAAGTGCGCTAACCATTGGTGGAAGGTCTGGGTGTGATCAAGCCAGGCCGATGCAATGCACAAATGGACCGCAGCTAAAACAACAAAAGTAAACAGCTGGGAAGGCCCTAAGGCCATGTTGCTATGTACCCCTAGTAAGATAAGTTGGGTGGGTTAAGATAATATCAACTCTTAACCTAGTTTCAAAAAACCTAGTAATTTTACTCGTTAGTAGTTCTAGTGTGGGGCAACTACAAAACATATGTATTAGGTCTGCTCCTGGATGTTGAAAGCGCGGACTGCAAATGCCCACCAGCCCCCCCAATCTTCCCAGGCATGTAATATAGATTGAATATGGTTTTATAATGCTGTTCTTGCAAATTAGCAGAGAGTAATAAAGTTCAAGCTAACTCAAAGGATTCTAAAAAGGAGCAGTCTGAAGACCCCAGCTTCTGTAGCCATTTCTCCACTTGCCTCTCAAGGTCGTCTTGCCAGAGGGAGTTCAGTGATCTATAAATTCAACTAATTGTGCACTGCGAGACCCCCACTAACATATCCACCAATTCTACTTTCACAAACCCCTGTGAGCCCCCACCTTTCCTAGATAAAAAGCCACAAATTTGCAAGTATTTAAAGAATTCCTTTTGTGTGACCTCAAAATTGGCTCATAATATCTCAAAGGACATTATTCCATCTCGGGAAAAAAAATCACCTAATTTCTTTAGCCCTGGGTCCTCCCAAGCAAGAACACAGGAATCTCAAAAGATACAGGGGAGTATAGGGTTTCTTTGACGCTACCCTAGCTACTCTTGAAGTGCTGACCAAATCTTAAAAGCTCCCTGTAGAGTCTTGAATCAGACTTTCTTAAGGTAACTGGGCTCTTCCTGCTTAAGGAAACAACCTCTAGCTTCTTTTCCCAGCAATAAGTCAAAGATAGGGTGGAATTTCCCCACCTACCAACTGATCTGCCCCCTGTTCTCAATCAAAGAGCACATATACTGGAGAGCCGCCACTCAAAAGTAAAGTTTAAAATTCAGAATGGCCCAGCCGCTTGAACCCCTTTGAATTTGGATTTTCCCTGACTGACTCCCCATCAGCTGAGGTCTAGCAGTAGGCCTACGATAGACTGCTCTTACTGCATTAAAATAGCCAGGTTCGACTCTGAACTGACCCATGGCTGTCCATAAATACCTCCAGGATACCCTATCAACTGCTTCTTCAGTGTCTAATAAAATCAAAGCCATAGGGTCCCCATTGACAGCAGAAGCGTCAAAGAGAGTGATAACCCGATGGGTGTGATCCACAGTCCCCCTCCCGGGTATTAAGCTGTGTTGTCGTGGGGAAACAACTTTGCCTATAATTTGACTCAAGCGCATGGCCAATACTTTAGAGTATATCTTTGTGTTGCTATTGATCAGCGTAATCAGCCTGTGTGACCCAGGCTCTTATTTGCAGAAGACCACGAGTCTGGTGCCGACTGCCCCTTTTGTATCTTCAAAAACATGCCCACCAAGACTGCCCATAGCAGGGAAGAAAACACTTTATAAAAGCTAAAGGGATCTTATCCGTTCCGACTGCTTTCCCTAAGGACCACTTTTTTATTGTAGGCTGAATTTCCTCCCAAGATAGAGGAGCATCCACGAAATCCTGATCTTCAGCACTCAACTTCCCAAATGGGATTGAATTCAGGTACTGCATTACATCTCCACACCCAATCTTCCTGCCCCTGTTCCTCTCTATAAAGCCTTTCATAATACCCCGAAAAACCTCTCGTATTCCCTCTGGGTCAGTGACCAGGCCACCTCGCGTATCCCTCAGTTCGGTTATCTCGCCTTGCACTGCTTTTTGTCTTGTACGAACAGCTAACAAATGTTCAACCCATTCGCTATACTCATAGCACTCCCTCTTCCAGACAAGATATTTATCTGCTGTTTGTTTTGACAATATATCATTGATCATGGCTTTCTCAAGTGCCACTTTGTGTTGTGCTCGCTCAATGTCCAGCCCCTCAGACGCCACCAGAACCAATTGTGACTTAGCTTCTCCAGAGCCCCATACAGATCCATCAGCTGCTGCTTCTCCTTCTTTGCAAGTTCAAACTAAAGCAAAGCGTCTGCCCCCCTAAGGCCAGCCTTAAATTCATCCCACACTACCCCGACCGGGGCGCTCCTTCTGTTATGCTCCAAAACATTCCGGGATCCAGTTACTTACATAGCAAATATATTCTTTGTCAGTGAGTAGTGCCCGCTCAAAAGACCAGTTCTGTGCATTCGTGCCCAGTCCATTCAATGTTATCTCTAAGACCGGCGGGTTATGATCAGACATGACCCGAGGCAACTTTTCAAGTTTACAACCTCAGAGCAGCCTGTGGGAGATAAGAAAATAATCCAGACGAGCATGTGATCTAAGTGGGGTGGAAAAATAGGGGAAATGGGTCTGACATTTTGATTTTATGCCAAGCATCAACTAACCCATGATCCCTCCCCAGGTAGACCAAATATCTAAATACTTTGTGTTTATGACCGGAGTTGGAGTCTACGTCAGCTTCTAGCAGCCCTCCTCCTACATTGATATTAAAGTCACCACAGATTATGATCAGAGTCAGCCAGAGCGCCAGTTTGGAATCCAACCAGTCAAAGATTGCGGGGTCATCCGTGATTGACCCAAACACAGAGCACAGAGTAAATACATCCCTGGAGTAGTGGCACTCAGTGATCACCCACCTTCCAGATTTATCGCCCAGAGAGCGATTAAACATATATCTATTTCTTTGTACCATGATGGCCAACCCGGTCATGCACCCCATTAATTGGAATCCTAGAGATTCCAGCAGGTGCCTCTTTGTCCTCTGTATATGCGTCAA
The DNA here is from genome assembly GCA_963921515.1 of Calotriton arnoldi. NCBI lineage: Eukaryota > Metazoa > Chordata > Amphibia > Caudata > Salamandridae > Calotriton > Calotriton arnoldi. Next base: position 45,397 of record CAWUFW010017725.1, on the reverse strand, counting down.
CTGTAGGCAGAGTATATCTGCCCGTAATACCTTAAGGTCTTGAGCCACCTTCCTCCTCTTGCAATCATCATTCAACCCACAAATGTTCAAGGATGCTATGCAAACCTTACTCATAGCTGGCATACAAGAAAAGTAACGACAAAGGGGGCCCTGCTCCATTTTGCAAATGTGCCTCCCCAACCCCCACTGATACAAAGCATGCACAAATCTTGATTCTCCTCTTGTGTTAAACTCCCCCCTCCAACCCCCACCCAACCTACCCTCAGAGCACTCCCAGCCAGGGCCACTCCCTCCTCCCCATCCCCTACTCCCAGCAGCCATGCTCCCCCCACCAAAATCATGAAGTAGTCAGGCCACCCATGACCTGAGTGATGATTTCCGAGACTACCCTCTACGCACTCCCCCAGCTCAAATGTAATAAATAAAAAAGCAGAAGAGGAAGAAGAAGAAAAAGCAATGAGAACTGATACCCCTATGAATGATAAAGCCATGGAGGCACACACCCCGACTTACGTGGAAAATCCCTACCCGTAGTGACACCCAATAGCCTGCTATAACATACAGAAAAAAAGTATTTTTATTCTAAAAATCTGAAATAATGGGAGCCAATATTAAGCTAGTGACCCTTTCTGACGCAGAAAACCCTCCCTGCTAGGAAACCTGTCAGGTCCCGGCAGAGAGATCATTCAAGTACAGCCTATTCTCAACCTCAGAAGTGAATGTCCGAGTCTTGCCCTTAAAATTAACCTTCAGCTGGGCTGGATTCATCAAGAATGCTTTACCCCAAGATCCTGGAATGTCTGAGACGCCATCTCCTCTCCACCGTGGCATGACAAAAATCAGGCCGGACAAAAAAAGTGGGACTATTATGACTCTGTTTGGCATCCGGTCGGGCCTTTTCAAAGATTGCTTGCCGGAGTAAATAACTCCCAGAGTACACTAAAATAGCTGGGACTATCGACCTGTATGTCATATTGTTTTTTAAGCATCAGTGGGAAGCAATGTACACGCTGGACCTCCAAGGCCCAGTTCCATGCAGTCAGTTCAGGAAAGGCTCCCTTGAGAAGGTTTAGCATGAAGTCATAATGTCACTACCTTCTACTCCCTCTGCAAGCCCCAGGAATCTCATATTGTTCCTTTGCTGTCTATTTTGAAAATCTTCCATTTTCCAGAGTATTTTCATCATCTGGGATTGATAAACATCAGTCTGACCCTTAAGTGCTCCTACATCAAGTTCCAGTGCTCCAGTGCACTTGTCCACTGAGGAATTCCTATCCCCTATTTCTGAACAAGCTTTTATTAACCTTCCTGATAGCCCCTTTCAATTGTTTTGTATCTAATCGGGCCCTGCAGCTATCATTACAAGTTTCCTCCAGTCGTTGTTTAATGGAGTTATAAAATAAGTCCAAGTGAATGTCCTCCTCGCCCTACTGCTGAGGTTGGGTAATTTCCCTCCCGAGAAGTAACATCATTTGCAGAGTGTGATCCACACAACAACCTGTTGGGTTGCTGAATAATCCCATTTCATGGCCTGAACAAATGGGAGTCCTTTTCCATTTTGACCTCCCTCTTTAGGCTCCCTCATTTCCCTTTTTTCCGATGTTTCACTCACTTGGCTGTAACACATGGTCCATCAAGTGTACTGCTTGAGCTAGCCCCTAAAGCCCCTGATGCAAAGGAGTGCAAGTCATCAGCCAGATCACTGAGACTTGGGATGGAGGATTCTGATCGATCTGTGAGTGAGAAGAATTTGCCCCCATGATCTGGGGAGTCTACCAGAGTTTTTGACCCACCAACATTATCTTCACAGGAGTATGGGTCTATGTATACGGGAGCGGATATCATAGGACCCGGGGGTAACGCTCTCCGGTCAGTGCTCTGTACCTCCTTGTCAGGTTCAGGCTCTGCAGAATTAGTAGGGACAGTAATGGACACAGAAGTTGTGTGCGAACCCCCTGCACTTTCCCATAGACACTGTCCCCCATGGCCTCATGCTCCATCAGACAAGACCGCATTCAAGCCTGTCGTTTCATTACTCGGGGAGCATCACTCCACCACAGGGTACCCCACACTGACCTGCATGGCAGCCAGTAGCTCTTGCTCCCGCAGTCTGTCTGACACCTCAGCCAAGCAACTCCTTCCGATGAACAGCCGTTCCAGGGATGCCGCCACAAGAATCCATACTCTCAGATACTGGTTCCTTCTCAGTAATTGACAACAGATCTTCCCCCGGCCGAGGATCCCCTGGCGCAGGGCCGACAAAATCTGTAATTGAGGACTGTGGCTGAACTGTTAACTCCCGCTGCTCCTGCTGGCGGTCTCCCTGCTTAAATTCTTTCTTCAGAGCAGCAGCTTTGGGATGGGTTTCTGAGTCTTTATGGTCACATGCCTCCGTTTTCCTCATTACTGTGCTGCTACAATCTGTTTTTTGGCAGGCTTGTCCGGCTGCACGCTGTGAAGGCGCCACAACTTCTGTCCATTCCTGGACCAGTCTCAGGCCCTTGAACAGAACACACCACCCCGAGATACGCTGTGCAAAAATGCTGCAGAGAGCTCTGACTGCCCAGTGAGCAGTCCTAGAGACAACCACTTCTGAGAAGAGCAGAATCTGGACCTCCGTCTCCCGAGTGCTCTGTTGAATTACTTGCGGATTCAAACAGGGATGAGGTCTCCAACCGGAGAAACACCACAGTCCTAGCCACCTGGCCGCCCTTCTCACTTCCTAACCCCCATCATGGCAGGAGAACAGCTAGAACTAGGAGGGAGCATTGCACATGGTGTGTTACTCGGTCACCATCTTGCTTAATTAAAAACACTCAGTGTTCCAGAAAGTTTTGGAAAGGGAATTATAACAATTCGAAATTGGTTTGCTACTGCAGGAGGTGGAATATTGAAAGCTATTATCATAACGATATTAACAGAGGGGCTTTGCTTAATTTTCCTTATGGCTTTATTTAAGGGTTGCAGATTTTGTATAAACAGAAGAAAGAGTAGGGAAATGAGTAGAAGATTTGAGGAAGAAATAGCCTTGAATAATCACATTTATGAAGAATATCAATCAATCAGGAAATTTTCTCAAGCGCGCTACTCGCCCGTGAGGGTCTCAAGGTGCTGGCGGGGTGTAAGCAGCTCCGGTCAGTCGAAGAGCCAGGTCTTAAGGGTCTTCCTGAAGATGTGCAGAGAGGGGGCACGTCTGATATCGATTGGGAGCTTGTTCTAGGTCTTGGCCACGATGTAGGAGAAGGCCCTTCCACCCGTTCTGGCTCTGCAGATCCGCGGGGTTTCGGCGAGGTCGGCGGATCGGTGGGTTCTCTTGGGTATGTGGAAGGAGATTCTCTCATTGAGGTATTGGGGTTTGGTGTTGTGGAGGCATTTGTAGGCATGGGTGAGTGTCTTGAAGGTTACTCTCTTCTCGACTGGGAGCCAGTGGAGGTCTCGCAGGTGTTGGGTGATGTGTTCTTGTCGAGGGAAGCTGAGGACGAGTCTGGCTGCGGGGTTCTGTATGGTCTGGAGTTTGCAGAGCAGAAACGGCATTTCTGTAGTCCAGTCTGCTGGTTATGAGTGCGTGGGTGACGGTCTTTCTTGATCCATTTGAAGGTCTTGTGAAGGATGCGGAGGGTGTTGAAGCAGGTGGAGGCGACGGTGTTGACCTGTTGGGAAATGGAGAGGGAGGAGTTGAGTACGATGCCGAGGTTCCGGGCATGGTCCGTGGGGTTGGGCAGGCTGCCGAGAGCGTTTTGGCCACCAGTTGTTGTCCCATGTGGTGGGGGAGGGTCCGAGGACGAGGACCTCTGTCTTCTCTGAGTTGAGCTTCAGGCAGCTGCTACTCATCCAGGATGCAACATCCTTCATTCCTTCCTGGAAGCTGAGTCTGGTGGTGACGGGATCCTTAGTGAGGGAGAGGATGAGCTGGGTGTCATCGGCATAGGAGACTATGTTGAGTCCGTGCTGTCTGACAATGGCGGCGAGGGGGGCCATGTAGATGTTGAAGAACGTAGGGCTGAGTGACGATCCTTGAGGTACTCCGCAGTTGATCTCTGTGGGATCGGAGAAGAAGGGTGGCAGTCTGATTCTTTGGGTTCTGCATGTGAGGAAGGGGCGGAGCCATTCTAGGGCAGTTCCCTGTATGCCGGCGTCGTGGAGTCTGGCGGTGAGTGTGCGGTGGGAGACGGTGTCATAGGCTGCGGAGAGGTCGAGTAGGATCAGGGCCGCGGTATGGCCTTGGTTGAGGAGGGTGAAGATGTCATCTGTGGCGGCGAGTAGAGCGGTCTCAGTGCTGTGGTTGCTGCGGAATCCGGATTGGGAGGGGTCGAGGATGGAGTTCTCGTCGATGAATTTTGTTAGTTGGGCGTTGACGGTCTTCTCGGTGACTTTGGCCGTGAAGGGGAGGAGGGAGATGGGTCGGTAGTTTTTGAGGTCTGAAGGATCTGATGTGGGCTTCTTGAGCAGGGGCTTGACTTCTGCGCGTTTCCAGTCATCGGGAAAAATGCCGGTTTTGAAGGTGGTGTTGATGGTGTGTCATAGTTCCGGTGCGATGGCGGCAGCGGCTCTGTGGAAGATGTGGGGAGGGCAGGGGTCCGTGGGTGCTCCTGAGTGGATGCCTTTCATGGTTGATTTGGAGTCTTCGATGGTGGCTGGGGTCCAAGCGGAGAGGGTGGGTTGGCTGCCCTTGTTGGAGGAGGGAGTGGTTTCGGAGTCCGGTATCTGTTCGTTAAAGTTATCATAGAGGGACTTGATTTTCTGATGGAAGCAGGAGCTGAGCTTGTTGCAGAGGTCCTGGGAGGGGGTGATGTCCATGGCCTCGCTGGGGGGTTTGGTGAATTCTTGGAAAATGCTGAGGAGTTCCTTTGAGTTGCTGGAGTTGGCGGTGATCTTGTTCTGGATGAAGGTCCTTTTGGTTGATCTGATGAGTTGGTGGTATTCTGTCATGGCGTTCGTGTATGTGGTGCGGTCTTCTGAAGTTTTGCTGTTTTGCCAATTCTTCTCAAGATGTCAGCAGGGGCGTCTGGTTTTTTGGAGGTCAGCAGTGAACCAGGTGGCCTTTCTGAGGTGCTGTCTGTCGGGGTTGCGAAGGGGTGCGAGTTAGTCTGCGCAGTTTGTGATCCATCTGTGTAGTTCTTTGGCTGTGAGGTTGGCGTTGGTTTAGGTGGAGGGGGCATCGCGGTTGAGGGTTAAGTTGAGGTGCTCCTCAGTGACCTTGCTTCAGTTCCTTCGCGGTGGGTGGGGTGCAGGTTTGGGGGTGGTGGGTTTGTTGACGTGGAAGTGTAGGCAGTGGTGGTCCGTCCAGAGGGGTTCGTGGTGTGGCTGAAGTGGATGTTGTTCGCTCCTGCGAAGATGGGGTCGAGGGTGTGTCCTGCCATGTGGGTGGGGGTGGTGACGAGCTGATTCAGTCCGAGGTTGGCGAGGTTGTCCAGGAGGGTGGAGGAGTTGGGGTCCTTGAGGTTGTCGAGGTGGAAGTTGAGGTCTCCGATGAGTATGTAGTCCATGGAGGCGATGACATGGGGTGCGACGAGGTCAGCGATGGTAGTGGTGAACGCTGTTCAAGGTCCAGGGGGCCTGTAGGCGAGGGTGCAGTGTAGGGTGGTTCTGGAAATGGAGGTGTTCGGTGGTGGAAGGGGAGTCGCTCATGCTGGAGGTGGTGAGTCTGAGGGAGCTCTTGTGTGTGATGACAAGTCCCCTTACCGGGCAGTTGGGGCGGTCCTTCCTCTGGATCTTGTATCCGTTGGGGAGGGGTGTGGCGATGTCGGGGGCGAGGTGGAGTTGGTCCAGGTTTCTGTGAAGAAGGCAACGTCAGGCGAGATGGTGTTGAGGAGGTACCAGATCTCTACGGCATATCTGTGCGGGGAGCGCACATTGAGAAGGATGCACCTCAGGGCTTTGGGGGAGTTGGCGTTCGGCGTGGGGGCGACAGCCGTGGGGGTGTAGAGGGTGGTGAAGGTTCAGCCACAGTGTCAGCAGGAGAACTGGCCGTGGGTGGATTTCAGTGTAGACAGTTGGCAGTTGTTGTTCCTTCCGGGGTTGAGGCCGAGGAGGGCGGCTGACTCATAGCGGTGGGTGGTCGGAGAACCAAGGTTTCTGGCGCTGGTCACAGTCGGGTCGCGAATGGGCACAGACGGGCTTGCCTTTGGCACGCCTTCGGCTCGCCAGCAGCGTGCCAGCTGCGTGCATCCACTGCGCGCATCGGCCGCCATTAAATAGGGAAGGGGGAGGGAAGCACAGCTGGGAGGCAGGAACGGGAATGGCAGGGGGGAGGGACTGTGGGGGAGCAACGGCAGGAAAAGGGCGGCAAGAAACAGGCACGGAGGAGAAAACAGGGGCAGAGGCACAAAAAACGAATGAAAAGGGCAGAAAACAGAGTCACAGAAAAACAGGCACAAAAATTACAATAAAATTACAATAAGAGACAGACAAAAGACACAAAGACAAAACGGGCACAACAACACAGACAGAGAACAGTGGAAAATCAGAACAGGAAGGCTCTCCCAACGGACCACCAAGGATGAGGCGAAGGCAGGAGCCTGCGGATGGAAGAGGGCCTCGAACACCTACCTGGGAGAGAGGTGTCTGGGGCAGCGGCTGGGCAAGGCTACAGCGGAGCTGCTTGGGCGGAGAGCGGGACTCTGGCCAGGAGGAATACAGAAAATCAAAATAATTTAAAAGCTAAAAAGAAAAAGAACAGACTGTTCTGGAAATGAGAGTGTGCTCTGATAACTCACCTGTGGAAATATCATGGTTACGATAACCATCAGAGGGAGAAATAGGGAGTTTAAAACAAAACACAATTTAACTCGGCAAATATATAAATGTATTGCCTAATGTGTAGATTAAGTGAATAATTAATGTTTGGAAATAATGCCCAATGCACTAGGTAGCAATATTTTCACATACGAGTCCTCAAAATGTTAATATAGCACTGTTTATGAGTAGTTGACTTTTTCTGGTAACGGTAATTGGTCATCCAAATTGTCTAATGTCCGTGCAAAGATGTCAAAAAGTGTGCACGGGGTCTTTCGGTTTGCTTCAAAACTGGGGGAACGACGCATCAAGGACATGACAGACATCTATAAAGCTAGATGTGCCTCTATTGCATTATATGGCGCGGGGGTGTATGGCCACAATACCAGCCAGGAACTGCAATTAGAGGAAAATTCCTTTTTAAAAAAGCTTTTATGTCTGCCTGCATCCGCATCCTCTGAGTTAATACATCGTGAAGTTGGACTAAGATACCTGTCAGACCTGATCGCTCTTAGACCTCTAATGCTATGGAGATCAATTTGGTCTAAAGAGGAAACAAAATTCACTCAATCTATTGTCAAGGATTGCTTGCAATTGGACAATTGTTTTATGATCCCTTGGCTAAAATATATAGCAGATGTTAATAGAGATTTATTTATGTTCATGATCCAGGAAAGTCCAACTGATGTGAGAGGCCTGTCTAAACAGGAGATAAAGAACACATTTTTGGCCCATAAAAAGGATTGTAGGATGAGAACTGTGGGGAAACAAACCACATACCTGCTTTAGCAATCGATTATAGATACCGATGGCTTCAGAAGCTATCTGTCACTAGTTACAAGACCCTCACATCGCTATGTACTAACAAGGATGAGATTGGGTATTGTTCACCATCTAGTTGCATTCCCCGAAATGAAAAAACGGCCTGTCACTTTATGCCCATGTGATCAGCATTCTAAACAGAGCACTATGCACTTTTTACTTTTGTGTGATCTATATCTGAACTATAGACTTGTCTATCTAAAACCCTTGTTCAAGAAATATAATGTAAAAACTACTAATGCAGCTATGAGCCTATTGTTTGCACTTAGAGACCCCGAGATCTGTTTTTCTGTTGCAATATTCATTTTAAAATCAATTTATGCGATAAAAAGTATTGTTTTTGTCTAACTGTTTTTAATTGATTTTAATGTACTAACTAATTATGATTATATCTGTGGTATTGGATTTAATTGTTTGTATACGCATATTTGTTGCTTTTCTGGTTGCTACACAACCCGAATAAAGCTTGCTGAATCGAGTAGTTGACTAGAAATTATGAAAATGCATTAATGCTTAAATTCTTGACCCTTTCCATGATCGAGTTCACATAATAAATGTTTCATATTATTCTGCAGAATATTTCCACACATGTGGGAAGAAGATAAAGTCAGTATTAAAATTCATTGTTTAATAGAATTAAGAAGCAGAATCACATAGAAAATGATATACAAGATTGTAGCTGACCTCTTGTATTACACACTTGTTTTATTTCTGAAGGGTAATTCAACAATTGACTAATGTTCTCAGGTTGTTGTAGTCGCATTATTTTCTACATAGCCATTGTGAGCTACATACAATTTATATTATGTAGAAGGTTAAGGCTGTAGTCTCATCCGTGAGAAAAGGACATCAGCAATGTAAAAGCTCATGTGTGGACTAAAATGAAATAACAAAGTTTCACTCCTGAAGATTACAGTCTGAAAGGTTTTTGTTTCGCTGCCTGAGAAGTCTTTCCCCAGGTAGATTCTGAACGTTATTTGGACAAGATGAGGAGAAGATGCAACAGAGACTGCAACATTCTGTTTTAGTTGCTGATAAGTATACGTGTTCCTAGAGTAGACATGGCTACTGTGACTTCTTCTTTGCCCACCATTTTCCCAGACCCATCCCATCCTGCTGTTCCTTTTACCTTTGCAGATTGGCTATTGCTGCTGCATTTCTGATTTGACTTGTGCCTTTGGTTATTGAAGACTCTATTGAATTTCCTGGAACTCTTTTTATGGGAGGGACTACTTTGATATTTTTGATATATGAGCTTAATGCTTGATCTAACTTTCGAATTTGAACTCTTTATGAGTTTGACTAATGCCTTATTTCCATCCTGTTCCTTAGAATAGGGATTATTTTCCTTTACGAAACACGCTTAATCAATTTTCTTATATTAAATGAACACATTTTCTTATCAATTCTGTAAATGATTGACTAATTTGCTACTAAACAAAACTGATGTCTAATAGAGAATCATTTACTAAAATGTTTGAAACTAAAGCAGTTAAAAACTAGATATAACTCTCATCATTGACTGAACTTATAGCAGAATTGTAAATGTTATTTTGTGAATTTATAGCCCCTGACTTCTTCAGCCACACGGCAAAGGTCCATCGACCTGCCATGCTGAAAATCGATGAGTGGGGATCAGCCCTTATTGTGTGATTGTAAGTTGTGTTAATTTAAACTGATTCCCACTACAACAGCAGCAACTAGACCCTTAACACTATGGGAAAAGCTTTTCACATCCTACTTGAGTCTTAAGGGCCTTATATTTAATATTTATGGTATCTTGAAAGAGATTGAACCAGAAACAATATGGTCTTACATGAAAAAGTGGTCCCAGCTCATCTCCATGTTATAACTATGGTCTAACATTCCATCACTTAGCTAAAGTGTACAGAACAGGCAACTGGTGCACAAGATCAAGATGGCATGGCATGTTATGCCCCGCAGACTAAAGCTAAATGTATGGATCAACAGATGGACTGTGTTGGAGGGGGTGCAGGCAAGAGGGCGACACGTTACATATTTAGTGGTCATGTCCAAAAAATAACGTTTTCTGAAAAGCGATCCGTAGTCGCATTCGGTGTGTGGTGGGATAACCGGTGAGACTGTCTCCGGCAGTACTCATTCTGGGCCTCAGACCCCCATGGTCGTTAATTCAGGGCCTCAAACCCAGCGGGAAAGGTAATATGTCAAAAGTGGACTGTCAACTTTTAAGTCTGCAAAATAACTGCTGCCACTGAGATGGAAGTCACCAACCATTCCAACGATGCAGGAAAGGGCTGATAAGCTCTTGCCATTGTTGGCCATGGAAAAGGTGATGTGGGGTCTCATAGAAATGGACCATAAATTTGAAAGCCAATGGCACTCATTGGTGGACTACTTATCAGATAGGGGGGGAGGGGTACATTTGCCCTAGAGCTTTGAGAAAATAGTAGCAAAAATCATTAGCAGACGTGACGAACGTGTTCAGAGAGAAAAAAACAAGAATGTATATATTTGCATATATTTCCTACAAATCATAGCCCCTGGATGGAAGTATATAATAATCTGCTATGGTGACGTCTGTGGCAGAAGCTTTGTACACACCTTTGTACAGCCAGGTACTGCCTAGGCTTGCACAGCCGGTCAATTGTACTGGGCAGTATGTCCTTGGAGACACAGCTACCTGGATGAAAAAGTCGTCTCTACCCATGGACAGAGCATATTGTCTTATTTACGTCACTTCTCACATAAATGAAAAAATTGCTGGAGACAGTGCCGCCATCCTCATGATGTGTGTGAGAACACTAGTGTGAGAATTTTTGGTGAAAGCAGCTAATGTATTTGTTGTATGTCTTTCAGGGTTAAAGACAAAACTATAAATCGCTAAAACTCTTGACAAATTTGCTTTATGCACGAAACACTGGCACGCTATTGTGAATAACAGTAACTAATAGTAATAAAGGAAATGCATAGTAGTGCAACATTATACAACATACACATATCTTATGCATGACTCTACATATGAGAAGCTAGGTAAAGTGTTAGTCATAGCGTTGTACATCATAGGTCAGAAGTCATATATGTCTCACACATTAGAAACAAAGGTGTGCAGACAACACTCCTAGGTCACTGTTTCATTCTCTTCCTCCTCCTTTTTGACTTTTCTGCCTTTCTCTCTGTTACTCTGGGGGGAATGCGATGACAATAAATAATTTATGTCCTGCAAAAGAAGTGCTGGGCCCACCACTGGGTAAGTACTGTTTCTATGTAAAAATTAAGGGTGTGCGAAACTCACATAATTTGCTATAGCATAATCACACAAAATTACAGCAAAATTAATTGAGATTATGCAGATAATACGCAAGGAGCACAACCCAGCCTTTGGTGCTATTTTCTTAGCCAAAATGCACCGTTCCGTCCAAAATAGACTCGAGGATGCATTTTGCGCTAAATTACTAACACTAAACGCAAATGAACACGAACAGCAGCAGCCAGCAGACGCTAATTTAGTTGTTCTTGTGCTCCTGTGGTAGAATTTGTGTGCCAAATTATTCATAATTATGCGAATGGGCATATCTGTGCAATCTTTGACAATTACAAGTCAAATGAGTAATGCAAAATTATCGAAATCACTCTGATAACTCCAGCATAATTAAGATTTCGCAGAGGCTTAACAAAAATTCCTAGCATGGAAAAAAAGTGAATAGCATTATACATTTTTTAAGTAAAAAGTGCGATTACTTGAGGCAAGTGTTACTAAATATTTTAGTAACCATCAGCCAGAGCTCACTGAAATGTGTTAAACATTCTTTACACCTTAATATAAAGGTTTAACATAATTTATCTTAAAAGGACGAGAATTAAAAATAGTAGCTCTGCGTCTTCCATAATTTACCTGTTTTTCTGCCATTTAACCTTTGAGTTGTCTCTCACTTTGTCCGCTTTAAGTTTACACTTGCAGTGAGTTTTTGTCTGTGAAATAAATGTATTGGCCAGTTACCAAACACATACATTCACTGTCATTGTTGGCAGCTTAAAGAGGCTTTATGGAAGCACATGCTTATACAATTTCTGACATCGTACACATGGATCAGCTACCATTGATGACTAATAGCAAGGACGTTTCCGCTGGGACTGCTGGTTTACAATCTAAATCCTGACTTCCGATATTAATGTTAATTTATGTACATATTCTCGGCTGATGTACTACCTTGTCACAGCTAGGAATGCCATAGTGCGCAACACAATGCAATACATGGGGAATGTGTTTTGGGAATTGTGCGATAGAGGGGATTATACTAATCCAAAATAGGCATGGGATATAAACTTAAATCTCAGGTGATCTGTGGTATGACTGTAGTCAGTAATGATCTATAGCCCATGCACTACTCAACATCGTATTACATCTGAGTAAGTCGGCGCCCAAGGCTTACATTTCCATAGTTATGCCTGAATAGGGCATGGGATGTAAACTTAAATATCAGGAGATCTGTGGTATGACTTTAGTCAATAATGATCTAAAGCCCATGCACTACTCAACATCGCTTTACATTTGAGGTAGTGGGCAGCCAAGGTTTTCATTTCCACAGTTATGCCTGCAAAAATAGAATTCATCATTAAACTATGACATGAAGCCTGACTTGAGTTAGCTTAGTAGAACAAGACTTGGCTGTGTCATTATTTGATGTGCTTATCATTTGTGTATACGAATGTTATGTTCAGTTCTTAAGCAGTGAAGATTTGAAAAGCAAAATACATCCAGATGTTGGTAATAAAATCATTTTTTGGGCTCAGATACTTGTTTCCTACAATCTAAAATGAAATAAAACTCTGAGAACTATTTGGAAGGATCACAATGAATGCATCAGTCCCAGCTTGAACAAATGTTGCCAATATTTGATGATGTGTTTCACAATATCAACTGTGACTATGATTTTAAAGGAACTCGGAATAGGGCTGAACTTTACCCCATTGTTATTCTAAGTAAATTATACATGCAATTTTAGTAAAATCAAAAGATTTTGGTTAACAGCAGAACTAAAAGAATGGATGAGAGAGTTTTCCTAACGAAGCTTTCAACCACACTATTGCAACTCTTTGTACTATAAAACTAATATTTTCATATGAGTGTTTTAGCTATCAGTGGCACATTATATCCAGTATAAGGGCAAGAGTATCTTTATCAGTTTAATAAATGCAGAAGAATAATGATTGCTATAAATGTATAAAAAATAAATAGCAATCAAAAGGAGGGAAATAGAAGCTTATCCACTCGGCTTCCAAACCCCAAAGACAACCAATCAAGGAGTGAACGCATCCCGATGGGAAATCTATGCTACTCTTTGTCCATCCAGTCAACCCCATTGGTTTTCTAAAAGGACTGTCCCCTACTGTTGTTTAATCAGTGGCATGCTTCATCGTCGAGTCCTAGCCCAGATACATATGATATCTGGACTGAAGCAACTTTGAAAATCAAGAGAGCTCATAGTTTTTATTTTTTATTTTAAAGTGATACTTATATTAAAATGGCCTCAGGGTAAATAAAGTACTCCAATAGCATCAAACCTTGTTTTTAACCTTGCCAGGTACCCGAGAATGATTAAAGTAGAATTAAGGATACCACAAGGCAATTTTAATATATAGATCAGTTTTATAACAACTAAGAGCTTCCTTGATTTTCAAGGTTGTGCCCGTCCAGATACGTATGGATTCGATGATCAAGCATGCCACTAATTGGGTGAGAATCCTTTCAGAAACCCAATAGGGTTGGCTGGGTGGGCAAAGAGTAGCGTACATCCCCCATCGGGCTGCGACACCTCCCTTTTGATTGGTTGTCTTAAAAAAGAAATAGCCCTAATAAAAAATAACCAGAAGGAGCCCTTCTCTTTGTTGTAGCATCAGAAATAGCAATGATGGAAGTGCAAGGGAAGTAGCACACGTAGTAAATTGGGCAATTTCAGTGACACTATCTTTCTTACTAGCAGACAATAATCCCTTGTGCTCTTCTTGTTTAATGGTGACAGGTCATGGGTGCTTCTGTTGTTTGTGAGTCCTTATTTTCTTTTTTTTGTTTTCTTTTTCTTTCCTTTTTCTGCATTTGGCGTTTGGGGGGGGTCATTCAAATTTACCAAGAGGCTTGATTTATAATTTCAAGAAATTGCACAGGGAAAGTGTCAGACCCTACCTGAGGCCATATTCTAGAAAGTGCCACAGGGGCACAACGGGCATGTGCGCCCACTTTGCGCGCCCTCAGGGCACTTTGATATTACAGAAAGGGGCGTAGAAGCTTGTAAGCCCTTTCTGTAATAAAGAAGGCGCACATATAGCACCAGTGCTAACACCAGAGGGTGTTCCCTCATTTACATGGGCATAGCCCCATGCAAATGAGGCAATCCCTTTGCCCCTGTGCCATATTATAGATGCGGGCTCAGAGGCAAAGAAGCTGTCAGGAGGCGCACTGATAGTTTGCCCCCTGATGGCAGCCCTCTGGAGGGTGGAAAAGGGGTTCTATGGACCCCCCCAGACATCCCCTTGCGGGCAGGTGCTGTCACTGCACCCACCTGCAAGGGGATCTTTCTGCTCTCTTATAAGTGCAGGCGGGATTCCGTTTTGAAACACGGAGCGGCTATTTCAAAGCTGCTCAGGTTTTACTTGAGTGCCTTGCCCCCTGGGCAGCATGACTTCGCAGCTGCCCTGGGGACAGCACATTCAATGTAAATAGGGTGCACTTTCCCTGTTTGAGCCCGGCGAACCTGTTTTAAGGTGCACCGTGGCGCAAACAGGGAAAGTGTGCCCTGTGTGTAATAGGGCTCCTGGTGATCCATTACATTTGTGAAGCATAGGCATATGACACTCAACTAGCTGGATTTTGCTGTTTGGGACAGAAAGGTTTCTCCGAGTATGGAAGTACCTGCATGTGTTGTAACTGTACATCAGCTAGGAGTGGGGAATTACTGATGACAAAAATGACCATTGAATGCATTGCCAGTGACTGAAGTTTAAAAGCATGGGCATCATGATCATCATGGTCATGTGATATTTTGAATGGCTTAAGGATGGAACAGGTCACACAAGAATTGGCAGACCCAGTGTATTTCTTCATTAGTCCTAAGAATGCACTGTGAGGACCAGGTCTTGATCAGCACAGGAGGCATCCTCTTTTTAAAAAAAATCTTTGTATTGTTTTTTTGCGAACAAGAACAACAGTTTGTCACCAACATTTCTGTGTTATCCATCATTAACAAGGATTGGGTCTCCCTATAGGGTGTTGTAAAATTGCCCCTCATTTCTACTCCCCCTTCAATCGTCCATGCTTGAGGGTGAGGTTTAAGCAAGAGCCATGTGGCTTTAGCATGTCCCCTTACAGCCCCCGATAAGACTTCCATGCCGTTCATATTGTCTCCCACTTCCTGGGGCAGTACCTCCCCTCAGAGACTACCCTCTCTGCCATCATGCACCAATCCATGCCCCTCTTCCATTAATTGATGGCCAGCTGAACGTCAGTACCCTATCACCAGGCAATGTTTCACTTCGCCACTATCAGGTGTAGTGCCAGCCACAATTTCAAGTATGTAAGCACCGACTCATCCCCCCATATGATAAACACAAACCACCTGGCAGTTTGTTTTATTGGCAGTCCTGTCACTTGTTCAACGCATTCCTCTTTCTCATTCCAATAGTTCTGTATTTTTGGACATTCCTAGACGATGTGAAAGAAAGAAACTTCTTGATCACACTCCCTTATGCACAGCTCTGATGTGCTATTCCCCATTTTATGTTTGAGTGTTCTGGAGAATTATGATTTGTGTAGGAAGAAGAGCGGCACAAGTCAAATGCCTGTCTGAATGGCAATTTCATGCAGGTCCTGTAGGGCTTCTTTCAATTCCTCCTCTTCAAACTCACACACCTCTTTTTGCCAATCGGCCTAAACTCACCCACCTCTTTTTGCCAATTGGCCTTTCGTTTCTGGAGGACGTCTGGGGAACTATGGAGAATCTTTTGTAGACTAGGTACACTGTGCCTTTAGTTAGGGGGTTCATTAGCAGCTTGATTTCCAGGTAGGTAGACTTCTCCAGTGTTGTACCTGTTGTAATGTGAGAGAGTAGAGCGTGTCTAACTTGTTGGTATATACATTTTCTAAAAGCCGATACCCGGTAGCCTCTAATTAAAGTTTCAAATGGAATCAATCCGCTTTTTATCCACAGGTCACCTAGTTTAGAGAGTCCTGTCATGTCATATTTTGTGATCCCCTTTAGGTTTCCCACCGCCTTCAGACTGTCGCTGTCCCAAATTGGCGCTTGCTCTGTTAGGGTTCCTTTCTTTTCCAGGTATGCCA
Organism: Calotriton arnoldi; assembly: GCA_963921515.1. Taxonomy (NCBI): domain Eukaryota; kingdom Metazoa; phylum Chordata; class Amphibia; order Caudata; family Salamandridae; genus Calotriton; species Calotriton arnoldi. The sequence continues at coordinate 29,526 of CAWUFW010017725.1, read as the reverse complement.
TCACTTCTCTTCAGACTGACACCGCTGTGTCCATGTGGAACGGTAGTGTCCCGGGGGTTAACCTATTCAGTATTGCAGGGTACCCTCTAGCGCCCATCCTCTATCTGTCCACCCTAACCGCTGGCTCGTCTTGGGGGACAAATATCCAGCCATTTAGTTTTTTAATATTTACAGTAATCTTGGAACATGTGCTGCGGTTCGGCCATATATAGCATGATATAATTTGCATACAGTGATAGTCTTTCCTTCTAAGTGCCCACCAATTTCAGGCCTCGGATAAGTGGATCTTGTTTGACCCAAGCCACAAGGGGTTCCAGTGCCAAAGCGAAAAGCATGGGGAAGAGTAGGCACCCTGTCTGGTTCCTCTCCTGATCTTGAACTGTCTAGAATGCATATCACCAGCCTACAACACAGCCAGTGGTTGCCGGTAGAGGAGTTCCACCCACTGCCTGTATCTGGGGCTGATGCCCATTTTCTCTAGAATCCCAAACATATATGTCCACTCAAGCATATGAAATGCCATTGTGGCATCAAGAGACATAACCAGCATTGGTTCCAGCATGTTGTAAATGAGTCTCAGGACTCTGTCTAAGCGGTGTATATTGGGTTTGGCCCCTCTGTTGGGCATAAAGGCAGAGTGATCTGGGTGGGCCAGTGTTAGCATTGCTTTTTTAAGCCTCATCTTTTACATCTTGGCCAGTATTCGGGCCTGCACTCTGAGTAGCAAGATTGGCCTTTACAAGGGGCATTCATCAGGGGGCTAGTCCTCTTTTGGGATGACCACAATGGTGGCCAGTCTTTGGTCTTGTGGGAATATGCCCTCAGCATTCATCAGTGGGCTTGTCCTCTTTAGGGATGACCACAATGGTGGCCAGTCTTTGGTCGTGTGGGAATATGCCCTCGTTTTCTGCCTCTACCACCATGTGGAGCACATGTTTTGATAAATGGGTGGCCAAACTCTTTTACAGTTCATTGGGCATGCAATTAGGTCCCGTGGCTTTATCCTATTCTACCATTCTGGTTGCAGAAGCTATCTCAGTAGCTTCAGTCTCAGTCTTTAACAACTGTCTGTTTCCTGCCGAAAGGCCGGGGAGTTGAATGTCATTGTAGAATTCCCTTATGTTAGCATGGAACTGGATGGTGGAGGACGCAAATGTTTTGGCATAATGCTCTGAAAACACCTCCTCTATCTCAGGATTTCCTCTTACTACTGCCCCTGGTAAATATTTAATATCCAGGACCCTGTTCCAAGCTTGGTTTCTACACTCTAGCCAGGCTAATAGTTTCCCACATTGAATTCTTGCTACTTACAGTTCACACTGTAAGGATATGTATGTAGAGTTGTTCTTTGCCATGTCTCTGTGTTACCTCTGTTTCAGTTCAAGATATCTTATTGGGGAGTGATCTGAGAATCCTCTTGCTAGGTGTTTGGCCCTCACACATTTCCCCATGTGTAAGCATTGTGTAAGGAAATAAACTATGTATGAGGAGCTTTTGTGTGTTCCAGAATAAAATCTGTAGAGGGTTAAGAGCTTGCCTTATGTCGGCCAGTCTGAGCGCCTCCAGGAAGCCTGGCAGGGGACTGGATGCCCTCCAAATCTCTTTCCTTGCTCCCCTTACCCATTCCTCACTGACCACAGCATTAAGGTATCCCACTTGGCACAGGAGTTATCCTCATTCCCATCCTCATTCTCATCCTCATTCACACAGCATTAATATGAGTTATCTTATTCCAAAGAATCAAAGGTTTATTCTGGGTTAAATCAATCTGGGGCAAATTCCACAAAGTAAAGAAAGTAGGTCTGAGCTGATTTTACCAGGAAATATATCTTTAAGACGAGAAAGGGATTAGAGAACTCAAAATGAGATACCACACATTTGTGGCATGTGGTGTAGACTATGAAATGGAGATAACTGTTTTGGAAGGGGACGCAGACTGGGATAAAAGGCACACATTTAAAGAGAAGATGAAGATTGAGAAAGAAAGCAGTTCGTTTTTAAGGTGCATTTGATATTGTAAGGTTTGCTTATATTAGTCAACTTAACAAAAGCATTACAAAATCAAAAACCACAAGGCTCGTAATATAATCATAAAAAACACAGGGAAACACAGAAAACACAGAAACCGACACACAAAACATGTAAAAGTGCGGGTGGAGATTTATATCTCTGCCTCAACATACGTTGACATTATTTTTTCAATTCACAAAATAGTATGTCTGTTAAGCTGTGCAGGCCGGGGTTTCAACCAAACTACTCTCAGTACAATGTGGCTTCTTCCAGGTCCTCCTATTTCTCCCGTGCAGAACTCTATAAAGTGTAGAATGAGCCACAGGGAGACTGAAGCCTCAGTTCGAGTGTTTTCTTTTTTTTTGTTCTCCTCAGAAAAAAATCAGCATATTTCCTCTGGAGAAGTCCTTCCCCAACAAATGGGAGAGCTGGAGGTGGGAACCATTTTCCTTCCCCTCCTGGAAAGAGAATTTCCTATTATTATCAGAGTATCAATACATCATCATAATGATATTTCCATATTTATGCAGTGTTCCGTTTAGCACAATTCACATAATATTAAATTTGCTATTTCAGCTGGAAATCGGTAAAAAGCTACCACTGCAGCTCACTATAGAAGTTTGTGCGAGGTCATTTTTTCTAAGATTTACCATCTCTTTGCAGGAGTGTAATTAGTGCAGTTAATGAAGCAATTGCTTTCCTTTATCGACAAATAACTACTTCATTAATGCAGCACATTCGAAGCAGGGCACACATTGCAGTTATTACCTTTCTAACAGCCAATTTAATCGCATCTCTAGCTATAAAACAGTTATTTCACAATAACAGTTCTCATTTATGCACACATTTCCCTTTATGAAGGAGTGTTTATGAAATAAAAAATTGGATGCAAATAATAATCAGATGCATAGCTATGCAAAATACCTGTTACGTTAATGGCAGTGATAGTTGTTTGGAATTGGGGGAACAAAAACTTTACAGGTCTACTCTGCAGATATACAGTTAGTAGACTATTTGCAGAGAGTGTGTAGAAATTACCTATACCTTACCTGTCCTAAAGAAGCATATGATACCCAGTTTTTGCGAATCCCAAGAATCCTCACTCACTGGATGGGGTGTGCCACCTTTTGTGTGTACAGTGAGGCTGTGCTACAGTGCATGGCAGACAACTATCTTACTACGTGGGGTTCTAGCAGTGGCATTTTGGCATGTCACATGTATAGCAATGAACGACTGCTAGGGGGTTATTGCTTATTGATTAGTGGTAGTTCCTGCAATGAGTTGGCAGCCAGAAATTGTCTGTGGCTGCAATATTTTGGAAAGATTGTGAGCTTGTAGGTCAATAACTATAGAAATCAAACCAAAATTGTAGGGACTGGTGATAGGCGTATCTTGTTCAGACTAGGCCAGTACATAGTTTAGGATCATTTTTCTTAATCCATTAGTCATATTTCTGAAAGTCGTTTTTAGGTCCCGCCTGAGCCAGCGCATGCGCTGCTCTGGCGAGACTTTTAGTAAGTGGGCTTCAAAAAGCCGACCACAGCTTTTTGTGTGGCCTAGAGCGTGCGGTTACGCGCACAGTTACGAGCACAGGCGCCATCTGGCTTTCCTGTCTCGTCATGGCTCATTAAGTGCATCGCTCGCGGGCACCCTTACAGCCCGCGATCGCGATCACTTTCGCGGCCGCGCGGCCGCGTCACTTTCACGGCCGCACGGCCAATGCTTCTTCTTTTTTTTTTACTTTTAGCGCGAGGCGCGCGCACGCACGCAACACTTGCGTGCTTGTTTTCTCCCGCTTTCTATTTTCTCTGTGATTCTGCGCTTCTCTCGCTCATTCACTTTCTGTTTCTCCTTCGCCTCCCACCCCTACATTTTGTGGTTCTGTCACTCTCGCTCTATTTTTATCCCCCTCTGTATTTCTGGTCTCTTTCTTCTCCGGCCACTTTAAATCTCTCCTTTCTTCCCTCATCTCTCTTGCCCAAGCCTTCCCTTTCCTCTATTGTGCTCTGTTTTTCTTCGCACCTCTGAATTCATGTCTCCAAACTGTCTAGCTTGTCTTTTTATCACTCTCTATCTCTTTTTCTCCCCAGCCTCCTTGGTTAATCCTCTTCGAACTCTCTCCTTTCTTTCTGGTTCTGCTTCTCTTTGGCTGACTCTAGACCTCTCTCTGATTGTCCTCGCCATCTCTCGCACTCCCTCATTTCTCCTTGAGTTTATCCCTCTCTTTCTCGCTCTTGCGCCTCATCTCTTTCTCTTCCCACTCTTTCTTCATTTCCCTCCCTCTCTTTCCCTCCTGAATTTCCTTCTCCATGCTCTTTCCTTCGCAACCCTACTCTCGTTAGTTTTCCCTTTCTACCCTTCTCTAGCTGTCTCCTTTCTTGCCTCGCATTCTCTTTCTCTATATTTTCTTTTTCTCCTGCTCCCTTCTCTCACCCTGTGTATCCTCGATGTATATTTGTCGTCCACTCTCTCCTACAGCACACTCCCTTTCCAGCATGCCTTCCACCTCTCTCACAGTTTCTTCCGAGTTCTCGCCTTGGCCACGCCTCTTTTCTGATTCTGTCCCTGCAGTGGACCAGACCCTTTTCTCCCCCGCACAGACAGCTCCGCTGCTTCCTATTTGCTTCCGATATGTAGCACCTATCCAGCCCTAGCCAGTCTCTTTTCGGTCATTTATTCATTCTATGTCTCTTTCTCTTTCTAAGTCTTATTAAGTCTTCGGTCTCGCGCCCTGCACTTTTTTATTTCCCTCTTCTTTTCTTCTCTCTATAGCTCTTCTCTTACTTGCTTCTTTATTTCCTGATGAGGGCCCCAGTTGTTCTTGTTTTCTAATGCCCTTCTTTTCATGCAGCCTTTTTTTCTTTTCTCACTATTCTTTCCAGTGTTTTCGAGTCTTCTCCTCTACCATTTCCTCCCTTCTTTTTTCTGAAGTCCATCTGTGGCTCCTCTTAATCTCGTCCATCTTCCCTTTCTTTCCCTTGCCTTCGATCCCTTCATGCCCTCTCTCCTCTTCCTGCCACTTTGCCTCCCCTCCCTTCTTCTCTCCTCCTTTCTCGCCTCCTTTTACACCCCTGCCATTCAGCTTGCTTCCTTCCCTTCCCATGCACGTTTTCCTTCTTTTCCCATGACTCATTCGTACTTTTCTGCATTAATTCCTCCGTTCACTCTCTTTGCTATATTTCTTTGTTCCACTGTCCCGACCTCCCTTCTAACACCCTGTGGCCCTGTGTATTTTGTCGCTGGCATTCTTTAGTGAAATGTAGCGCACATTGCCCCTATATATTTCATCTTGTGTGTATGGCGTCTTCCCAGCTCTTATTCTGTCGTTCTCGTTCTTGCTTTTCCTCTGCAGCCTCTTCCCCTCTACGTTTCTATATTATACCGAGGCACATCTCTTTACCAGGCACATGCACTTTTGTCACTTAGGGAGCATACAGTACCGAGCAGGGCGTTTGCAATGCGTATGTTTGCTTGTTTGTTGCTGGGATATAACTGCGTGTTAAAGAGTCAGAAACACGTGTGAGTGCACATGAGATTTGTGTGCGTCAGTGTTGCCGGTGAATGTAGGAGTGGCCATTAAAAGTAGAGACAAAGGAGCATCGGTGTGTGAGGGCTTACGTGCAATGTGTGTGTCTGTGTAGATTGCTTCTAAGTGTACAATGTATGCGAGCCTGTGTATGACTGTCTACGTCTGTAAAATGTGTATTTCTTTGTATTCTATATGTGTGCTTGCATAGAGGAGCATGTTTTTCTGTGTGTACCCCACTGCACGTTACTTGTGAGCTTGTGCCCGAGTCATTGTGTATGTAAACGCTCGTGCGTGTTTGCTTGTGCAATAAATGTGTAAAATGATGTGTGTATCACATTTTATGGCGTGTGTGTGCTGTGCGAATGTTGTGCTTGTGCCTTTGTGCATGCCTGTGTGTTTGTGTAGATTGTGTACGCCTTTGTACTTGGTATATAGCTCCGTAGTAGTGCTACTATGTGTAAAGTATGACTGTGACTTTGAGCTGTGCGTTTGTGCATGTATACAAAAGCTTCTCTAAAGCCTTTGCATGGTGCGAATTATTATTTTTTATATAGGAATGACTGTGTTTATAGATAAGTATGCGTGCGTAATATGTATATGCACTGCGTGTTTGTATTCCGTGCTTGGCTACGAACTCTGTTGTTTTGTGTGCCCTTCAGCGTATGTATGTCTTTTTTGCGAGTACATGTCTGTGTGCATTTGTGTAATGTATGTGCCTTTGTGTGGTGTATGACTGCTCCCTGTTTTTTGTATGCATATGATATAATATGTGTGCTTTCTATGTAGTTTTTCGTAAGTGTGGGGCATTGTGTTTGCTTGTGTGCGTGTTTTTGCTTTTGTTCAGAAAGATGACGTACGCATTTAGTATATAAAAGTATGCAGATGCATTTGCATAAAATATTCCCGATTGTGTGCGTTTGCAATATGTGTGAGATGAGCAAGACATTGGGAAATAGAAACATCAAGGAATTGTATTTCCAGTGATTGGTTGGAATACGCCATTTTATTTTCCGTACGAATAAAGAGATGTGCGTGGTAGGTGCGTTTTTTGTTTGCTGCAGGGCTACATGACACGCATGCACGCCAAGACCCTGCATGTAGAAACAACAGGGCGCTCTTGTTTCCACAGAAATGTGGACACATTCAAATGTTTACAATTCACCATTTTAACATATAACATATTATTGGCAATCAGTTGGCAAACAGATTTCGCTATTTTTAATCTGCAAAGGTCTGGAGCTCGGCCTTTGCTATACTAGCCATACATGTGGCAAACATCCACAAAAATGTGTGCTATCCATAGTGGGGAAGAGCTCTGTTTTATGTAGGGGTTAAAAGCCACACAGAGACAACAATTCAAAATGTACTCCATGCTCATTCAGGAAGGCATCGCTCACAGATACCATCCCATCTCAAGAGCATATCCGAAACAAGCATTGGCATAGCCAATAGGTCTCGCCTTTGGGACCTTATAAGTGTTTAGTTATCCAGCACAATATCCTTGGTGCAACAACATCAACTGTTGCATGGCTAAACACTTATAAGGTCCCAAAGGCGAGACCTATTGGCTATGCCATTGCTTGTTTTGTATGTTTCTACATTGGTGATCTGGAAAGAAAGAAAGAGAGCTATGTTAAGTACAGGCAGACTCAGAGGTTGCATATGCATGTACAAATAGTACCTTCTGCACAATGCCGAATGCGTTTAGAGCCAGTATGGCCTACTATTCACTGGACAGCATCCTCTGGCAAATGTTAGAAGATCCAGTGGCTCTACATACGTCTAGCATTGTACATCAAAGTGTGAAGGTACATTTGGTATTGCCCCCGATAAAGATTTTGATGTACATATCCCACTCAGGTAGACGACGGGATGCCTCCTGCACGAGGTAACGTTGACTTTAATTTGCCGCTGCTGAAATTAAAGGTCCACGGGTGTTAGTTACCCTTTCGCCTTTGTGCGCACACCAAGGGCAGAGGGGGTGTATCCAAGGTGTGAGTCAGTGGCTTAGCAAATGTGGCAAGTCATGTGCCCTAATGCAGGCAAGGAAACTGGGCCACATGTCTGCTGTTTGGTTTGCAAAATGCAGCGATGGTAAGAATTTAATGGGGCCTCTGGGCCCCAGTAACTGTGCACCTGCTGCACTATTGATGGATGCGCTCCTGGTCCAGGTGGGCATGTAGAGGATTGACGTGGAGTGCTGTGTGTAGAAGAGCGAGTGGTGCAGTAGACGTGCAGGGCGGCGGCTCTGGAGTGGTGGTCGGGCTCCCACTGCACCATCATGTCTTGAGCTTCTGTCGTGCACGAAGGAGGGCTTTGACTGGGCTGGGTCCCACCGGGTCTCAATCCCAGGTATAGTTTGGAACGGACATTGAGGTGGTTCCGGTTTGGGCCCCGTGTTCATGTCCTTGACTTTTCATGTGGGGTCACTGATCGGTTGCTTGGCAATGAGTGTGGGGTACTTTGGGGTGGTTCATGTTGTTCCTGCTTGTGTCTCACATCATTTCTGTGGAACAGGGGAGCTGGAGCCTGTCCTTGTTTCTGGGCAGTCTCTGCCAGAAGCAGCAGAGGGTGGGATTGTCATGGGTGGAGCAGGAGGAGACTGAGAGCAGAGGCGCTCACTGCGCTCTGAGTGTGGCTGACATCCTTGTACAATGTGATGGGTTGCTTACCAGCTACTTGTTGGGTGTTTCCTTGTGTGCCTTCACCTTTTGATGCTTTTGTTTTCTTAGGTCATACATGTATTTGTGTATCTCTTTGTGTGTTTGAATGAGCCTGTCTATTTGTTGGCTGCATGTGTTTGTGGGTTCAGGTAATGTTCGGGACACGCTGGTGGCCAGGGAGTTGCTACCTTGGTGCTTGGCTGAGGGCTGCGGGGCTTGACGTGTGTCTTTTGGGCTTCTTTGGCACAGCGCTGCAAGGAGCAAAGAGCAGCTTTTGAGCACTTTGCACAGGAAAAGAGGCAGGGCGACGGGGTGCATCACATTGAGAGCACTTGTGTACAGTCTTGAAGATGGTTGTGGGCCGAGGCATAGGGGGGCGTCTTGCTGTACAGGTGATAGGCACTTTAAATGGAGGGCATTGCAGTGGGTGATGTAACAGTGCAAATGGTAACTGCAGGGTGGGCTTTGCACCTCTGTCTGACACCATGTGTGGAGGGCCGGTGCCTTCGCGCCCTACTCATGTGGTTTTTGCATTGGCGTTTGTGTGGTGCACAGTCTGCCATTCATGTGGCATCGCAGTGCTTGGTCCACCTCAAGGCTGCTTGAGTGGGTGGTTTGGCAAGGGGAGTGGGTGGGAGCAAGGTACCTGGGGCATTGGCCACCTGTGGTGGATTTAGAGAGTCGTGGGTCAGAGTCCAGTAGTCGGAATGCAGGTTGCTTTTGGGATTTTACAATGCTGTGCCTGTATTTGGTGGATGGTGCTGTTGAACCGTGGTTGGCTCTGGGGGTGGTGGTGGTGGGTGTATGTCCAGACACAGCCTTTCTGTAGTGATGCCCCTCACAGCAGGGCTGTCTTCAGGCTGGAGCACCTACAACAGAGGCACAAAGAGGTATGAGGGCTCTGCACTGAAGTGTGTATTAAGGTAGACAAATGCTTGGCCTCACCTAAAGGGTCCCCTTCAGCGTTCAGCTCCACCCCTACTCACCCATTGCATCTAAAAATAGGGCGGAGCTTCAGGAAGTCTCATCAGCAGCCATTTGCTAACATTCATTGAATTTGTAAAGGGAGCCTTTTCACCATCCCCTCACTCACAACAGGGTTTGTATCCCCGACCTCCAGCCACTGGAATGCAGGTAATGCGCTTCCACTGTCTGGGAAGCTGTCCTCAACTTCCATCTAGTGCCAATGCAAACCAGAGCCATTTAAATGTATCCAACTCTGCTGTATAATTAATACTCTGAGCCAAACCTGAGGATGATCACCAGAATCTCTTTTTAATGTGTGCATTAGTTCATATCTGTTTTCTCGACATATGCGCCGAACCATTATTTTTCACTTTCAACCCTTGAGCTGATCAATTGAGTTGGCTGGATTGGTGATCTAGCAGTAATCTAGCAACAGAGAGATGGTTTACCTGATTCTAGTACATATTAAAAATTTCCAATATAACACAATCTTGTTAATAATGTTGTTTCTTTCTACATTCTTGCATCCTCAAACTGCATACTGTCTCAAAAATAATCACTTCATTCTTTAAATGCGGCATTAAAAAACTGTCCATTAATTAAAACTTATGTTTGTCGCCTCTCCTTTTTTCTTCTCTTTCAAATGTCCCTTTCCTCCCTGCCATCCTCCGCATGCCCTCTCTGTCTGAGCACAACCTACTCTGACACATGCACGTTTGACTATTCTCTATTTCAGCAAATTTCCCACAGCTCATTTACAAGATCACAATCTCTCCTCCTTTGCTGAAAGTTATAACCATGCAACTGAACAATACCTAATCTTCTCAAACTCCTGTATTAATCCCACCAACCATGTGCGTGAGCTCACCCTCCCACTAATGAACACAACCAACTACTATTAATTTAGTCCACCATAAAAATCTGACTTGACAGCATGGGATGGTTTGCTTTGAGCAAACAAGACTAATCCCAGTAACAAACAGCAACCAATAACATTGAACTAACCAGTGGGTTCCGGAGCAGCATGCTGCCCGGCGTAAAGCACTTTGACACCTCGTTAGGTGTCAAAGCGCTATATAAATACAATTACAATTACAATGTGTCATGTTATTATGGCCACATTGGTACAGCACACCCTGGGATGCATTCTGAGCACAATCTGACATTATTCTTGGGATGAGTAAGAGTCCTTGCAAAGTAATATGCCCAAATGCTAGGTGTCATGGCTTAATTGACTAACACATCCACTGTAATGGTATTTATTTGACCCCATAGTCATGGATTCACAAAGCAGAGAGTCCACTAAGACTTTTAGTGGCACATGCATCAACATCTGAATTTGCGATTACCAAATAGCGATTTTTAAGAAATTGCTATTTGGTAATCGCAAAATGCAACGCATTAAAGCAAGCTGCAAATAGAGATTCTCTAATTGCGATTCCTTAAGAATCGCAAACGCAATTAGGGAATCGCTATTTGCTATTGGGACTCCATTCTTTCCTACTGGCCTCAAGGCTCCTAGGTGGGAATGGTCTTGCATTACCTAAATTGCGATTACCTAAATGTTAATCGCAAATTAGGTAATGCAAAGGCAAGGGTGCCCGGGGGCCTAAGATACCCCTGAGGCGCCCCAGACAAAAAAAGGTGCACATGTAAGGCACACACATGCCCTATGTGCATTTTTCAAAGTATGCACATATTAGCATCAACTTTAAGTTGATGCTAATTAGCGTTTCCTAAATGCACAGTTCGCATTTAGGAAAGGCTTCTTGCATATGCATTAGGGAATCGCAACTTGCGATTCCCTATTTGCAGTCGCAATTTAGGTAATCGAAAGAAAAATGCGATTACCTAAATTGCAAATGCAACAAACTTTCATGCATTGCAATAGGACATTTTGCAATCGCAAACGGCTGATTTTTGCGAATCGCACTGTTTGCGATCGCAAAATACCTTGATGCATGTGCCCCTTAATCTTTTGAGGTTGAACCAATGAGTACCATTGAGCTAAGTAATGTTAAATATGATTTCTATGTAAATAACATCAAAATACTTAATTGTGTGATTGTGTGCTCAAGCAATGTGCATGTTTTATTACACTGCCAGTGCAAAATATTAGGAATTGGGGAAGGCAACAGTCAAAGGACCTTGTTTAGATTTTGATGGATGGGATACTCTGTCAAAATGTGATGAATATCCCGTCCACCATATTACAAGTGCTGATGGCTATAATGCACTTGTAATATGGCATATGCGATATCCATCACATTTGTGATGGAGTATCCCATCGGCCAAATGCAAAATCAGGCCCAAATATTGAGAACTGCATGCCCCTATAAGTATGTCACTAGAAGTGTTCAATCAGATTCCATTAATGGACATGCATGGATAGGTTGTGGGTCGCATGCTTCTCCCACTTATGCATATGCTGCCCAGGGTTTGGATAGGGTGACAAGATTATTAGTCATTTCCAACAGAGTTGGTACCACAAGTAGGCATTAGATAAAACCCTTCCCCTAAAAGAATATTGTGAAAAATTAGGTTATTGATTGAGGGGGTGAAACCCTACTCAAGCTACAACCATAAACCTTGTCAGGGTAAACCACAAAAAGCAACTAAATTAACCTCCACCCTCGAGTAGCTTGGCACAAAAGCAGTCAGGCTTAACTCAGAGGCAATGTGTAAAGAATGTATGCAGCACACAAACAGTAATAAAGTGAAAACACAACACAAGAAGTATCCCTCACCAATTTAGAAAAATAGAGTAACATTTAGTAAATAAAATTATATTAGAACGACAAAAATTCAACCAACAAAACTTGAGATATGCAGTTTCCAAATCTACAGTGAAAGTAGCACCAAAAATGACGCAAAGTGGCATATGAGGTTATCTGGAGACATCGAACTGGGACAAAGTCACAAGTTCAAGGTAACTGCAATGGAGGGCAGGCCGGGTATAGCACCAAGTTTGGCTCTCTTGTTAATGTACCTGGTTATACTTGGATTGAGATGTGAGGTGTTGCGTAGTGCTGCGTCGAGCTGTGACAGTTGCAATGGGGCCACCGACTAGGAACTGCAATGTGATGCATTGTATTGTGTCATGTTGCGTCAATTCCAATGAGGCTGTCAATCAGGAGCTTGGAGATGCTGCAACGAAAGGTCCTGCATCGAGATAAGTCATGCTGAATTGGTTCTGATGGGGCTGCTGATCAGGAGGGGCGAGGTGCTGCATTGAGATGTTTTGCGCTGCGTTGGTGCCAAAAAGGTCGCCGATCAGGAGCTGCCAAGTGCTGTGATGCGAGATCCTCCGTCACGCTGCATCGAGTTGCATCGTGCTTGGTCAGTACTGAGGCAACCCACAGTTGGGCCATAAGGAGTACACTCTGATGCAAGTCACAGGTCCAGGACCTGGGGGGCATCTTGGGGAACAGGACTCACTCAAGCAGAGGCCAGCAGCAGTGCACAGGAAGGTCTAGTTCTTTGGACAGCTGGGTGGATGCAGCGCTGGTCTCTGGAGCTTGTTATGTCCCTGTAGCTTAGAACAGGAGGTAGAAAGTAAGGCCTTGAAGTGACTTTGGTGGTTCAGGGTTCAAATAGCAGGTCCAGTCTTTCTTCCTCAGGCAGCAGGGCAGAAAGGCATTCTTCCAGTGGCAGGGCAGTAGAGCAGTTCTTCTTCTGAGTCTTCCACAGGTCCAGAAGTGATCTGATGAGTTGGTCTGAGAGTCCAATATTTATTCTGGTGCCACCTTTGAAGTGGGTTAAACATCTAGAATCCCGCCCTACATCTGGTTGTGAAATTTCCTTCCTTCCCCTACCCTGACTCCAAGTCCTTTGTGGGTGCGCCAATTGCTGCCCCTTTTAAGTGCAAATGTAGTAGGTGACAGCTGGACTCCACCCATCCTGACAACAACTAGTCCCCTTTATATCACTGTCTTGGAGGAATACAAAAAGGCCAACTGGTAAATGCACCTAGGCTACAGGGTGCTGGCACCAAATGGTTAGATCAAGAAAATAACAACTTTCTTAAGGTAATGCAGTGGCAGGCCTGAGACATGTTTAAAAAGGCTACTTAAATGGGTGGCACAGTGAGTGCTGTAGGCCCACTAGTGCATACATGCCAAAAGTCCTAATTCAGGCAGGAGACTCACGATTTCTGAAGTAAAAAAAAGCGTTATTTGGGTTGTCTACCACCTCAAATGCCTCTGATTCAATAGAAGTCAAATAGTGAAATACATTCTCCTGATTATGTTTTATTTAAATCTCCCAATTTCCTCTTCCAAAATGTTGGCATGCATGCTAGTAGCATTTAATTTACAGGCCCTGGGTACATATAGTACCACTTTACTAGGGACATACAAGTAAATTAAATGTGCCAGTTGAGTGTAAGCCAATGTTACCATGTTTATAGGACTGACCACAAGCAATGTAGCACTGCTTAGCAGTGGTAAAGTGCACAGAGTCCTACAGCCAACAAAAACAAATTCAGCAGAACAGGAGGGTGAAGGCAAAATGTTTGGGGGACTACGACCCAGAGGTGTCAGGTCTAAAAGATATATTAAAGGGAAAAGGCATGTAACTCGCCAATTTGGCATTCCACAGACACAATAGGACGTGTTATAAACTGAACCAACACTAGATGTTGGAGATGTCCACCAAATGTTGTATAAAACTGCCCCTAACATTCGCACATGGGTACCATAAAAAAGCTTTGTTCTGAATGTTACACCTCCTCACTAAAAAATCTCTCTAAATTGGACCTATAGTACCTAGGAAACTTCAGAAAAATATGAGACTCTCATGTGGTGGTATGATAAATGGTGTTGTACGAACCCTCAGTGTATCCCATTTGCCAATATGGCATTGGTAATACACAATCTTTGCATAGGTCAGCAAATAATACTAAATACTTAGGGGCTTATTACGATGGCGGTCGGAAAACCTCCCCGACCGCCATGGTAGCGGGAAAAGACCGCCCGCATGGACCGCGACATCACCGCCGGTCGAATTACGATGACACGCGGTCGAAATCCGACCGCGGCGGTCGGATCGTGGGCCTTAACATTGCGGCGGTTGCTGCTGCCCGCAGCACCGCCGCGATGTCCAAAGGAGCATGTCCTGCATTTCCCTGCACTGCGTGGCAGGCACTGCACAGTGCCTGCCACCTGGTACAGGGAAATGTAGGGGGGGACCATGGGTACCCCCCCAGTGCACCCACCCCCCAAAACATTGGGGGCCTGCAACGGGCCCCCGGAAGACAATCTCTGCATGCCTTTCCATGGCGGTTTGCCCACTGAGCAAAAGGCTGGCTACCACCGGCATCATAATCCTGCCGGCGGAGCCTGCTCTGCACCACCACCATTATCCCGGTCCTGCTCCGTCCGCCAGGCAGGAGTGCGGATGGCAACCGGTGGAAAAGCGGCGGTCGGAATTTCCCACCACCGCAGTCACCACCTCCATCCTAATTTGACCAGCGGTTTTCTTGGTTGCGATCGCGGGCGGATGTCCACTGCCGCCGGACATCCGACCGCCATCGTAATAGACCCCAAAATTCGAGAAAAACATAACACTTGTAATTTGTTTACTAAGTTGAAACTGCAGAGAGAACACATACTTGTATGCCCTGCAAAACTGTAAAAAGATACAGGAAAATAGGTAGAAACATTCCTTTTCTTAAGAGCAAAAAAAGTCATCATATGTTCATGTATTAGTTTGAGATTTCATTGCACTCTACACCGAGTCACCAACATCTAGTGATGATTTTGGGCCTGATGTAAAATTCAATGGACAGGTTACTCCACTACAAACGTGACAAATGCCCTGTCAGGCTTATTACAAGTGCTATAAGATATAATGCCATTACAAGTGCCATAGGATATAATGCTCTTGTAATATGGCGGATGTGATATCTTTCAGGTTTGTAAGAGAGTCCCCTGATGGCCAAATCTGAAAAATGGGGCCATTGTATTTAATAATTATGAACCACACTCTGCTGTATGAACTGTAGCCATGGCTTGATTTTATCAGAGTTTATATTCCAAGTTTAGATGTTTAGACTTGCAGCTATTTTTGGAGATGAAAAGTGGAGAATTTTCATAATGGTCTATGCTAATATTATTTGGATGTGATTTTCCTACTACTGTTAGAACTACTTGGAGTGTTTAAGCCTCGATTAGAAGTGCCACAGAAAATTATGAAATGTGTTGTAACAAGTGTTACTGCTCACACTTATGAGTTGCATCCCCTAGATACATTTTGACTGGACAAACTTGATATGTGCTAGAAGATAAATGCCTGGAAAATAACAGAACATTTTGTATTTATTTTCAATATATTTAAAATAATGTTAACAAAATAATTTAATGTATAGAGTAATGTGATGCAATACCCTAATATTTTTTTATGCTTGAAGCAAAAAACAATTTGGTTTGTAAAGAATGTGGAAGCCGCGGATATTTATGATTATGCACCAGGTAATACAAAAGGAGACAGCTTGGAACTGCATATTCTAAACAAAAATAAGCATTACATTCACTCTCATGATTTTTGGACAGCAGTACAAGTACTAGCCCTCTAACACATTGAGTTTCACAGTTGTTTTCTGACGGCAAAATTGGGATAAAAGTTGCCCCAACCACAGCAAATCTAATTGCTGCTATGCATTTGATTCTAAGAGAGAGAAAACTCCAATATTCATCCACATCAGAGCCTTCCTCCTCTCTTTGTATTGCCTCGCAATGTAGACATAAATACCTTTTATAGTATGCAGCATTACCTTTAAGGCCATACATCTTATCCTTATTATTGATAATCCAAAGATCACATGGAGCACACAAGAAAATTGTTCTTTTAAAATGGGACCCCTAAATCTAAAACAACCCTAAACAGTAAATCAGGTTCCATCATATTAAGTCCTATATCCTAAAAATTCCCAAGCATTTCCTGGTTTGAAATCCTCATTTTAGAGAAGCAGAAAAACATTCACTCCTGCTATTTTAACATACTCTTCCAGGTATGTTGTTTGTGTCCTGTTCTCAGTTGTGTGTCAAGTCTGTAAGTCAAGCATATACAACTCAACTGCATTTGCAGCTAAGCCCTCATTGTATAAATGCTACTTAAAGTTCAGTTCCATAATGCAAGCTTAATCTCCCAACCCACATTCAGTACCAAGATGGCTGTGGGACAGATAGATCAGAGCAATGTATTGTAAATTTTAAAACAAACTTAACCATCACACAATATATCTAACCAACCTATCAGCCATTAAAATATCCATGATCTCCCAACAGTTAAGGGGCCGATTCCGATCTCGGCCGGTAGTGCTCCGAATCGGATTCGGAATTACCGGATCCGATTCGGAGCCCTGTTTCCCGACCGAATCGTACGCGGGTCCGGCCGAGCGAGTACGATGCAGGCACCCGCGAAAACTCCGACCGACTCGAACGCGGCTTCAACACGCTCCGACCGACTCGCATGGACACGACTCGCACCGCGCTATGCAGACGTATCCCGGCCGGGTAAGTACGATGCGCGCCGCGAGCAGTCCGACCGACTCGCGCCGTCCGGCTCGAAAAAGCTGTCGGAGCCTGACTTTGGGGGTCCGTGTCGGACCCCCCTGTACGCGTAGGCGCGCGAGTCGCACACAGGGGGGACCCATGGGTCCCCCCTACCTGTGCATGTACGCCGCGATGCGCACCGACACGAACACGCTGTAGGGGGCGCCCTTGTTCGCGTCGTGCCCATTGAGTCAATGGGAGCCCGTGTACGCGTTGTACGACAGGCTCCCATTGACTTCAATGGGAGTCCGACCGACTCGAGTCCGATGGCATGCGTGCGCATCGTACTCGTTCTGTCGGACTGCCAGAGTCCGATTCGGTCGGAAATCTCTCCGGGTCCGGCCGGAATCGGAATCGGCCCCAAAGTCTTCATCAGTGGTATCAACTCACACTGATCCAACACTGGAGTAACCTGTGCCCCTATAAAATTGACTAGGCTACATTCATCTCCACACACTGATGCTCCATAATCATCAACAAGTCCAACATCCTATTCCTTTCTGTCACCCACCACTGCTGGAGGTTTCTTGTTGGGTGGGACAGTGCTGACGCTATCAACTAACATGAAATAGGTAAAGGTGGAAAACGCAGCACTACATTCACCACTTAATTTAATAACTAATTATAGAAAAGATTGATAAGTGAAGGTCGGTGAAAGAAAGGCATGTCTGATCCTGAGGGCTTCTTCTTTATTATATGTATATCTGTGGAATACAAAAACATTGTTTCTGGAGAAAACATTTTAGAAATTGCAGTTGTCATTTTGTTTGGTAAAAATAAATTGTTTATGGAGGGATAGGTAATGAAGTGCTCAGTGCAACTGTGCAAAGTGTATGCTGCAAAATATGAAAACATTATTGGGAATTAATAATCTCATAAAGTTCCACATTAGTCATTATGAACTAGGAGGCATGTCCAAAGATAAGAGCAGCTAATAGAATTTGGATGAGAACAAGTCAACCTTTTAATCAATTTTCATTTTTGGAAACAGGATCATTAGTACCAAAGATTCATAGTTTCATTTTGCAGAATGCATCCACTTTCCTGAAACTGGTCTTAGTTCAACTTGTTTTCCTGTTCAGAGGAAATATTACCTAGCAGTTTGGCCTAGACTATTCCTACTGCATCAGGAGCATGGTTATTTTGCATTTGGTTGTTCTGTATCTGTAATACACATTGAAGAAAAAGATGGTCACGAAAGAGACCTCAAACAATATTCAGTAGCTTAGATAAATTCAAGCATTCTACCCATCAGTTTCTTATTTGTATCAATATTTTGGTTGCAGCAGTGGTTCACTCAATAACAAGGGAGCATCCTCCTCACCAAACATCCTGCTGATCAATGACCATTGATCGCTTGAAGGTTGTTCCTTACCCCGGCCCTGGAATGCATAGTGTATGGCTCAGTGGAACACAAGCAATGCAACTTTTCAACTCCTCTCTTTAATGTCCCTTGACGCCTCACTCATCAACTAAAGCATCTTCCAGTGACAATTCAAACCCTTCAAGAGTTCAGCAAAACAGCTATGTTGAAATATTAGCTGTCCAGACGTTTCCGCAACAGCTAGAAGAGCTAAGGGGCCCATTACGATACCCGGCGTAAAAAAATCCGCCAGGCATGGAAGCGGCAAAAATCCGCCCGCACACACCGCCTGAACACCGACCACGCCATTATGAGTACACAAACCGAAAACCGCCATCGGCGGAAAAATCACACAAAATACCGCCCGCCATCGTCCGAGTCGGAGTCAAACCGCCCGCCACGGACGGAAACACGCACGACAACACAAAACCGCCCGCCCACACGGCCGACACACCGCACGTGAAATTACGATCGCACCGCCATGAGCGCGGAAAAACAACAAATATACCGCCCGCCAGCGCAAACAACGCCGATGAGAATCGACACGGCAGAAGCCATGGCGCCCACGTACCTGCACAGAAACCATCCGCACACAAAACCAATAGCACACAACATGGCCAACAAGTCCACACAGCAAGGCACACACAAATACACAAGCACAGTACACATCCCGAAAACACCCCCCGGAACAAACAAAAAATACAAAGGCCAGAACCCCAGACACAACACACCTGAAAACAACAGACCATGAGGACACACCCACATAGGTGAGTACAAAAGCAGCACTCCCACAGACCACAACCCCTTGCTACATTGCAAACCAGAGAGGAGAGGAGAGGACACAGTGACACAGCAAGGACAGCAGCACACCACAGAAACGCACACATCACAACCACCACCACCACCACCACCAAACACCGGCACCACAAACCCCCTGCACATTACACAACACACACCGCACCAGCACCACAAACACCATGGCACCACAAAGGATGCCCAAGTTCACGCCCATGGAGCTGACGGTCATGGTCGACGAGATCATCAAGGTGTACCCACAAATCTATGGGAACATGGTCCAGCACACACCACTAGCCACCAGAAACAGAATGTGGAACCGGATCGTAGACCAGGTCAATGCAGTCGGGACCCTGCCCAGGAACAGAGTCGAGATAAACAAACGTTGGAATGACGTAAAGAGCCTGGTCAAGAAGAAGGAGGGCAAAAACAGAGAGCTGGCTGCCGTCACTGGCGGAGGGAATCCCGCGCTCTTTAAGACCTTCAAAGCGTGGGAGGAGAAGGTGCGAGTCGTAATACATCCGGAGATCCTCGCCGGATTAGCAGGGGGAGTGGAGGCTGGTAAGTACAAACTAATGTATACTAGCACACCGCTATGTACTCACATGCGCAACCACCATGCCACAGCTCCCAGGGACAAACACCCCCATGTCCAGCACACAATACACAACACATCACACGCACATGCAACAGACACTACCACACACAGGCCAAACCGAACAACTGTAAGATGCGTGGGGACATGTGTACACTAAGCCAGCCACGTAACCACCAACAGGTCCCCAAATATGCCAGAAGCGCCACAACGAGCACCCACCACACCCATGTGTCCGCCACAGCTGCACTAACCGACAAGTAACAGGTAAGTGGCAGGAACACAAAGTGCAGTGGGTGGGACGGTGGACAGCCCAAGTACAACACACACCAGGCCCCAGTCCCACAGCACAGCAAGGAGGAGCATCCCCCACACCCCACAGCCACGTGTCAGCCACCGCAGTGCACAACGACAGCCGAAAGGCAGACATCACGGTCCACAGCAATCGGTGTCAGTGGGTGTACAGCCACCCCCACGACCCACTACACCCCCCCACCCCCACAGACCTGCAACATGGAGCACCCCCGCTTAGAGCCATGTGGCATCCAGTACAGTGCACGCACGAACAACTTGCAGGTGGGAAACTGGACAGGGCTGGATTACTGGAGGCATGAGGACCATAACACCACCAACACATGGGACATGTCACGTAGCACACGAACATGCAGCACCGCCCACCGTCACGAACAAGTGAACAATGTGCACACGGACATGAACAGCAGACTCACACCCCACATGACCCATCACAGACATAGCAACACCCAAGGAGCCACGTCTGCATGCACAAGCCACACTGAATATAGTCCCACACGGCAGCCACTGTGCAACTCATCACACACAACCGAAACACCATTGAAGTCCTGTCCATGTAGCCCCCACTGCCTGTAAACCCCACACCCCACAACTACGCCTATGTAAGACAAACAACACTAGACGCAACAGAGCGGAACAACAGAAATGCACACGAACACCACTGAACCCATCAAACTCACAGACACACCATGCACATACAACATACCATCCATCCCATCCGTCAGCCCCAGTCACATGAAAGGCATGTCATCCGCACAGCTGCCACACATACAGCAGTCACGCTAAGACACATGCCCATGACCAACCATGTGCCAGAAGTCAATTAAGCGCACGACACACTGTGAGCAACAACACACAACATGGGCCACACCCCCCGAGCACTGCAGTGATGCACATGGCACAGGGCAGCACGCACACCAAGGAGATGGGACAACTGCAATACGTTGGCTGGCACACAACTATCACTCACTCATAACGATGCGTCCAATGCCATGTCCAGTAACCACAACAGACAGCAAATATGCAGGGCATGTCAGGCATGCACACACCTCAGACCATGCACTGTCATGCTGCCACAACACATGTCACGTTCGGCACCCATGGCTCACAGCATGTACCCCAAAAGCATATCCCCTCCCAAATGCGAATCTGGGGCATGGCCCCCATGTTGCCATATGCGTTCCTAAGCGTTCCATTTGAACCCCAAAAGCATATTCCATCCCAAATGCGAATCTGGGGCATGGCCCCCATGTTGCCATATGCGTTCCTAAGCGTTCCATTTGAACCCCAAAAGCATATTCCATCCCAATTGCGAATCTGGGGCATGGCCCCCATGTTGCCATATGCGTTCCTAAGCGTTCCATTTGAACCCCAAAAGCATATCCCCTCCCAAATGCGAATCTGGGGCATGGCCCCCATGTTGCCATATGCGTTCCTAAGCGTTCCATTTGAACCCCAAAAGCATATCCCCTCCCAAATGCGAATCTGGGGCATGGCCCCCATGTTGCCATATGCGTTCCTAAGCGTTCCATTTGAACCCCAAAAGCATATCCCCTCCCAAATGCGAATCTGGGGCATGGCCCCCATGTTGCCATATGCGTTCCTAAGCGTTCCATATGAACTCCAAAAGCAAAGTACAAACCAGACCCAGGATGGGCCAGGAGCCCGCATACACCAGAGTCACAATGAGTAGGGGCAAAGCAACACACCCATCGGCATGGCCAATCCGTCCCATGCCACATGTGCACAGCACACAGTCCCATTGCCTAGCACACACAACTACAGATGCCACAGCCACACACTCGCCTCCGGGAAACCCATGTACGAGATTGCACGAACTGCCAATGTCAGACGACTAATACATACTTCGCCAGGTGCAACACAATAACAAATCTCATTTTCTCCACAGGTGACGAACTGCTGGACGCTGGGGATGGAGACAGCAGCCAGCACAGCCAGCCTACAAGCCCCCAACGAGGACACACGGATCTGGAGGATCTGTCCACCTCTTCGGACACGGACCACCAAGCTGGCCCATCTGGCGTGGCAGGGCCCAGCCGCTCCCCAGGACCCCTCCTACCCACCAACCCATCATCCAGGGATGCTGAACAGTCCCAGTCCCCTGCTGCCACTGTCGTTGCGGCCACACCCACGGTCATTGCGGCCACTACCACTGCCGCAACCGCCACCATCGCCGCACCGACCACCACCGCCTCCACCACCACCACGTCTTCGCTGGCACCAGCCCCAGCGCAGGTGGTGGCCCGGCCGACTGGATCCACCCTGGGAGCCACAGCGAGGACCGTGGTGTGCAATGTGGCTAGTGGATAGGCCGGTGGCAGCAGGACTGGTAGGAGGAGCAGGGTCAGGGAAACGCCAGCCTCCCTGGGAGCCATGCCCTGCCTCAAATGGCCAGAGTCCTTGGGGCCTATGAAGAGGCCCAAGGACAATGGGCCAGGTCTGCTACTGACACGCGGGAGGTGCTGGGGGTGCTGAGGTCCATGGACGCCCATATGGGCCAATTCGTGTCCCGTATGGACCAACTCGTGGACCTCATGGGCCAGCTGGTGGTGGCGGTGGGGTCACAGGCAAGGCCAGCAACACCACCTCCGCCACCACCTGCTAGGGCGCAGGGTCGGCCAGCAGTGTCCACTTCCCCTGCGTCCACAGCCAGTGAGCACACCTCACCCACCACCAGCAGGTCGCCACCACACACCCCCTCCCAAACGTGGAAGGGGCCGTCCGAAGAGGAAACAGATCTCCCGGGAGGACTTCGCACGCTCCAGTCGCAAGTGAGGCAGCCAGCCAGCCTTCCGCCAGCCTTCCTTGACCAGCCACTGCATTGACTTGCTCTACGATCCCACTCCACACAGCCAGCTGGATGGCATGTGTGTGTTGGACTATGGACATAGAACCAGTGGGTACACCCTGATCATCACGCAGCCATGACCGACAGCTCATTGTCACTGCACGCACCACTTTTGTTATCACCTTACACACAATCACATGTCACAGTTCGTAATAAATGCACCTTATTCACTAACTGCTGTTTGTGCCCTGTGTTTTATTTGTACGGAATACAACGGCCACCTTGGGCGGAAGGGCACCTGATGCGTGGCATGGCAATGGAATCCGGAGGGCCTGTAGGGACCTAGGGGTGGGAGACAGAACAGGAGCACATTCAATGAGTGTGTCACACACCCATCACACAGTACATGTCAACAACTACAAGCAATGTACACACATCGCACAGAGCAATAGGGCACAATGCCACAGTCACCAACAGTGGCATACTACCCTGGCCATGGAGCGTTGACACACTGCACGCAGTGAACATACGGCCACCCTGACACAGCACACACACACCTGCACAGATACAGACACATCATCCGTCGTACATGGACACTCACCGTCAAGTGAAGTAGCGGGCGATGAGCTGCTGGCGCACATTCCCAGCTTCCTCCTCTCCGCTGTCCACCTCACTCGAGCTGTCCTGGTCTGCGGGCTGGGGCCCTGGTTGATCTCCGTCATCCACAATGAGGGGGATCTGCTTCCGAATGGCCAGATTGTGCAGCATGCAGCACGCCACCACTATCTGGCACACCTTCTGTGGGGAGTACGCCAGTGCACCCCCGGTGCGGTCCAGGCACCTGAACCTGGACTTGAGGAGGCCAAAGGTACGCTCGACCACACGTCTGGTCCTCCCATGTGCCTCATTGTATCGATCGTCTGCTGGGGTGCGAGGATTCCTCAATGGACTGAGCAGCCATGCCCCATTCGGATACGCAGAGTCACCTGGGTGTGAGGGACACAGAGAACCGTAGCTATTCCAACTGGACAGGGGACAGCATCGCACAACCAGCACGCTACACCACTCCACATACTCACCGACAATACAGGCACGATCCTGTTGCAGATTGGCCATCAGTCGTGGCAAGATGCTGTTGCGCATTATGTGTGCGTCATGGGCCGAGCCTGGAAACTTTGCACACACGTGGGTGATCACCATGTCCGCAAGGCACACCACTTGCACATTCAGGGAGTGCGTGTGCTTCCTGTTGCGGTACAGGTGCTCAGTGGCCTGTGGTGGAACAAGGCCAACATGAGTGCAGTCAATGGCTCCCACGACGTGTGGGATTCTGCCAAGGGCATAGAATGCACCCTTCACTGCCGCCAATTCACGAGCCCTGGGGAAGCGGATGTACCTGTTCCGGTACAGCATCATGGCTGCCAGTACATCCCTCAGCACCTTGCTGAACATGGGCTGGGACATCCCTCCTCCACTGCCCACTGTGTGCTGGAATGACCCAGTGGCGAAGAAATGCATGGCGGCCATCACCTTAGCCGTGGGGGTGACAGCAGTCGGATACA
This sequence comes from Calotriton arnoldi, assembly GCA_963921515.1. Lineage (NCBI taxonomy): Eukaryota > Metazoa > Chordata > Amphibia > Caudata > Salamandridae > Calotriton > Calotriton arnoldi. The sequence continues at coordinate 5,369 of CAWUFW010017725.1, read as the reverse complement.
CCCTGCGGGGACGGAGATGGGGCTCTAACATGGCACACAGTCGATGCAGAGTTGGCCTGTCCAGCCGAAACTTCCTGATTACCTCTGTATCGTCCATGTCCGCCAGCAATTGGTATGGGCGGTCAATGTTCGGTCTCCGCCTGGGTTAAATGGCAGAGGACACATGTCAAAGCAACACGGCACATAGCAATTTCGCATACACATCACTGACATGACTGAGCAAGCACATGAGCCACAGCCCAGCTGTCAAGCTGGGACGGCACGGCCACAATACACTTACACAGGTCTCCCAACAATGGCAATGGCAAGTGAGACATACCACTGCCATGTGCATGCACATGGGGATCTAGGCCCCAATGACTTGCGGGGCGTGCTGATGGGGACTGACTGCATATTCGTCAAGCGGCAACGCCACGGCAACATGAGTGTCTGCTGAGCATGGAACTGCTTCCGAGGCTGGATGAGTATGGCACACGACGACGACGATGTGGGCACGGGCTGAGCGGCCAATACAAGTGGGACCTGTGGCACGCGGGGATATGAGACAGTAGTAGGTGTCAGCACTGCACCCTATGTACAGCACTGTACGGATCACAGCTCCCGAAACATTGACTGGTGTCCACATTGACAGCCCCATGCCAAGACGGCTGTGTGCTTGCAGTCACAGGTGAGAGGTTACATTGCACGTGCCAGGTGGCAGACGTACATAGTGGGAGCTGGCATGTGTGTGCATGTGTCTCCTGTTCAGGATCCACCAGATGGGCGCTGACTCTGTACTGGACACAGCATGTTCCGTGGAAGGCTTGTGTGTGTGGGATGGTGGCACTGGATGTGCCTCCGTTGGTTGGGGGGCCATGCACAGGGCGGGTACGTCGATGATTGCGCATTGTTGGTCACGGTGGGTGCACCAACTAAGATGTGTTGCCCTGTGTTAAATTCCTATGTCCGCATGATGATGGACTGTGGATGTGGGCAGACTACACATTGGTCGATGTGCTGTCTATATGCATGTGCCTTCACACCAGGCACAGCTGCCCCTGCACATGTGACCCCTGCTGGACTCGCTGCTGGGTCTGTGGAGCTGATGCACCTTCTGCGCGTGGGGCGGACAGCTCTCCTCACTTCCCTCATTGCGCATGTCATGTCTTTGCCGCAGGTGACATGGATCATGGAGGGCCCACATGTACGAGTGGGTAGGCTACACATGATTGTTCACTGGTCGCCACCCCCAGTCAGTGTTTCGAATGGGAAGGTTGTCGTGCTGGTGGTATGTTCGATGTGGCGGATGGGCGGGCCTAGGTGCGGGCTTACATTCCGGACATGGGGGGTAGTTGGATTGGCGACTAGTTGCAGTACACACGGGACACGTCTCTTCCTTTCCACATCTGGGTCATCCCTTGTACTAACTGACAGTGATACAGTCATCTTCGCCCCAGCCCTCATGTCCTCCCCTCGCCCCCCAATATGCATGCTCACCTGCGAGGCTAGCGCTTGCACAGGCAGCCCCAAGCTCGCACCAGAGAGGGCAAGGAGTGAATGTGTGGGTCCAGTTGCACGAGTGGGCTGTCTCAGGGTATGATGTGTGGCGGGACGCCGTCCACCTGCGTGGTGCCCCAAATGGAGACCCGGCCTGCATGGACTATGCATCACAGTCTTCGCCTTCCGGATCCGCCACCTGCGACACCCAGTGGCTGTGGCTGCCCTTGCGGCCAGGCCGCGTCCGTCTGTGGCTGTTGGCCCACACATTCACTCTTTGGCCTCTCTGGGGAGGGCTCGGGGTGGTGGCGCACGCGCTTGCACTTAGTCGCAATGGCATGTGTCGTGGTTGGTATGATGGGCAATGGATGGGATGGTGCGAGCCACCTCCCGTGACGTCAGTGCTGCTCGTGCTGTGGTGCGTCCCCCTACACTTCCATGTGACTTGTGCCATGCTAGACGTTGAGGTTCTATTGCCTGCGTGATATGACCAGGAGGAGCGCCAGGAGACCTCTCACACACCATGCTCCACTGCCATCCCGTGCCCTGTATCGCCTGTGCGGATTGACTATGTTGGGGTTACACCTGGTCGACTGGGGATGTGTGTGCCTTGTCAAGGGGCATGGCGGGCGCACAACAGGATCCAGCTTGTCCACAGAGGGTGGGCTGAGGTGCGCCTGGTACCGCCTTGTACGTGTGCCCGGCTGCTGTGCACACACGTGTTCACTCCCCCCGACAGGTGTCCTCTCACAATGCCCAGGGAAGCGGTGGTGTACTGTTCATGACCCCTCCCAACACGGCGTGCTCCAACTTGGCATGTGCGCATCTACCCGTCGCACCCACCCACCTGAGCACTGCGTCCATACGACTTCACACGACACATGTGTGTCTTCCACAGTAGTGCTACTCATTTGCGTTGACATCCAATACCAGTGGACTACATGGTCATGTCACGACTGCCGTGTACTTCACATACTCTCATCCTCTCTCATTCGTACTTGTGAAATGAGTCAGCGGAGACAGTTTTGGTTTCAAACATTATATTGAGTCTTCTGTCCTCTGTGATGCAGTATAGTGGACACTACTGGCAGCGGAATACATGTTGAGGATATACTGAGCATGATTACAAATGGGATAGGGTGTGGGGTTACATCTGCTTGGCCAAGGCTGTGCTAATGTACATTTACGTATAGCTGCGGAGCTGCGGACTTTGACACAGACGGTATACATGTAGCCTACCAGACCGCTCGGCATCATGGGCACAGTCCATCTCAGTTCCATGTGACAGGTTTGCTGCGGTTGTTCCTCATGCACGCGTGCATGTGAGATGACATCAGGGCATGTGCTTGCGTGCATGCAGCGGCGTGCCACTTGTTGTTGCACTGTGGTGGTTACTGGACATGTCACAGTCACTGGGGTCGTGTTGTTGTTGTATGCACTTGTCGTCCATGCAAAGGTCCTGGTATGGGATTCCCGGGGCGGGGGTGGGAGGGGTGCAGCACCCACAGACTCCAGGCGACCTATTCATGTCCACTGAGCGGTGTGTGTGTCCATGTGCGCTGGATCCATGTCGTGTCCTGGTTGTTCGTGCAGTTCCGTCCATGTGGGTGCGATGCACAGAGCCCATGCCACTGCCTCCCACGATGCATGCGGTGTTCCTGGATGTGATGGGGAACAGTGTGCATGTCCCGGTCATATCCGATGTCATGGCGATGTCGTTGATGGTGTGGTTACAGTTGCCGGTCGTTTGGTATGGCTGTTGTGGTGGTGACTGGCCAGTCCGTGCGGAAGCTGAGCATGGGTGCGGGGTCGGACTTCATAGGTCACTCGGGAACCTGCGTTGTGGTCCGACGTATTTACAGGTTGTCAGGTATGCGATGCCGTCCAGCAGGGCTTCCATGTCATTGGTGGTGTACATGTTTGCCAGCCAATGAAGCGGATGGTGGCTGTCAAGGTGTTGTTCGTAGGTTGTCCCTTGGAGGACCATGATGGGGCATGCTGGGTGACATTCGATGTAGCTGTTCTCGATGATCCGTCGTGTGGAGGCACAGTGGTTCCATTTCAGTGCGCGTGCGATGTTGGCCACATACGCCATGCCCCCATAGGCAGAGCAGGCCCTGTCGTGTGCGTCCAGAGGGAGGAGTAGTGGTAGCAGGTCCGCCTTCAGACATGCCGGGTTGGAGAGGCATATCTCGACGGGATGCTGGTAGGGACACCTCCGACAGTAGAAGACGGGCATGACGCAGCTGAACAATGTGATGCGGTAAGTCAGTCGGTAACTTACGTTCAGCAGGGACAGGAGATCGCATCCCAATGTATGTATCGTGTTGGTTTGGTACAGCTTGAGCTGTTCGGCGTAGTTGGGTAGGTGTGTAGCGGTTGCCAGTTCGCAGCGGTTCGTAGAGGTGGCGTGCTCCGGCTGTGTGTGCAGTCTGCAATGTGCACGCTCCGGGGTTGCTGTGAGCTCTGTGTAGTCGTGGGGAGACAGGACTTGTGTTCTGTTGGCTTGTTTGGAGGACACGGGCCCTCTTCCCACATGCTTCTCAGACAGTTCAAGGTCAGTGCTGTGTGACTCCTTCCAATTAACTTGCATGTGGCCGACATGGGGGAGTGTTTTCTTCTTTCTTCCCCGTCCGTTGTGTGCTTCTGTGATATGCGCTATCTGCCCTGTGGTCGGTCTCCTCGGCATGCCTGTGTTGGTCTATTCTTGGACAATGGCTGTATTCACCGGCTTCTGTCGTAGGGCTGTGGTTTCGGTGTTGGAATGGAAGGTCATTCAGTGCTGTCTGCTCTCCCTTGTGTGGGCGGCAGGCTGCCTTTCCGCTCTGCGTTGGGCCTTGTGTGTGGATGTAATTCTTGGGCCACCTGTTGTCGGTCCCCGGGCTCTTTGGTGTTCCGTTTCATGTGTCTTGTTCATATGTGCAGGGTGGTATGGGTTTTTCAGTGTGGTACTGGCGTTCCTCTTCCCGAAGGGGCCCTGCTTCTCCTAGTTGGTGTTGCCGCCGCTGTGTGCTTCGCCATGTTTGTTACACTGGGGTGTGTCCTGCTGTTGCGTGACTTCACTGACATGTGTGCGTCGGTTGTGTGGCGTTGGGTGTTGTCCGTGAATTGGGCGTTGGGGACATGTCTGTGGCCGGCCTGTCACGTGTCATGTGCGTTCGGGGTGGGGCTGATGTGTGTGCTGCTTGGTTGTGTCCCTGTGTCTGTGTGCGACGCATGCATGGCGCTGCGGTTGGCCTCTGCGTTGTGCGCATGTGTGGCGGCGTCATCGGCGCTTTGGGGCCGTGACGGGGTGGTTGGTTCCTAGTCCCAGGTGGTGTGTACACATGTGTTCTGCGATGTTAGGATTTGGCCTGTGTGTCATATGTGGATGCAATGGTGGATGTGTAGTGTGCACGCGCTGGTGGGGGGTTGTCCGCTTTTTCCGCCCTTGCACTGTGTGCGCTGTTTGCGTGCACTTGTTGTGTGTGTGCCTACCTGCGTCTCCGCGGTACGTTGCGTCCTTGGTGGTGCATCAGCAGAAGCATGGGAAGGGCCTGAAGTGCTGGATTCATGCCCGGGTGCCGCTTCTTCGTTGTCCGTGCTCTGCGTCCGTGTTTCCGCCTCTCTTTCACGTGCGGTGTCTCTTTGCCGTGGGAGCCGTTTGTTTGCGGCATCGTACATTTATGCGCCGGGCGGGACGTGTTTCTGTCGGACGGTGTGTGTCAGTTCTGCTGCGCCGCTACGTGTGCGGGCGCACTTTGATGGCGGACGGTGTTGCTGGCTTGCCGGCGGTGTTTGGCCTGCTTTTCGCATCATAATTGGGCGGGCGTGTGGACTGCTGCGTGCCGGCGGTAACTGGTGGTTTTTGCATCCGCCAGCACGGCGGTTGTGCTTCCGCCCGCCATCGTAAT
>CAWUFW010017724.1:0-250117 GCA_963921515.1 Calotriton arnoldi | reverse complement strand
ACACATTAGTGGATTTTTTTTAGCTCTTCTTAAAAAAAAAAATCCTTTAGTTTATTGCTCATGTATAGGCAAATATTAGTGCTCTTTTTTTTTTTTTTAAATAATCCTGTCAAAATGTCATTAATATTTAGTACGGGTCAGGGTTTAAACTCTATTTTTGAATTTTACTGGACATTGTAGGAAAGGTGCTTATTTATTTTACTTTTTCTTGCTGTCGGATTTTCGGTTTTAGTACATCTTCTATGCTTCTTGCGGAGCCTTCTGGATTGGATGACATCTCAGCAGCCAAAGATGCCTGCAGGCAGCTTAAAATAGGTCCTGGCTATCTGCCTTTCTTTTGCAATGTGAGGTTCCAATATATGAGACAGTCTAGCATTAATGTGCTTTGTGAACTAGTTCCCAAGTGTGTCTTGATTCCACAGACATGGAAGCGTAGAAAAGCCTTCAAAGTGTTATTGTGCAAATATATGTTTCTGCTTCCCTAGGGAACGTATGCGATGCTTTTGAATTTGCCATATATCAAGACATGCCACATTATTCGGATACTTATGCAATGCAAATACAGCCAGAATTTTAACAGTTGCATTTTTTTGTCCTTCTTCTGCAAAGCTGTGTGTATGAAATAATCTATTAAAATGTCCTTTTTGCAGATGTTTCCTGAAACTATTTTAAAATCGGCACTCTAGAAATGTAACGCCTGCAGATGTGTACACTCAGAATAACACACAGCCATTGCCTTTTTAAAGTACTCTTTGTCAGGACAAAATTCTAATTTATCATGTTATCCCGTACAATAGTACTGCTGAAATGTTCAGGTTGGCAATAATGAGAAGTGACGGTGTCTGTCAAAGACGTTAGGGCCAGATGTACGTATCCTAGGGTTTGTGATTAACCTAATGGCAAATTTTAGCGCAAGCAGTGATGTACAAATGTGTGCTTCACACATTTAGCAATTCCCAATGGGTCGCAAACGGACCTACCGCATTAATATTCATGAGGTAGGTCTCGGTTTGCAACCCATTGGGAATTGCAAAAAATCACAGAGATGGTGAAGTCTGTGATTGCTTTTAAATAAAGCAATGTTTTGTTTTTTTAAATGTAATCCGAAAACTGGATGCGTTTCAAAAAGAAAAATGAAAAGTTATTTTTTTTATTTAATTTTTTTGTGGTAGGCAGTAGTCCGTGGGAACACTGCTTGTTCTTAAAAATGTTTTTACCAAAATTCACAAAGGCGAAGGGGTCCCTTGGGACCCTTCCGGTTTGAGATTGGGTTACCATCTACTTGAAATAGGCGGTAAAATTTGAATGTTTTGCAACCGTATTTCAGCCACAAAACATTCACACATACCATTCCAATTCGGTATTAGGAAGGGTACTAATACAGAATTGAAAACCCATATTGCGATTCGGTAATAGGCGTTGAATCGCGAAACTGGACTTTATACACAGAAAAATGCTATTTTCCGGTCGAAACAGCCTGACTCTGTGAATCTGGTCGTTTGCGACCTAAAAAAAGCTTCATACATCTGGACCTTAGGTCACCATAACAGTGCAATTAAACAGACATTATTTCCTGGAGACTCGTGCAGCTAAATCTTAGTGTCAGTAAATAACAGGCAAAAATAGATATTGACTGCAGGTTAATGTAGTTGTAAACGTTTTGTAAGAGTGAAGAATGTAGTGCTTAATTTGTAATAAATAAATAAGTGCAGAGGCCAAACGCTACTTAGAAGCCAGCTGCCGGAACTGCCAAATGCAGGAGTTTCCGAATACCAGGGGCCAGATTTATGAAGATGTGACACAGTACAACACAGCAAGACAACTTGCTGTGCTGCATCGCCTGAAGAAGGCAGGAATGCTGCATATCTGCTAAGAAAAGGCTCAATCCTGCTCAATCTTTCTGCTGGCACACTAAGTGCAGCCTAGTGACACCTTCCTGCACAAAAACAATCCTTAGAGGCGTTTTCCTCTTTCTAAGTGTGCTACAGAATGTGGCACTCATACAAAGATGAAAAAACAAGAAAAAATAAAGATATTTCTCCTTGTTGCGTCTCTGTTGGATACAATTTTGATGCATTCCCAGGTTTACTTGTCTTGGTAAATCTGCGAATGTCTATCAACAAGGGTATGCAATTCTTTAAGGCTAAAGAGAGGAGACTATGTGGCCGTTCAGCAACTGAGGAAGCGGACGGGGGGGCTGTTCCCTTAGGAACAGGAGCCCTCACACACACATATGGTTATCATGCTTCATCATAGGGCCTGCTCCTCATCGGGCCGGTGCTGTAATGCCCGACGGTCACCCACGAGGGGGCTCCTTATCAGAGATATTTTGTTCCAATGCCATATGTGAAGTGTAGGGACCCAAAGTTTTTCTTGAAGCCCATCAACAACATTGTCAAATGCCAGGATTGCCGACTATCAAGACTGTCGAATCTTGATTCCACCTCATGGCTCTTTCTCCCACCACATTACACTTCCAGACTCTTTATCTCAATCTTAAAGGTTCTTATGTATACCTGCTTTTGTCCGTGGTTACTGCTTTTCAGTCTTTCTCTTCCTCCTTTTTCCTTCCATGTCTGATTTTTTTCTTGTTTGTTCTTCGTCAAAGTCTGACAATGAAAATAATATACCACCACCTCCAGTCACCTGCAGAAATTAATCACTGCCTAAACAACAATTCAACAAGGGACTGCTGCAGATTGAAGACCTAAGGTGGCACTTTACAGAGATGATTATTACCTGATCTGGTTCCTCAGATACAAGGACTACCCAGTTGTTCTCTGGAACTCCAACGTGCTGGATGGTCATTTGCCAATCAATGTGGCATATCTTTTTGTTTTTTTGCAAAGGCCTAGGTTGTTTTTGTTCTCTTATATTGCAGGTATGGTACTGTGTCTTCCAACCGCTCTGTGCCTTCTCCAATGCCCCAGAAACCTCAGGTGAGGAATAATCAACTACCACTAGTGACATATAAGAACATGGTAACCTGTACAAATTCTCCTGGAAAACCATACACCACACGTATCCGATCTAAGCAGAACTCAGGTTGCACACTGCTCACTGAACCGGCTTCCAAATGTGAGGATGGTCAGTTCTCACGGGTATTGCCAGCCATCTGTTACATACAGAAACATGTCACAGGAATGTTCACAACAAAGGAAACCCAAGTCCATCAGGTCAAGTTCCTGTCCAATTTCCAAATGCAACTGCTTCAGATGTGTAGGGCAACCCAACCCATTTGCAGGCACAGTCTGGAGGTCTGTCTTATCAGTGCAACAATTTGCAGACTATAAATATTCCCTGAAGGTCCATGAGCCATGCCTCATTAAATATATTCCTAGAAGTAATCACCTCTGTCCTGCAAAAGACTATACGAAAAGATCCTGTAGGTCTTGATATTCCTGTTCCTACATAGAGTTGAGCAGCAGAGTCAGAAAGTAATCAGTCATCCACCAGAACTGATCTTTTGAGATTGATGTAGCCACTTCTGCCTCAGTTAGCATCTATCTAGACTATGTTTGTATGTATGTGGTATTTCATAGAGAAAACCTAGCCAATGGGCAGGGGAGCACTGTACAGTGTCAAAGGCCAAGATACAGTCAGAGTGATTGGAGAAGTAGCTGGTTTTCTGGCGGTAGAAGCAGACTGTTACTACATTGTGATGTAGTGTTCTTTAAAGAGGAGCATCTTCTGCTCTTTCCTAAATTGTATCAGGGTTGGGGCAATTCTGATGGATGCAGGGATGTTGGTTCAAATCCTGAGTTTTGCCTTTTTTGTTCACACGCCTTTGCATCCAGTGTGATGGAGTCCTGACTGCAGGTGTGCCAAGAGGGACTACAGATCAGGAGTTTGGCAGCCAGATATTCAGAAGTGCTCATCTTGATGGCTTTGTATAGCATGTATTTTCTGAAGATGGTGGAGGCTGGAAAAGTAAAGCAAGTGGACCTCCATCTGGATGTGGTTGATGTGGTCATATTTATGTAGGCCCTAGATAATATTTTATATTATATTATATGTATTTGTGTAGCATTCTATCACCTGTGCATGTATCCTGTCACTTGCTGCAGGAAACAATCTGGATTGCAAATGGTTTCTTTTGAATTAACCCGTATGTGTGCCGCAAAACCAGGCAACGTCGATAGTACCAATAACAGACATCTGACTAGGCTTTGATGTCAATGTGAATTAAAGTATGACACGATAACATGAGAAATGAGAAACTCAAACCCATACAATTACGGGCATGCTAACTTGACGGTAACAGGCAAGCTATCCATTTGGTTAGTTTTCTAAGAGCATGTGAATGAAACCTCAGTCACAAACAATCCAAATAGAAACTCAAGCCCACTTTAAATATGATTTTTCTATGCTGTACTTATTGCATTCAGTCCACATATGACAAACGACTAGAGGCAAAGAACAACATATATGTGGGACTGAAATTCCTTTCAAAGGTCAAAGCTTTCAAGTATAATGTATGTGCTGACGATATCATGCTGGGTATTTTTAGACAACACAACTGAAATCTTAATACAACCTAAAACGTGCAGCGATTTGCATGTTACCCTCGACCTGCTCACTGGGGCCAGACTGGGAACACAAACCAGCCCTGTCAATTCAGTTGGACCGGCCCCGGGGGTGGGTGCTAGTGAGAAGCACTGCTGCTGCTTTTGTTACAGGGGTCTGATATTGCAGCACTGCTGCAAGACCGGCCCCCACCACTCAAAAACTATCCGCCACCCTTCCAGCCCACGGGGAAAATGACAGGTGCCTGCTACGGCCAGTCTGGCCCTGCTGCTCACCCCGTCAGCTAACAGTCTGCAACTTTTCCATAATGGCATCAGACATGGTCCAAATGGGCAGCAGTCGACCACAGCCCCTGTGAAGAAACAGTAACAAAATTAGACTCACTGAATGTCACCTTCCAAACAACTGTGCACATTTTCTCCGGGACCATCAAAACAGTATTAAAAAAACTGAATGCGATCAGGAAGGAGATGCAAAATACTGAAACATACTGCAGCATGTAGGATGCCTTTGGCAGGGCAGTGTGGAGGCGATTGATCAGGGCATTTGCACCATCCGGATGTGGCAGTGCAAGGATCTGAACAGCAGTTCTTGTAAGAATAGGTTCACTTCCTGTAATAGAGAGGTCTGGTACAAGGCCATCTTTTTTCTTGACAGTAGGTTCCTTAGTGTGAGGTTGGTGTCCAGTGTGAATCCAAGTGACCTCACGTCATGTAAAAGTTGAAGATTGAGTCCATTCAGGTCCATGTCACTTAACCAGGCATGGACTGTTTTTTACTGATTTAGAAGAGTGTTGACATCAGACGTGGAGTTAGCAGAGTGAAAGATGAGAGAATTGCGATGCTTTCAGAGTGATGTTATAACAAAGATGGAAGGGACTCTCATGCAATTCAAAGGAAAAGATAGAGACCAAGGCCGATATTTATCAAAGTTTTGCATCAGCCTTGCGCCATGCAGGGGGGCGCAAGGGCAACATAAAACCAAAATGAGATTTACCAAGCCACGCAAGGCCACCTTGCATGGCCCTGTGTGCCTTGGTAAATCTAGAGTAACGCAAGGTAGTGCAAATAGCTGCCTTGCTTTACCCTGCAAATGGCTGACAAGGGAGTCATTTGAAATTAACATTTTTGAAGATAGATTGTTTGTGCAAATAGTGATAAAAAGAATCCAATTCTGAAATTATATTTCAGTAAGTACTGCATGTTACCCAAATGTTATAACTTATTTAGATCATGTTCTGATCCAACATGGCCGTCAATGTTAGAGATCGATTATTTATAGTAACATTGGGCACGAATGCCAGCTTTAAGATCAGACTGGTAGCGTTCTGCTTTCCACCAAAACACCCTAGACTTTGACAGCGGCAGATGCCTTCTAAGATTTGCGCTGAGGCTGTAAGTGTTTTCCTCACCTAATGCGGGTCTGTGTTTTATTGAGGTGACATACACTTATGATAGCTTACAATCGGTTAACTGTTCTATTTACAGTTACCTCCTATATATACTAGAAGGTGCCCCTTCCTGCACAAAAACAATAATGCCTGTAACTTAGGCATCCTAGCTCCATGTTGCGAGGGTGCCTGCGATGGCGCTAGTCTGATAATTGTACGCCAGCCCAGGCAGAGGATAGGAATGCGCCATATTCTTTTTTTAGGTCGAGCCTAGCGCAGCGCGCATGCGCTACTCTATGGGGAGGCTTCTTGTGATCACTCTAAACTTCTTCTTGTGGGTCTGACTCCTCCCACATATTGGATTGGCCTTTGCGTGTGGCTTTCAATAACAAAAGCACGCAAATGGCCAAAGGCGGGCACATGCCCCACCTATTTGTTTACTGGTCACTCCCACGGCGTTTTGCTGTCGGGAGCGAGCAGGGGCGCGCAGGGTGTCAGCTGCATTCCTCGCATCCCACAGCATTTTGCCTGCGGGAGCGAGCAGTGCCTCCTTGTTTATCTTTCCATTCCTGCCTCGCGCCTTCCTTCTTCCCTCCCCGCCTCCCTTCCCACCCTCCTCTTCGCTCCACGTACCTCCAGCAGCCCTTCTCGTGTTTTGCAGCACCTGCTTGAGGTGCCCCCCCTCACCCCTCCTTGGGCACATCGCGGTGTGTGTACTGAGAGGATGTTTTTACGGCGCGCAGCCCTGCACTTCTCAGAGGTGCTAGATGTGTAACAAGGGCGCGGTCGGCTCGGCTTTCTGACATCTGAGCCCTCGGATCACGGAGCAACTCAGCGCCCTGATTAGGCACATCTGTTGTAGGGCAAGTTACTGCTGACAGGTTGTGGGACCCAACTCACTGGAGGCGTAATAAACGGTCTTCTAGCGAGTGCACCATATAAAGCATTTATCCTCAGATGTTTACATGTCCGGAAACGTATAACTCTCACGTCACAACTCACAATTTCCTTCACGTCTGCACAATAAATATAGATATTTGTAATTCCAAAATCTGTCCTGCCGCCCGCGGGGAGGGCTGTGTGTGGCAATCGCAGGCTGACAGAGGTGCTGTCATGACTGTGAATAATGCGGGAAAACACGAGAGTGTACGTCCAAAGTGTGCTCCCTCTGTTGTCTGTAGAGCACAAGCAGCGCCAGAACTGGCAAACAAGTTAGAAGGGGGATCCGGTTACGCTGCAAGAACCAGTTTTAACCCTTCGCTCCCACACTGCACTACAGGTGGGCTGCTCGGGGGGTTGGGCTGGGGGATTGCTCTTTAAACGAGCCCGAGACTGGAACCCCCAGCTTCGAGGTCGATCGCTCTAGCCGTTACGCCACATCCTCTGATGAACGTATGTGGCTGGGTGTGGCAATCGCAGGCTGACAGAGGTGCTGTCACGACTGTGAATAATGCGGGCAAACACGAGAGTGTACGTACAAAGTGTGCTCCTTCTCTTGTCTGTAGAGCACAAGCAGCGCCAGAACTGGCAAACAAGTTAGAAGGGGGATCCGGTTACGCTGCAAGAACCAGTTTTAACCCTTCTACGAGCGAGCTCCAGGACAGCACAGCAGCTAAATCGTACCCTGACCATTTCACCATCCCCCGTGAGCCACTCGGCCTCAGACTGGACCCCGTGCCAGTGCAGACAGGCACTACATGTGTGCATGTGTATACAGGTAACACGTAGCTTCACGATTCTACGCGAGCCACCCGGCCTCACACTGGACACAGTGCCAGTGCAGACAGACACTACATGTGTGCATGCGTATACAGGTAACAAGCAGCTTCACGATCCCACGCGAGCCACCCGGCCTTAGACTGGACACAGTGCCAGTGCAGACAGACACTACATGTGGGGCATGCGTATACAGGTAACACGCAGCTTCACGATCCCACGCGAGCCACCCGGCCTTAGACTGGACACAGTGCCAGTGCAGACAGACATAGTGTGTGTGCATGTGTATACAGGTAACACACAGCTTCTAAGAGTGGACTCTGGGACAGCACAGCAGCTAAGCCGTGCCCTGACCATTTCTCCATCCCACCCGGCCTTAGACTGGACACAGTGCCAGATAGATAGATAGCAGATATAGATAAAAAGTAGATAGTGCTCCCAACACGGTTCCACAGCTTCGCGCTCGACCGCTCCGGCCGTTAGGCCACATCCTCTCCCCATACTGATTGATAGTGAATGTTCTACTTCTGCATAGCTTTTTACTTTAAAAGCATGGTGAGGTTGCCTGCGCATTTGGAATGGTGTGTGGCTGAGACACCGGGGGCATATTGTGAAGGTCTGCACTCGCCCAGCGCACAGCCTGTACCGTTTCAAACGTCTCTTTCTGACTCTCCCGTGTCTCTCCGCACTCTGTTTAATTTCATTCCCTCTGCCCTCCCCGTTCGTTTCTTTCTAACTCATTCTCTTATATATTTGTCGTCCCGCCTCTCCTATTCCTTCCTCTTTTTATCTCCTTTCTTCCGTGCCTGCCCGTTTCCCCATTCCTTTATCTCAATCAATGGCTTTCCTCTTTCTTTCCCTCCCTTCAATGTCCTCCCACTCTCTCGCCTCCCTCTCTCGTCCGATCGCTGAACCTGGCTTTCATCCCCTCTCACTCCCCAACAGTCTCTCCATCCTTTTATATTTATCCCCCTACTCGCTTCTTCTCGCCATCTGCTTTTTCTTTGTCTCACTCTCTCTCATCCCTTTGCTTCTCCCTCCCTCCCCCCAGCTCATCTGCTGTCCTCTTCTTCCCCATCACACTTTCCTGGTTTCCTTTTTCATATCCCTTTATGTTAAATTGCATCTCTTACCAAACTTTCAAACACCTCTGGCAAAACACTTATAAGGTCCCAGAGGCGAGACCTATCGGCTATGCCAATGCTTGTTTTTAAATTTCCTTTAATGATTGTTTACATTTTATAGGTACAAGAACAAGTAACATGTCAACAATAGCCATCAAGAACAATGTCACAGAGAGAAGAAGCGTGTATGGTACAAGCATATCTGTAAAGGAATAATATACTCAAGGCGACATCCAGCAAGGACGGGTACCTGAACCCATTTGACTCCAGTGATCCAAACTTGCCAGGGTTATTTCGTGTAAAACATTCAAGCATTGATAGAGTTGGTGGAGTCCTCCTCGGCTGAAGAGGGCAGTCGGGTACCTACAGGGTCCAAAAAATCGGTCAGCAGCTCCCCCAGATCGCAAGCTAGGCACCCAAGGAATGCGCCATATCTTAATAGATATGGCGCATTCCTGCCCTCCCTCTTTCACGCAGCGCAGCGCAACAAGGTGACTTACTGCATTGCTCTGCATGCAAGTTTGATAAACCTAGCCCCTAGGGGCTACAAATCTAGGAGACCTAGAGGCTAGACATGTCGGGGATGGCATGTGATAGTATTAGATAGAAAATACACTTTCGAACAACAAGTGGCACAACATCAAGAGTCTCTCTTGAGCAGAGTCCAAAAGAATTAGCTTTGAGTCTTGACAGGTATTTCAATGTAGAAACATTATTCAAATTTATCTTCACAATCACAAGGCATTTATTTGGTGGAAAGGAACTGACAGTGTGGGCTTCGAGTCAGCAGCTATTACAGCGCTTCCCTGTTGTGAGCCAAAACTAAGGAAAGACCCATTAGTAGCAGGGAGCACACTTCCCACTAGGCAACCACTGAGGCAGGTTCGATTCAGCTGGAAGCTGTCCTCACCTTTTGAGCAGGACTTCTGGCTGCATTGACTTAGAGGACTGCTGGTGACAAACTTTCCCTCAGCAGTAGGGAGACTGTTCCTGGCTTCACAGTGACTAATGTCTCCTGCTCCACAAAGTTAAAATGTGATCCTGCTCTACTTCCTAGACTTGATACCAAAAGACCCTACATTAAAGGTTCACTTTCAAAGCTTAATCAAGTGTTTCTCTGTTATTTTTTTCCGATTGTGCCTTCTAACCAGGGCGGATACTCCGTTTGAGCGGAGGAGTGTCGCCCCACTTAATTGCCCCAGACAAGCCCCACAGACAAAAAATAAAATGGTAATGAAGTTAATTAATAACAATTTTATTTTCCGTTAACCTGTCCTGAATTGAGTGTCAGGCCCGGGCGGGGCCTGCCGAGTGGCAGCAATGGTGTTCTGCCTGTGCACTAGTTTATAGTGTGCATGTCCCTTTCACGACCAGCCTGACGTGCGCACTATAAACCTCTCAATACAGCTGTCTTAGACAGCTGGGTTGAGAGCCTACCCAAGCTTCCAGTGTCCTTGGGAGCGGCTCCCTCCAATCCTGGCACTGCTCTCAAAAGCATGACAGCAGCACCAGGATTGGTTAAGCCAAGCTGGATGTGACATCAGGAGGAGAAGACGACTGAAGAGAGGAGGACCTGTCTCCGGAAAGCATGGTAAGCACGTTTTTATTTCTTTCTTTTATGTATTTAATTTCATTTATATCTTATTGTTATCTATTAAGCCATTTTCCCTCCCTTCCAATCACTATACTTTCCAGCCGCCGCTGCTTCTAACCGTCTCTGACCTTCAGTACCTCCTCATTCTCTCATCTATATGTGTGCTTCCCTGCATTTTCTGCCCCCACATTCATCTCCTTCTCTCTTGAACCAGAGAGACATTTTTTTTCACTGTGATTAACACTTAGAAACAGTGTTTACTCAACATTATAGCTTAGAAATGCACATATAAGTATATGAGCATTTTGACTTCTGCAACCTCACAGTGCAATACAGTCAATGCCAAATTTCCTTCCTGTGACACTGCAGTTTGCATGCACTGCACACTCATATTTTACCATCAAAGAATTATACAAAGAAGCAGAGAGTGTCTAGATGTGAAGGGACTGTCTGGGAAAAGGGTGACCCAAAAAAGAAAAAAAAGGGGTTTTGAGAAGTATAAAACCGAACACCCGGTTTGTCATCCGCAGGTCTCCCTGTGAGCTGATATAACCTACCTAGTAAAAATGTAAGGGGGATATTCTCAAGAACGTGCGATAATTATCGCCAAAATAGGTTAACGCAACTTTTCATATCGCGTGAAAATAACGCCGTGTTAACGTCTTATTCTTAACACGGCGGTAACATGCGATAGTTTCCCGACAACGCGTCAAATGTCGGCGATAAAATTGCCGGGACGGCGATAAAAATTTAAAGCCGAACGTGAAAAAAGTGGCGATGGGCCCAACCGCGATAAAAAAATCAGCGATAAGCTGCACCAGGCCTGCAATTCACACACGTCAGGCGGGAAAAATCACTATAAAAGCCGAAAAAAGTCCCACGGAGGACCAGCCTGGGACCTCGGGGTCAGGGAAGGGCAAGGAGAAGAAGAAGAGGAAGACGCAGTTCAGTCCGCAGGAAAACAGGATCCTGATAACGGAGGTGATAGAACACCATCAAGAACTGTTCGTCACCTCCACTGTGTCATTGGCAACAAAAAATGGAATATGGCAGTCCATCGTGGACAAGGTGAATGCAGTCGGAGTGCTGAGGAGGACAATGGAAGAGCTCAAGAGGCGCTGGAATGACGTGAAGCGCAAAACCAAGCAGAAACTCGGCAACAACCAGAAGGCAGCAATGCAGACTGGAGGTGGGAGTCCAGCGCCACAGGAGGAGCTGGATGAGATGGAGGAAATGGTGTCCACAGTCATCAGTGTGGAGACGGTGGCAGGAGTTGGGGGAACGGACACTGCTCAACATGACCTGACACAACAGCAACAGGGTGAGTAACGACCAGGGACTGGGGGGACGGGGGAGATGGGCACAATGGCACACATGCACAATTAAGTATAGCACAGTGCACACCCACAATGACTCTGGACCATGTCCCGGATCCCCTTGGCACACTGCAGCACACCTAGAAACAGCAAGAAGGCCCCCGTCGACTATGTGCCCAGAGGGGGCCCTTCCCACACATCACCAATCTCACAACCAACCCATGCACATGTGCCAAACCCAGCAAAGAGGCGTGTCAGTGAGCCACACTGACAATGCAAGTGACACTGCATGACGAATAGCATAGCTGCAGTCAATATATCATGACATGTTGCACGCCACGACACTGAGGTGGCTGAGTGTGGACCACATCCGTAAAGGAGCAGGTCACACTCTGACATATCCACGTGCACAAACAACCCCTGACGTCAACAACACATCTGCGGACAAACCATGCCCCAGAGTCCCAACTCCCACCAAGAGCCCAATTTACCCAAGTATGCAACATCTCAGCACTGTATAAGCACAGAAGTCAAAGGCACATCGCCTGAAAGGGATAAGGGGCAGCAAAATCAGAGCTGCAGGGGCGGCTCTCCCAAAATGCAGCACACACACATAACATTCAGAGCACATCAACATTGACAACAATGTGGTACAAACTGCAACACGTTCACAACAGAACAGAGGACACAACTGGTGCCACTTGTGTGTAGAAACTGGCCAATTACATTTGGCATAGCAGGGAAATGTGAGATTGTAATGTACAAGTACAAACACACATTCGTGATGTTGTCGAAATGTCCACTGTCCCGCATCAAATAGGCAGCTCCTCCCAAACAGTCACAATGTACATTGTCATGCAGTCTGTATGTAAACTTGTACAATGCGTAAACATACATGTGAACACAATGTTAAACTGCATCTCCCCTTCACATTGCAGAGGGAGAATCAACACCTCCTGCAGAGCAGACCGAACATCTCTTCACTGATGACGAAGAGGACCTCCAAACCTTCGACACCGACGCCCTCCAAGAGCTCATGGACAGCTTCGGCACCTCACCTCCAGGAGCAGGGCAGCCCAGCTGCATCGAGGAGACCTCACCCCCTGCACAGACCACACAGCAGGAAGCACCCACCACCACGGCTGACTCCCAGGACCCCCACGAACAACACATTGCCTTCCAACGCCGTGTGTTAGGGTGCCAGGAGAAGATGGCTGATCAGGTGCGGGTGGGGTTCGACCTCATGGCAGTCAAACTAGATGCCATACGTGGGTGTCTAAGTCCCATCAGGGACAACTTACAGTCCCTATCGGACACCCACAGTCCGCTCCATGTTCTCCAACGATCCATGGCTGACATCGCTGGAGTCCTGACTCTGAGACAAGGACAACTGTCTAGTCAGAGTGGCTCCAGCGATGTCAGCCGGGAGTTGGGACACATGCGGAGGCTCATGGAGAACATGGAATGGATGCAGGCGGAAAGAATGGCTGCCACGGCTGCACACCAGCGAGATGTAGCTGGGATCTTCCATGCCCTGCAGACCCACATCATGGCATTGCCGCCACAAGGCCTGGCGCCGATGAATGCTGCTGCTGCTTCTACATCCACATCTCCGCCCCCTGATGTGTCAGTGACACACAGTGCTGCAGACAACCCACCTCTGGCCACTGATGTGTCACTGCCACACAGTGATGCAGACAAAACAACACCACCCACATGTGAGGCACATGAAACATCAGAGGACGAAGATGCGGATGAGTCTGCCTTAGTGGTAAGAAGGAAGTGGTAGCATTCATCTCCGCCATATGGCCTGTTTCTGCTTGGTTCTGCCTTCTGCATCATCACCTTCCACTGTCCCCCGATACACTCTGCAACACTCACCTTGGACCTCGACATGGACTGCCATATTCTGTTTGGTTACCAATGACACAGCAATCAGACTGCGGACTGAACTCTTCCTCTTCCGGTGAACTTGTCATTCCCTAAAGGACTCTGGCTGGCCCTCCACGGGGCAACAATGTAAAGTGGGGTTTGCATGGCCCTGTACTGCTCCAGCTTCAACACTCCACCGAATGTGAATAAAACATTCAAATTCACACAGATGTGTCATGTCTATGATCATTCAAGTATGAAAGTATGGATGAATGTAGGGTCAGTGATTCCCCTTACGTCCATGTTGCTCATGATGTGGGACTTGAGTCACAGGGTGCAACATTGCCGATTGCGGTCCGGGTGGCGCCGACACTACAACAGAGACACACGCATTAGTTACTTTCTTGTCCAGCCCAGAACTGAACCACGCCCAGAGCCCCAGGCTCATTGTTCACACCCCTATGCTGGACTGGCATACGCCAGCCCAGCAAACTCCGCTTACGCTTACAGGGGGGACGACAAAGCTACATGTCCCAGGTCTTCCCTGTAGTGATCTGCTGATCACTGGTCTAGTTGTCAGCATGCCACAGCCACTCCCTGAGGGCTGGTTTACACCCACACCACACCCATCCAGCACAGGCGTCACAGAACATGTGACCCTGCCAATAAAAGGGGCCTACCACATCACATTCCCCACTGCCGGAGGTGACATGATGGCGTCCGCACCACGAGACTCAATCATAAAGGGGCCATGACTTGTGGCGCACTGGGTTAGTGGCACCCGATGCACTGCGGCCGGCACAGGCCTACCGCCACAGGACGATGACTTGCGGTGCACAGAGTTGGTGGCACCCGATGCACTGCGGCCGGCACGGGCCTACCGCCACGGGACGGTGACTTGCGGTGCACTGAGGTAGGGGCACCTGAAGAGCTGAGCGGGTGTGCAGCCTGCGATGATGCGTAGACCTCGATACGCCATCCTGCCAATTAAGATTCAATTTGAATTGAGGGCCCTGCTGGACCGCAGTGTACGCCGAAGGCAGCAGTCAGCACACACATGACTCCGCGGTGCGGTGCCGCAGGGTGTGCTGGGGCCTGTGGCGCGGAATCCAGCGATCGGCTGAGGAGGTTGCACCGGCACGGGGTGGGCCCTCTTGGAGACACGCCGGTGGCGGCAGGTGAGCATTGAGGCCTGGGTGCGCAGGGGCGGCCAGTCATCGCTGGGCGGCGGACCAGTCTGGGGACCAGGCCTGGGGTGCAGCAGGCGCACAGGATCACGCGGGCACCACCGGTCATGGCGGCGGCCTCGTGGCTGGGTGGGGTGGCGCCGCATTTGCAGACACGACCCTGCATGCGATGACGAGATGTGCGTGGGTTGGCTTGGGACGTAGCCACCTCGTCTCCAGTGTAAATCTGGCCGTTGAAGGTGGTCGGCCACGTGTGTGTAGGCCTATGGACTGGATATGGCGGACACAGAGACACACGCAGTAGTTACTTTGGTGGCCATCCCGGAACTGAACCATGCCCAGAGCCCCGGGCTATTTATTCACGACATATGCCAGCCAAGGCCACTCCGCTCACGCTTACAGGGGGGGACGACAAAGCTACATGTCCAAGGTCTTCCACACTGCCTGAGGTAACCTGTTTGCGTCCACTGTCCACAACACTACAAACACCAGCAGTATATGTCCACATGGACATGTCTGTGCTCTGCATACTGAAGTCTGTCCATCCAGCACATCACCGCCACACTTGGCATTGTGTACATTCTTATTGATGGGTCACTTGCCTCCTTCGCACATACTTGGTTCCCACCTCTCCCCACATTCTGCAATTGTGTGGCAGAGGTGCCATGCCGTGGATGGTTTGTCTACATGGCTGGTGACGGTTACCACAGTTACTTGTGTTGTCGTGTCTGGTAGTTGGGCATGTTGATTGGCATGTTGTATGTGATTTTGTAATGTGTGCATTCCCACAGTTGTGAGTTGTATGATTGTGGAGTTGAGGTGTGTGGTGTGTTCAGTTGGTACTTACCGACGAGCAGTGCATTTCCATAGGTGCCATCCTCAAAGCGCTGGTTGGTGATGGACTTGCGGAAGATGTAGGAATCATGCACACTGCCTGGGAAGTTTGCGACGACATTCGTGAACAGGCCCCGGTGGTCCACTTTTGCCTGCACATTGATGGAATGCGTGTGGTTTCTGTTGCGGTTATTGTGTGCAGTGTCGGCAGGGGGCACAAGTAGTACATGTGTGCAGTCAATTGCCCCCAACACGTGCGAGAAGCCAGCTATGGCGTAGTTCCCTTGCTTGGTCTCCAGCTGTTCCTGCGCAGTGTGGGGAAGTGAAGGTGCAGGGGTATCAAGCTGATACAAACCGTGATGCTTACAGGTATGATAAATCCTGCATAATAAGACCGTAACAGAAGTTCGTGTGGTCGTAACCTTCCTTTTCTTTCCTATGAAGGTTACGCCCACACGAACTTCTGTTATGGTCTTTTTATGCAGGATTTCTCATACCTGTTAGCATTCCGGTTTGTACAAGTGCAATACACTGTACCAGATTACGTTTGTGACTATACGGACGCTTGACCATTGTCACCATTTATCCAACAGGTTTCTGAATACTGACTTTCGGAATATGGAATTGTATTGGGGAGTTCCCGCAGCATATGCAGTTAATTGAATCCACACGTTGCCCTGATGAAGTTCCCCGTTGGGAATGGAACGTGTTGGCTGAGCTTTTCGTATTGTTGATTTATGTATTTGTAATAAAGAACTGTTTTTACACTACTGTTGACTACTAGACTTTATGACCTGGCACACCCCCATTTCAGTAACTACAATCTTGGATCTGGAGCACAGAGGCGTCAAGCAACGGCTGGCGTTGGGGTTGGTTGCGCAGGAACACTACGAATTGGAACTAGCGTGTGGTGCGGATACAGGGGCCCGCCGTTGCTTTTGTGGACATGCATCCAAGACATGTGTGTGGAAGTTTGATAGGGCTGGCTGTGAGATGCCTCTGACTCTGGCAGTTGTTTGTTGGAAGGTACCAGAGGCCAACAGGTGCAGCACAGCCAGCAGCTTTGTCTGCGGAGGGATGTTGGTTCTCCGCTGTGTTGGTACCGTCAGCCTGTGGGCAATGTGGGTCAGGATGCGGAGGATGGTTGTCCTTTTGAGCCTGTAGTGGGCAATGGCATCCTCTGGCGTTGAGTGTCTGAGGCTGGTGCGTTTTAGGAACGTCCGCTGTCTTCTTCTGCGCTGCCTAGGTGGTAGTCCAGGGGGGTGGTCCGGGGGGGGTGTCCTGGGGGTGGTGGCGGTGGGTGTTGTGGCCCTCTTGGGTCTCCAAGCTGCATGATCATTGGCTCCATGGCATCTGTTGGTCTTCAGATGTGGCTCTGGGCTGGGCTCCCTTTCTACTGCAGGTTGTCGTCCTGCTTTACACCAGTAAAAGGCAGGTGTTAAATCCCTGCTGCTAACGCGCCTTATCGCCTGTTTTTGGATCGCATCGCAGATCTGGCTGGTCGTTGAGAATATCGCGAAGTGGTGTTTTCGTGTGTTTTTGCACGGGAACGCCTACTCTGCATATCATTAGCGTTAGTTGTCGCTCTCATCCGTGGCGATGTTTTTTGCGGAAGCTATTGCAGGACAACTGGCGATATCGGCAGTTTGCACCAGCTTGAGAATAGGGCGATAAATCTATCGCCACTTTTGCGGTGCTAAAGTGCCGATAAATCGGCGATAAGTCCTTGAGAATATGCCCCTAAGACTTTTGGGTCCGGCTGCTCAGCAAATAGGATTAGGCCCGCATTCCACTCAGTGTAGTAATCTTGCATTTTTCCGCTTATATTTTTCACTCTCTTTCCTAATTCCAGATTACGTTTGTGCTCAAATAGTGGTTTTGTTCGAGTGATGGCTTTGGAAGCAACCAAGGAGTTTGAAACGCCTCTGGTTTCTCCCAGTTGATTTATGAATTTATGTCCTGAGTCCCAAAGAATATCCTGTGACATATTTTGAACATACATGTTGTTTGCTTCTATGTACATGCACATTCCTTTTATTCTCTGTCACCTAGTGACCACTTTGAGCATTTGCCACTTTTTCACTTATGTTGTTTACTATGGTCAACTGTGCGTAAATCTGTGTGAAATTAAATTATTTTCTATCCTACCAGCCTACTGTGAATTCTTTAAACAAACCAGGTATGTTAGTAATTAAATGACCAATAAATGAGTAAGGGCCTGATCTAGAGTTTGGCAAACGGATATCCCATCCCCCGTACTACAAGTGCTATTGGATATTATGCACTTGTATTACGGCGCACAAGATATCAGTCACGTAGGGTAAACCATCCGCCGAACTATAAATCAGGCCCTAAGTACTTGCAAATGTGCCCATACTGACCATTTTTTCAAAGATTTACATGTGAGAGGTTGAGGGATACCAGTGTTAAAAACATGGCTATTTAAACACGCCTTTGGTTCTTAGCTTGCCATTGTTTACTCCTCCCATATTGCGCCACTCAAAGCTCTCTATCTGTCAGAGTCAAGACACCATGGGTGAACGTGTGCTCTATAAATATAGTTAACATTAACATTCCTGCGGCAAGAGTTGATTTCGGTATGCATGGATACATGGTATTACCTTCTCATCTATCTTCCTCACCACAGTAATGACATAATGAGCGTTGGCCTTCCACAGAAACTCCAAAAGTTTAAGTCAGCATACCAGCCTCCTATCCCTCCAATATGGCCGACACCGTCATCCACCAATGACATAAAAGGAGTGGCCCCCTCACATAACATCCTGTAACCAAAGCCACAAGAAAGATGAAGAGCCACACAAAACAGGGCAGTGAGAGATGGGAAACTATACAGTGGCGAGGAAGACTAGTACTCAGAGTAATGTAGATTACTGGTAAGTAACCAGGGCATTCCAATTTACGACCAGAAGGTCCTTAGGAAATGGGGAATTACTGTGGGAATGAGAGTCCAATGGTAATTCCCCATTGTAACGCCACATTTTCAGCCATGAAATCTGGAAATTTCTTGGAGGGGATCTGGAGTGGGGACCATATGGAAATGTCCGGGAATTACTACAAACCTGGAATGTGGTCCTTAGTGTTGTTCATACCTGTCAATGATTCCTGTACTTCAGGGCTCATTTTGGCATGCAGATCACATGCCAAGACCTTTGGTATGTCCCAAAACATACTTCTTATTCCTGGACAATCTCTCCAAGATTACATGGCCACGAGATTGATGTGTAAATGAAGGACCAAATGATTAAACTGGGTTTATCCAATTATGCTGCCAAAAAAGGAACATTTTGCAACAGATTTTAGGTGATTGAAAGGCACCTTATGTGGCACTCCCTTTTGGCACTACTAACTAGTTTCAATGCCATTTTAACACACAGTGGTATTGGTTAAAAATCGCCATCAGTTCATTAGGACATGCAAAGGTTTCCTAAGAGAAAACAATATACACATTTAAAAGGTTATTCTCCAACAATGAATCACTATGTCTTCCATGGAAGTACAGGACCCCCTTTTATTAATCCTTCCTGCTCCACTCCCACTGTAAAATGGTTTGTTTATAATGTATGCAATCGTATATACGGCAGAATAACATGTACACATATTAACTCAAGGTGTGCCTCTTTTATACTGCACATGCAAGCTATGTTCTAAAAGGTGTCTCCTTTAGTACAGAGTAATTCTGTGTTCACTTTGTGGGACAGAATCAGCATTACAAAGACATTCCCATGGTCAAGAAAGGGCCGTTCCTTCCACCTTGTTTTAATATATTGAAATAGCTCAGGTTTTTGTTCCCTGTTCCAGACAACAGACAGTGTTTCCTCCAACCCATCAGGACTTAGAGCACGTTACTGATATTAACACCATTTGGGTGGAATTCTTACCTGTGTAATGCCTGAATAATGTATCATCAGTAGGTGAAAGGTAAGCGTGATAGGAAGTGAATTGTATTACACAAGGAATACTCTTCGAAACTTTCGATTAGCTTGAGTTGAAAGCAACTCTGGGGCATATATACAAGGGGCTATCGCCACCAGAACATCACTTTTAGCTAAGTTCTAGTGGCGATATCGCCTTCTCCTTATTTACAAGGCGGTTTAAGCCACTTTAAGTGGCTTAAACCGCCTTGTAAATAAGGTCCCTATTCACGCTTCACTTGGTGTGAAAGTGGTGTGCAATGGGTGTCGCAGTGGACTTTCCGTCGCAAGACCAATTGCTTTTTGATGCTGCCCCATATTCACAAGGCTGAGGCAGCACCAAAAACTAAGACCAGGGAATACCTGGTCTGAGACTGGCAATACGAGGAGAAATTATTAATTTCTACTCGTTTTTTGTTTTTTCAACGTGTGCTGCATTCCGCAGCACACATAGAAAGAGAAAATCGCCTTTCAAGATTGTTTATGTGCAGGAAGGTGTCCCTTCCTTCCTGCACATAAACAATCGCCCCTATACCACCGGGGACCTTGCAACATGGCGCTAGGGTGCCTGCACTGGCGCTGGGCAGCTTTATTAGCGCCAGCACTAGGGGAGACACAGGGGTGCGCCGTATTTTTGTAAATACAGCGCATCCCTGCGTTTTAAAAAAGTCGGAGCGCAGCATTACCAATTTAGCCGTAACACCGCACTCTTGACATTTTGTTGTAAGTATCCCCCTATATTTTTTCTGAAATACGCAGAGTATGACGCAGATGGTAAAACTGATAACAAATGTGGTGCAGCCATCTTTACGAAAAACTGCTGTGAAATGGTATTATTACAGTTTTTCTGTTCTATTCCCACAACCCAGCTGTTAAATTGAAGAAACAGGGAGGGCCTGGGGTGGTGGGTTTGTGGGGAGAGACCAGCTACAGGCTTCTAATCCTTAACTGTGGTGTTTGACTTGTGTTTTTTTGCAAAAGGAAAAAATCTACTTGCCTGCTTATTTCGCTTCAACCTCTCTTCCATTGTATTTGTCTACAGAAATAGCGACGCAATGGTTGTGTTGACCTTTCACCTTTTTCCGTGTTGGATTTAGAAAGGCTTGAACGCCTTCTAAGTATACATCATCCTCCACGCACTTTTCTAAACTTAGACATTGATGAAATCTCTAAAGGAATTTTCCACTGTCTTCGCCACTTTATTGGAAAATCCCTCCCAGGTTCCGTGATAAAATGCTACAACTGGTGGTGGAGCTAAACGGATTCTACATGCAGGGAACTGATGGGAAATGACATTTCTGTCTCTCTTTATTATGCATAAGAGAAGACTGAGCGAGCCTCGGAGGTAGAAATCTGTCAAATGCCGAGCTGAGGCATCAAAGGGAAAGATCTCTCGGATCCAATCAGACAACTGAGCGGCGGGCCACCCGGGGTGCAGGAAGCAGCGGCAGGATGTGAGGTCACCTGGGTGCCTGGTGCTACATTAGGGGGGAAGTGGGGCAGCAAATTAATACCATAGCAAGGGCTTGCAATAGATACTTTGTTGTCATATTTAATGGCATGCAGAGGCTTTAGAATATTCGATATGAAATAACAATGCATAGTGAAAACACTGATAAGTGCAAATCGGATAGATAAAATACACGATTTTAGCTGATGCTAAATATGACTGCATAAACAGCAACACAAAACATTTTGAGTTGTATTCTTCTGATAAGATTTTCACTTAGTTGCTCATAGCATTGAGGGTTTGAATACCGATGAAGAGCTCTTTTCTTATTGGTTTAGGCCAGTGATCCTCAAAGTACGGCCCGGTGGCCGCATGCGGTCCTCCCGACCTTTACATGCGGCCCCCTGGGCAGCAGCAACACTGGGATGCCGTTTACTCGACTCAGCATTAACATGAAAAAATAAAATATACTGCAAACACTTATTTAAAGGTTAATTGCAGTTAGGAAAAGGAAGTAACTAGGCCCTTACCTTTAGGAACACCTTTATTTGTAAAGACAGCCACTAGATATACATGCCTTGCTTCCCCTACACTAACTTTACACCCCCCCCTGGCATCAGTGCGGCCCTCGGTCACACAATAGACCAAACTTTGCGGCCCCCGGGAAAATGTTTGTGAGTACCCATGGTTTTGGCCATGAGGTACGTAAAAAAGGAACATAATAGGACAAAAGAGATTTTTAATCAAGTGGAGTACCAACCTATTTGCATAAAGGTAGTAATTGAATCAAAGTTGATCCATCTCAATGAATAGATTGACTAGCTAAACCACATATATGTTTTAAATCCACAATCTGAACATCAGCGCCAGATGGAAAATGAAAGAATGATTAAAATAAATATTTATGAAAAAGAACATTCTGAGACTACTTTCAACAAGGCTCCTTTTCAAAGTCAAAGTCAAAATCTTTTATTCGATCTTAGGCATAAGATCATAAAGGTGAATACAATCACAATAAAAACATAATAAAAATAGCATCATAAATCCAGATATAAAAAGAATGCTAACAGCCAATTTATCATAAAATCCATTTCATCTCATTATGTACAGTAATAATATAATAAGCCATCCTAATACATCTTATGGGCCCGCCTGCTTTCTCTTTTTCAAACATGCCCAAAAAAATGAAGCTAGAGAAAAACAGACATAGGAGTTCTGCAGGGATTTAAGAAAAAAAAGAGCTACACGGCAAAATCTAAAATTGTAACGCTTACAAATTGGTACAATAAATTTATGTCTTTCTTGACAATAAAAGCCACAGAAAAATAAAACATGGAGATCGTTTTGGGCGGACATATTGTCACACGGACACACTGAGAGATCGGAATATTTGTATTGCTTCCTGGGTATCCTATCATCAAAGGGATCATATTTAAACAAAATCTCAGTAAAATATATTTGTGATGTGGGAGTGTGACATCAGCCAAGTACAAAAAACTCCCCTCCACCAACGCTGGTGTTAGATCATACAGGCGAGCCGTCTGGGTGTGGAAGTTTTTTTCCTTTCTCAAGTATTGGGCCCTCAAAATGAATGTCTCAGCCAATTTTTGCTTTGTTATAAACTTACAGGTGGAAGGATTTTTAGAAAGGCGACTTAGGCCAATTGCAGATAATTCCGACTCCACATGCTTTAACCACCTGATCCTGCTGTAATTATCTGACTTTAAAATAAGTGTTATTAAGCTTTGCGTAAGGGGAACTGTCGCCCTGCGCCAAATAGAAAGCCACAGTAGGAGTGGTGCCATTTTGATTGAGTCAATAATATATGGTAGGGCCAATTCCATATGTAAAACATAATTCGAATATGACTGTGGGAGGGAAGTAAAAGACTTAAAAAATGTATTCTCTATGGACTGCAGAGAATAACTGGGAGCCATCCCCCATACCGCTGCTCCATACACTGCTGCCGCCTTAGTTTTCGCATGATAGATTTTTTTCATTGGGATCAGAGGTTTGGCTCCCAGACTTTTGGAGAATGTTTTCAATGCCATTAAACTTCTCTGCAGGCCCATTGCTCTTCCCTCTACTAATTTAGACCATGATTGATTTCTATCAAAAAGGACTCCTAAATAGGGAAACGAGTCCACCACATCAATTTTACCGGATTCCATAAAAAAAGAGGGTGGTCTGTCACGTTTCCCCACCCCCGCAATGATGATAAAAGATTTACTCTGGTTGACCTTTAAGTCTAATGAATTCATAAAAGACGCGTAAGCAGAAATAAGATGCTGGAGCCCCATCCCATTTCGGGCCATAAAAACGGCGTCATCAGCATACACCAGCATTGGTAACCGCTGATGGTTAGCAAGCACAGGGACGTCCACGGCTGCGCCCTCTAGATGCTTTCCCACACCATTGGTATAGATGGAAAGTAAGAATGGTGCCAGGACGCAGCCTTTCCTTACCCCTCTCAAGATCTTAAATGGTCGGGTGCACTCCCCGTTCCTCCCATAACGGACAGAGGAGGAGGCGTCAGAATATAGCTGTCTGATGAAGTCGACCAATGCCTGATCTATTCCCATCTCCTCCATTATCTGCCAGAGTCTAGGGTGGGACACGCAGTCGAAGGCTGCGGATAAGTCCATGAAGGCAAGATAGATCTTCCCACCCTTGGCTCTGACATATCTGTCCATGATCAGTGAAAGATTCAGGCATTGGTCTATTGTCCCTTTTCCCTCTTGAAATCCATATTGGGACTCCATTAAAATGTTTTTACTCCTCGCTCATGCCTCCAATCTCGTTAAAAGAAGACGGCCCATAAGTTTGGGCGTTGTATCGATCAGCGAGATTGGTCGATAATTTTTTGGGTGGCTTTTATCTCCCTTTTTGTGAATTGGGACAATAATACTGGTTTTCCAAGACATTGGGGGGGGACCGCTATGGCAATTTTGTTAAAAACATTAGTTAAAAGGGGAACCCATATATCCATGTTTTCAAAAAGAAGTCCATTGGGACACCATCGGGACCCGGGGCTTTCCCACTTCTGCAGGCCTCAATCCCATTCCTAACTTCGTTATAGTTAAATTAGAGGTGAATCCCGACGGTAAACGGTGCTGGTAATAACGGGTTATCAGTTGGGGCAAAAATACCTTTAAAATGAGCCACCCACTCCTCCTCCCCTACATTAACATCAAGGACTGGGTCATTTGGAGTTTTAAAGTGTGGATCATTTATTATTCCCCAAAACTCCTTTGAGTTACCTAAAGCCGAAGCCTGCTCTAATTTTGCCCAAGTTTCTTCTTTTAGTACCTTTTCCCTGTTTTTCCTGGCCACTTTATATTCCCTGCGGAGAGTGGAAATTTCGATACTATTTCTTGGTTTGACACCTAAAGCTTTGGTGAGAGCTTTCTTTTTGGGAACAGATAAGAGTCAAACCAGCCCTTATCCTTTTTTGACTTATCGGAATTATTCTTAACAAGTGACTTCCTTATGCAATCCAAAAAGTCTACGAAGGAAGATACCACAAGATTGGGATGATTATCAGGGTCTAAACAATTACTAATATTGGGGAGGGCACTCCTAATAATTTTAGGTATCACCTTTGTTTTGTCAATTTTGGGCCACTTCAGTTGGTATCCGTTTCGCCTTGCTAATGTAGGCTGACCAGTTACCTGGGGACTTGACACAGACTTCTGCATAAGTTGGATTTCACACAGTAAAACCGCATGGTCACTAAAGGTGTTAAATTCAATAGTTACTTTACTACACCTGATATTTAAGGGGTTTGAGACCAATATGAAGTCAATAGTCGATTCCTGATGTTCCCTCTGAAACGTTGGCGACAGGGTATCACTAATATAGGCTAAGTTGTTGACCATAACCATATTTCTCATTGAAATTAGCGTATTGAGAGAGTTTCCATAGGTATTATGGGAGAAGTGATGGACAGGATTGCCCCTCATGTCCTCCACACCACAAACCCGCTCTAAATTATGATTACATGGTTGTAAGTTAAAGTCTCCCAACCATACAATGTTAAGAACAGCCTTTTGTTTAATAAAATTAGTCGCCCTATCGATTGCACAGTTCACTTCATCCAAAATTTTATGCATGTTTTGGCCGAAGTTATTATTATAAAAGTTTATTAAAAGCCATTGATCTCGATTCGAGAACTCTAAAATAATGAGATGAAAATATGGGGAAGTTCCTTCAAGCATCTTTACTTTTATAGCTAGTGTATTTGGAATTAAGGTTATTAACCCCCCTTTGGCTCTTCCCGAAGGGGACGGAGTAGCTCTTGTCTGGTACGAACGGTAACCATTTATAAAAATGTCTTCTATGGCCCAGGTCTCCTGCAAGCAGGTAATATCTTGATCCTGCCACAGTCTGAGCCAATGGGCGTCCCCAAGTTTATTTACAATACCTGCGACATTCCAGGATACTGTTCTTATTGCATCTAAAAACTCCCTCTTAGTATTACCTGGGATAATAGTCGCTTCTCTTTCGGTATAATTTGTGGGACTTATCATAGGAAAAACGGCCTGCCCCACCTGTCTACTCTCAGGAAGTCAATCACACGAATCTAGCCCTGAAAGGGGGGCAAATCTATTCTCCAGAGGAATTCCCTGATTATTCATCTCATTAGGGATCCCTGGATTTTCCCTAGTATAAAATGACGGTCCCAACACCGGCAATGAAAAAGGCTTGTAGAAGTAGCCCAGCGAAACTGCGATGATATGCGTCCCTGCGGGAGGAATTGTGCACAAATGATCTAAAAGAAATTTTACAACGTAGGGATTATTAAAATTAATCACAACGCAATCACCCTCAGTCACTTTCGGAGACACGCCCAGCCACCCTACCCTTCTGGCCATAATGATTTGATTGGCTAAATATGTCCTCCCGCTACTAGAGCCTGCTGTATAACAATTCAGCCAGTGAAGGGACTTATCCATCAGCTGTGAAGTAGTTTCCACTTGACCCTCCCTCAAAGGTGGAACATTTCTCAGTACTATTACTAAGGGCATTGCTGCCGTGGGGAGATGGAGAGAATGGTGCTCGCTATTGATATGCTGTCTTGATTTGGCTACTTTATCACCACCCCCCCTTTGAACCAGTTGGGGATTAGTTAGAAAACTAGGTCTGGTGGAAGCTAAAGCTGAGTGTAAGTTCTGCTGGGCCCTTATGATTCCTAGAGTTTCACCTTGCGGGGGGTTACTGTTGTTAATAATCAGGGAAGCTCCCTTCATTGTAGGCGAAACTGGCCCACCTAAAGACACTGCGGGCCCAGAAGACTGGTGAGAGACATAACTATCTGTCTCCACACTCGGCGATATAGCTACAGCCTGTGTCTGGGCCAACAACCCCTCTGTTACATTTGTCTGGGATCTGTTGTCATGAGTGTGATGCAATCTGCAGCCAACCTCCAATGATGCCAACCTTTCTTCAATTCTAGATAGTTTATACAAGAGCGGATTCAATAATACAGAAACCATAGTCTCCATCCGCTTCAAAAGGTCCTCCTCAGACGAAATTAAAGGTAAAACGGCAGTGTCTGAGTCCCTGGAGTTGACAGGATCTGATTGACCCACTTCCAAATCGTCTGTCCTTGAACGTTTCCCAGCACATGCCCCTTTCGTAAGTTTTTGCTTAGCGGGACCGCCCCCCTTCTTCTCTTAACTGGGGGTCCACTGTGACCTGGGTAAGGCTGAGATTGGACTGACTTGGCCCGGGTCACTATGTTACCGGTTGATATTACTCCGAGGGAGGTAGCGGGGACAGAAGATATAGCGACAACCGGATTAGGGACGAGCTGTTTTGGAGAACTCACTGGTAGAGGTACCTCACTAGTAGTGTTACAGGTGCTAATAATCCCAAGGGAGGAACGCTTTTGTAACATGAGAAAATCCAGAGAAAGCCGTCGCTCCGTCAGTTCTATTTCGTGAGATAGAACAGTCTCAGCCCTCGTAAGAAAAGCGTCCAATGTACCTGCAACACCACCCCCTGGTTTCTCATTTGTTCCCTTCCGTTTACTCATGTTGGCACCAAAGACAGAATAAGGGTACACAAAGAGCACAGTACCTTCAGATTATGTTGGATGTTAGAAAGTGGGCCCAGCCCAGCCGCCTTCGGGCTCCGACGGGCTCCGACGTGCCCGCCCTTGGCCCGGGCGCGTCCCGCGCCGCGGGCTGGCTCCTTCCCTTTATGCGCGTACTGCGCCCTGCGCCAAGAATGCTTGTTGTTGCAGTCCTCCCAGGACTGTCCGCCGAGTAATCAGGTAAACGGATGGGGTCCAGGTGAAGAACGCGGCTCCTTTTCATGATTTTATAAATTGAATTATAATAATTTATCAGTGAAGAAAGGGTGCACCAACATGTGTGATAAAGTTTGTTTTAATTTAAAAAAATGAAGAATCCACAATATGGAATTGAAACATGTCTAGGTAACATCCTCCTGCGGTAACAAGATAAAGGCACTTGGGGGCATATCATCAAGGCGGCGCAATAAAATTATCGCCGCTTTTGCGTCCGTTTTCGGCCGAAAAGCGGCGATAATTTTATCGCCTTATCAGCAAGGTCACGCTATCGCGTGAATCCTTGCCGTAGCGCCCTTTCCCTTAACACCCAGCTTTCATCTCTAATGAGATGCAAAGTGGGCGTACCTTGCCAAACTTACGTGGAGAATGTCGCTAAACGACATTTCTCCAATTAACAAGGGAATCGCTAACCTGCTTAGCGATAATAAAAGAACCGCTAACCGCGCTTAACGCAGGTTTCTGTACACCTGCTTTTAATCTGACTTAGCCATGTAATCCAATGGGAGGTGGATTACATGGCTAAGTCCACCCTGCCCTATCAGCAAGGTATCGCCTGTCGCAGTGCGATTATCGCCGGTTTTCCAGCGATAATCACACTGTTTTGTAGCTAACGCTTGGATTTCTATCGCTTTGGAGATATGCGTTGCTGATAGCACGCTATTTCCGCGATAGAATCCAGCGATAGCCGGCGATAATTATCCTAGCGCTAAGTGCACTTAGCGATAATTATCGCCGGTTGTTGCTGATATGCCCCTTGGTTGGTACATAGTGGGAGAGAAAGCTTGGGATTGGATTCAAATAGAGGGGTGCCTATGTGGGTTGGAAGGAGACAACGGGTCAACAGACTAATGTTATGTTATTTTGACTTCTAAAGCGCATGGCTACCTAAAAGGTTTCCGAGTGCTAGCCTCCTCCTAAGCCCAGGAAAGTAAAGCCATAACCTAACCAATTAAAGGGAAGATGGAAACAGCCAGGTTTTTAACTGCTTCTGAAAACTGTGCGTGATTTACAGGCTCTCAGTGAAGGTGGCAACTTGTTTCAAAGCTTAGGGCCAAGAAACGAAAAAACCTGTCCACCCTGTGGAGTTTTCCTGATCCTAGGAACTATTGCCAGATCCTGATGGCTCGATCGAAGTGTACAATTGGGACAGTATCCATCCACCAACTGTCTCAAATGCACAGGCCCTGTGTTAGCAAGGCAATTGTGCATGCAACAAAGGAACTGGACTTGACGTCGATGCTCAATGGATAGCCAATGTAAGGTTTGTAGGAGGCTGCCACAGTTTGAACTGTTTGACGCCATTTTAACAGAGCTTTTGCAACACCTAGACATAGTATGTTGCCGTAGTCCAGTTTGGAAACCACCAGAGCCTGGAACACAGTCCATTGAGCAGGAACCGGAACACATGGCAAGATCTTCCTCGGCCATTTAAGAATTGCAAAACATGTAGCCATCACCTTGTTTATCTGGTAACACATGTTCAACTTGTCATCTAGCCACACTCCCAAAGTTTTAACTACCTGAGCTGTAGAGGGTGACAGACCCATATTTGCAGGCCAAAGGTGAAGACCCCAAAGGTGGGAATAACTGCCCACAAGCAGAAACCCATTAAGTTTCAGCGAATTGATGTTCATCCATGTGGAGACTTGGGCAAGACAGATATTAAGGTCTTCTGCATTGAGGTTATCCTAAGTAGATAAGGATGCCACAATTTGAGTGTCATTGGTGTAAGAAAAAAGTGTAAGCCCATGGGATTCCACAATCTCAGCAAGAGGCCTCAGATATAGATTAAACAAAAGTGGGCTAAGGGTAGAACCCTGCGGCACACCCGAGGCTAGGTGATGTGGTTTGGATCTATGCTGATGTGAGTGCACCTGAAATGTGTGGCTAGACAGGAAAGAACTGAGCCAGAACTAGGCTGTGCCTTGGATACCCATCCCTTGTAGCCTACAAAGCAAAGAGGAGTGATTCACAGTATCCAATGTGGCACTGAGATCTAAAAGGTTCAGTGCTGCAGTGCTACCTGAGTCCCCTTGGCCTCAAAGATATTCTGTAATGCTGAGAAGGCCTGACTCAGTACTGTTGCCAGCCCTGAATCCTGAATGTGATGGATGCAATATCTCATTGTGTTCAACATAGGATGTAAGTTGTTGATTAACATATTTCTCCAACACCTTGGTTAGTGTTGGTAAAAGTGAGATGGGCCTATAATTGTACCATATGAGGGGGTCAAGATTAGGTTTCTTAAGAAGAGGAGAAACCAAGGCCCGCTTCCACGCTACAGGAGTGCACCCTTCGGTGAGAGAGACATTTAGGAGCTGGGTAAGATGCTCCATAATTGTCATGTCTAATTTAGCTAAAACAGATGGGGGGCAATGATCCAATGGAGATCCTGCCAATAATGAAATAAAAGTAGTGACTTCTAATAGACAAAAAGTATGCAAACCACCAGATTAACCACCCGATGAGCAAAGATGGGATTTGACCGAACAAGCTGTCAATATCTGACAGAATGTGATTTGAATGGCCACGATTTTTTCCCTAAAGAAATCAGCGATTTCATCCAGTTGCTACTGCGAAAGTTGGGTCGCAGAGACCATCAGAGCCTGGGCAGGGAGATTTCTTACCACCCTAAATACCCTAAGTAGGGTTTTAGGACAGTTATTAGCCACAACAATTTAATCTTGATAGTATGGAGGTCTAGCAATGCGGCACTGTTTCCGATAATCCTTAAACTTTGTTTATCCTCATTGTTATAGGTTTTTTTGCCACGTTCCTTCTAAACCTTTCCAAAGTTTCTTCAACTCATGCAGTGACACTTTGTACCACAAGCGAGATGAAGGATTCTATAATGGTACTTACATATGATAGGAGCTAACACTTCCAAAGAGGATCTGGGCCATACATCTATGTTGCCTAAATCTTCTTCTACAGAGTGGCTCAGTACAGGACAATTGGCTTCCAATGCTGAATTGAGCGCAGGAAGATCTAACTCCGACCAATTCCTGCCAGAAAATCTCGTCTGGCAATCCAGAGTACGAACTCCTGGGAGGACAGGGAGGAAAAACGAGACTGCGAAGTAGTCAGACCATGGTAAAGGAAGTGATTGGCCCATCTGGATATTGTTGAGATTTGAAAAAATAGGATCTAGCAAGTGACCGGTAACATTTATTTAAAAGTACTTTTTATTGAATTTTTCAAGCGAGTAAACAAGTACAGAGATGAAGAGACGGAGCCACAATATGGCTCCTTACATGTTTTCTAGCGAGCTTAACAATAACAGAGTAATCTCGGGAAGTGATATTACATGATCTAGGGTATTATGTCGGAACAGAATGTCCATCGCCTTACATTTTCTTCTGTACTCTATAGCAACAGTCCTCCCGAGAGATAATCCAGGGCTCTACGCCAACCATCATGAGTAAAAGGGTATAGTTAAAGAGAAAAAGACAGAAAATGGAGGGGTGATTCAGGCGGGGGGTGCGCCTTTCTGGCCCAAATGGAGATAGAATTTTCCAGCTGCAGCCATACTGCCAACTAGCCATGGTCATGACGATTAGTCAGATCGCTGAGTCTATGCTACCGCTATCGCTTCGTCTCTGCTGCCCGGGGATAGGGAGTCTAGGTAACTCAGCAGGGGCGCCCATATGTCTTTGGGTCGAGACTGTGCGGGCATCTATTCCCAATAGTCAGACAACTGATTGTGGCAAAATGCTGCATCCTTGAGCCACTCCGCTGCCTTCGGACTACGCCTACGGCCCCAACAAATAGCCACCCTTCTTTTGGCAAAGAGTAACAACATGTCCACCAGTTTCCTGTGTTCAGCAGCCACACTATGCACATACCCCAGCAGGGCCACCAAGGGGGAGCATTCAATTATAGCGCCTATCAACAGGGCCAACACCTCAAAAATACATTCCCAGTACCTCGCCACCACCGGGCACTCCCAGGCTAGGTGAATGAAGGAGGCCTCCGGGGCTCGGCCACGCACGCACCTTGCATCCTCACTCAGACCAGTTCTGTGCAGCCAGACAGGGGTCCTGTACAGTCTGTGAATAAATTTAAAATGAATCAGCCACAATCTGTAATTAGGTGACATTTCTTTCAGCTGTGCACAACATTAGGCCCATGTACCGTCCTTAAGCGGGCCCCCCAGGGTCTTCTCCCACTCACGCTGCGCAGGGGGAACACATATCGGAGAGGTGCGCTGCATGCCGTGTAGAGTCGGGTGATGAGCTTTCACGGTGAGGGATTCGCCAGGAAGTCCTCCAGCACCTGGAATGTTGGCGGTGCTACAGGGAAGGATTCGTATAATGCGCGCAACGCTGCTCTCAATTGATAGTAAGTAAACCTATCCAGCACCCCTGTGTGCTCTTCGCCTAATGCCTCGTCTTTGGTAGCAAACACCCCATTACTGAACGCCTGCACCATCGTGCTTAACTGAAGCCCTCGCAGTCTGTGACCCACCCCCGACTCAGCAGTGAAGGGCAGCTCCGGGTGTCTAATGAGTGGGATCGAGGGGGCGAAGTGACCGGCAACATGAGTGGAGAATTTCGTAATAAGCTGCATTCCAAGTGCAGCAAAATCCACAATCAAGGACGTAGCCATATTTCAGGCCACGTTGTCAAAATGAGTATTGAGGTTGCCTAAGATAGTAAAGTTAGCGTATTTAGGGATAAATGAAGCAAGAGCTTCTGAAATACTCGCGGTCCAGTTTAATGCATAGCCTGGTGAGAACTCCTAACAAAGTGAAATTGTGAGTCACTGACAAAGAGAAGACAAACGCTTCACATTTGGGATTTGACAAGTTATCTAATTTACACCCAAAATGCTCTTTAAAAATAATAGCAATACCTCCACCTTTTTTGATGTCTGGGTCCAATCTTAGGATCCGATAGGAAGAGGGTAAGGCTATAATTTCGTCAGGCTCTGAGAAGAATGTAACCATGTCTCTGTAAGAAAGACCACATCTGGCCCGTGGTCTGTCAAGAATGATGCTTCACTAATGAATGGCAATTGAGGCTGAAAAACTTAAAGCCTCTGCTGTCCTAGATGAAGTTAGCCTTAGCAGGCTCTGTCCGAGCTTTCGGGACTAAAACAGATTCAAAATGTGAAATAGTAGTCTTAAAGTTACAATGAAGGCATTTCCTAGAGGTTATTGCACAATTTAAGTCAGTGAAAGGGGGACAAGCTATAGATACAGGGGATCTCAAAGCATATAATTTTGCAGCAGAGTAGGAAAGCCTACCTGGGGTGTAAGATGCAGTGTTCCTGGCCCCTGGTCCTGTTCGGACGCGGACGGGCGCAGATGTGCTTGCCTTAGGTACGCTTCAGCACACCAGCAGTGTGCCTGCTGTGAGCATCTGCTGCGCATCCGTGCCACGGCCGCATGTTGGAATGCGGAGGCAAAAAGAAAGTGGTGTGCTAGAGCGATAACTGAATGATGACACAGCAGATCAAAGATGGCCAACAGTGTTTCAATTCCCCCGCACTAAGAGCAGCACTAATTCAATTCTCTCGCCCCTATTACAGTGTCCTTCCCATCACAAACATAATTTAGCAGTATTTTGATAATTATTAAAACACACAGCGAAAGTTAGGCTGAAAGACCTTAGCTTTCAGGGGAGAGCCGCCGTTTCTAGGTGTTTTGCCGCCCTAGGCGAGAATTGAAAAATGCCGCCCCCTCCCTTTTACCACCATCACTCTCTCCCCCTGTCATCCCGGCTGGAGAGGCACACCCTCTATTGCCGAACCCTTCTATGTTACTCTCATTTACTATCAGGAAACACGATCACAACAGTCAGTCCTGCAAACGATCTCAACGAAAGGCCCAGGCCAGACCGTTACGGTAGCCATACACTCACAGAACTATGTACACGGATGCCCAATAGAGCCTTGTGTTTAAATACCACCAAGGCGACAAGTGCACCTCGTTTTCAAAACCAGAAACAACAAAAATAGTAACTTGCACCATCTTCTGATCTTCCAAGGCCAGACCTAGTGGTTTTGCCAACGCTTGTTTTTTTCACTGAGGCACCTGAAATAGTTATCATCTACCATTGTATCCATTTAATAGAGGCTGATCACAAC
Source organism: Calotriton arnoldi (assembly GCA_963921515.1). Lineage (NCBI taxonomy): Eukaryota > Metazoa > Chordata > Amphibia > Caudata > Salamandridae > Calotriton > Calotriton arnoldi. The sequence goes on along the minus strand of CAWUFW010017724.1, from coordinate 216,769 downwards.
AATTAAAAGATTTCCACGTCAGGGAGATTATAGTTCATGATGCTCAAATCTGCGCTAATCAGAGACTATGGCAAAACGTGAATAAAGTTTGGTGTACAACACAGAATGAACTGCTTCTTGGCGCTGTGAATAGAAGTTATTGACAAGCTCGTGCATGGTACCGCTATGAGAGTAATCCTGACCAGAATTTGAGCTGGTGCAAGGCAGAATGCACACTTCACCATAGTTGACAAGTGGTTCCATGTTGTGGAACACCTTCAACCAATCCCGGGTTTGCGGCCACCTGTGCATTGCATTCTGGGATTTGTAGTCTTACTTTTAACAGGGTAAGCACTGGCTCAAAAATCCCAGCGTGGACATTGACGTTGGCCTAAACAGTCACTACCGGATGATGGTATCGGGCAAGACACTAGGCTAGTGGTCAGTTCTTTTTTTTTACGGAGTTTTATATAGTTTTATATAGCGCGATCTTGACCCGAAAGTATCGGGTATCAGAGCGCTTTACACGAGCACAAGTTGCGTTACATCATGAGGACACATGAGGACACATTCATTTTTGTTAGTCACGAGCAGCCTATTATTATGACAACAGGCGCAAAGTTCACTGAGCTGCCAATATTTCAGCCCAGAATTCCGAAAGAGAACAATAACCATTTTTAATAGTTCAACTAGGGGCGGTCTAGGGGCTGAACAAAGGGAGGTGTGGGGCGGAAAGACAAAGCAGGTTTTCATTGAACTCCGCTGTGAATTGTTGCAGGACGAGCAACCGCTACATACCTAGTGATATCATATGCCTGTCGATGAGGGAGAGCTCCGTGGTATCCGAGACGTCTGACACCATTGTACACATTCAGGTACGAGGGCAGGAAGAACAGGCACAGTATTCCGAGTGGAAGATGGTAAACTGAGTTCACTTTCACTACAGTCCTCTGACTTGCCCCGGCCCTGCAAACCCCATTCTCTCCCCGAACCCAGGAAACTCGTTTACCGCCTCTTAGTCTGAAATTCAGCGGAAATATTCTGGGGCTCGTAGAGTCGCCCGAGTAGTGTATATGCGTGGTCGCCATCTTGAAATGAGTGATTTGTTGCTGTATTTTAAGACAGGTGTTACGCCAATTTCCTTGTTTTTTCCAAGTGTGCTAGTGCTAACGTGGGGTATAATGTTCGAGAAATACAATAGTAAGTATTATTCGTCCGGAAGAAAAATGAAATAGAATTAGATTTCAAAATAAAGTGCCGAAAAAGGTGCACTGAGCTACTATTTAATTTGCAGAAGCAGTTATAATAATGCTTAGGCAGCTAGTGAAGGCTAATAAGGCCTAACAGTGGAACCCCCTCCCCCCCTACGCGTACTAAATTTGAAACTCTCACTTGAGACTATGCAAAGCTAGTCCAAGCTGGCCTCGGAGTATACATACCACCTTGCGCGTTTGTCACCATAGAGGTACTCCCTTTTACTCTGATGTAGGGCAACTCAGTTTGCCATTGCTAAACTACGGAAGCAGCTGGTTAGCGCGTGTGGCTTACGTTTTCTTTTGCACAAATACCCACCTTGTTGTTCCCCTATCAGGGCCATTTCTACCATTAGGCAAGACTAGGCGGCCGCCTAGCTTTACTTTCGTAGGTTCAAATTAAAAATAAATTCCCCCTTTTGCCGCCCTAGCCCTTTTGCCGCCCTAGGCGGCCGCCTAGTCTTGCCTAATGGTAGAAACGGCCCTGCCGGTATGTGCATGCCACGGCTGCGTTTAAATACGCAGGCATGAGGCGGCGAAAAGAAAGTGGCGCGCTAGAGTGCTAACTGAATGATGACACAGCAGATCAAAGATGGCTGACAGTGTTTCAATTCCCCCTGCACTAAGAGCAGAACCAATTCAATTCCCCCAACACTATTACAGTGCCCTTCCCCTCACAAACATAATTGGGCAGGTTTTTGACAATTTTTAAAATACAGCAAAACAATAATAATAACACAGCAACAGTGATAAAATGTTGTGTGCACAAAGGATATGGTGCCATGGCGGCCCTGAAGGGACAAAAAGGGGGATGGACTGAGTGATGGAGTGCATCTGGCACCCAGAGAAAGGGCAGCTGGAGGCCAAAGAGGAAACTGCCAGGGTCAGAGAGTGTGTGCAACTATAGGGTCTCCGTCAATGAGTGGCTGCAACCGTGGGAGGCGCACAGGGCAACTGGGTGCACAGAGAGATCATAAGTAGCAGATGGTGAAGATACCTGAGGACTTTGAGAGATGAGACATCTGGGTTTGCTAAGTGGGAGGACTGTGAGATGTAATGAGTGTGGGCTTTATATAGCACAACTGTTCCCCTTGACGGTGCCTTGGTGCTGAAAAGAACTGACAAACAAAGGAGAGAGTCAGAACCATCATTCTACAAAGGCAGAAAAGCTGCTTACAGACACAGGTAGAAGCAGCTTGGAGATAAATTGAAAGGGGCACAGAGTTCTAATACTCCACCGCAAGACCCAATGTCCGCCCCTTTCGCACTAAATGGTGCGTGAAAAGGGGCCTTATTTACAAGGAGGCGTTAAGCCATGTTACGTGCCTGAAGGTGTCGTTCTGATGGCGATAATCCCTTGTAAATATGACCCTTTGTTTACAGAAAACAAAATGTCAACTAAAAAGACATGCCGCTGAAAATGAAATACCACCAACTTTTTGATGGAAGCCAGGCAAATCCTGTTTTAAGATAACAGCTACAATTTTTGTATATTCGAAACCTTCCATGTGAGCGCTATACACTCTGTGCAAAATACTTATGTTTAGGAACAGCAAACCTGATATTTTTAATTTAACTCTTGAATTTTGTTTTTCCAGTTCAATTAACCTTCCCTAATGTGTCTCTCATTCCCTTGGCCAAACTAGCGTTTTCTCCTGACTGCAGGAAGAAAGTACACCTATACTTCCAATAAAACCTATGAGGTGCTCAAAAGCATGAGAATACTTTAACAAATATTTGTGAATACCAACTAAGTTATACCTGAGCAGTTGATCGCCCCATTTTCAGGGCATTTCCCAGCTCACTGCTGTGAAACGCTCTATGGAACGCCCGCACTTATACAGGGCTGGACTGGGGAGCCAAAAGCAGCCCTGGCAAAAATGTTCAAACACTCCCTCTCCCTTCATCTCCTCGTGGTCTCGCCTGAGCCAGCGCGCATGCGCTGCTCTGCGAGGCTTTTAGTAAGGGCTTTAAACTCTGAACACACGCTTGTGCGTGTGCTTTTTTTTTCATCACCCGATATTGGCCTTTGCATGCGTCTTTCTAAGAAAGACAGCACGCAATTGGCCCAAGGCGGGTGCATGTCCCGCCTTCTCTCTCCCCTGGCCTAGGGTGCTCGGGAGCGAGCAGCGGCCCGCACTGTTCCTGCTGCATTCCATAAATTCTTTGTAGTGTGCGTGCGCGCAACACTCGCGGGTTTTGTTTTAAATTCCTTTTAGCGCGCGGGCACTACTCCCGGGCTTGTTCTTTATGAGACTCATGGCTTCCAGTTGACTTCCGGGCCTTCCATGCCTGCCTTTGGAACAAACCACGCATGCGTGATTCGTGCACGGGTCTTGTTTGTTAAGGGTTCCCTGCTATTTCTCCTGCAGCATAGGTCCTTTTCAGGCTGGGCCTCTTTGTTCTGTCTTCATCGGAAGCACATCGGCTCTTCTGGTGGTTAACAAAGGACCTAATCCCGCCACCTGCTTAGTGAAAGAAATGAAGGTCGAATCCATTCCTTCCCGTGCCCCCGTTAGCCCCTTTGTTACTTAAACGTGAAAACGTTCGGTGCACGGTGCAGAAGTGCATGTACTTTAAGGATGCACCATGTTCTGAAAGGCGAATCTTAACTGCCTTAGACACGGAATCCCGTTGTTTTCTTTCTTACTACGTTGTCTCTTTTGCATGCTTTTGTTTACATGGATTATTCTAACCAATCTTATGGGTTCCAGAAGGGGTGTGTCAGAAAGAAACAAGTTGCAATGATAATAGCAACAAGCATTGCGTTGTGAAGGGACGAGTGTAATACTACAGTGCAGTAATTACAATTGCATCTATGTAGCGCTTACAACCCCTGACGAGACGTTGAAGCGCATTCCATGCGTTTACTCCGGTGTCTTTGTGGTGAATGACATTAGTAGAAGTTACGTGTGACCTTTAGTGGTGTACGCTATCTAAGTCAAGTGGTGGCACGTCTCGAAATGCTGACGCCCTTTATCGTCCATGTCTTGTCTATCTTAACACCATTCACCGGATCGACCTCCGAAGGATAAACGGCCGAGTTGTGCCCGTTGGAAAGAAAACTTCCCGGAAAGGACAGTAAGCAAAATTAGTATTATTTGTGCTCCGCTTTCTGTTACACAAACTTTAATACTGACTTGTTGCTTGGTTGTGGTAATAAAGATCGTATTGGAATATGTAGTGTGCACAATGTCCTTTGCAGCTGGGGTAGTAATCTATCGACCCATCTAAAACTGTTTAAAGTATTTCTTTAGCATTTTTTTTATTCAAAATCAAGACAAACCAATCTTGCCACAACAGAAGAAGGTGGGTGCATGTCCCGCCTTCTCTCTCCCCTGGCCTAGGGTGCTCGGGAGCGAGCAGCAGCGCGGCCGTGTGCCATCTGTTTTTAATTATCATTGGCGGCGCGCAGTGTGCCAGATGGAGGGCAGGCTGCATTCCAGTCTCAGGTTACTTGTCCTGTCACTGGACAGGTTATTCAAGTTCTGGCGTCGCCCACAAGAGAGAGGGATGACAAGTTTCCCTGCCCTTTTCTGCTTCATTAAGAATCAGAGCGTTGCAAAACAGCCTCCAGAGCAACAACTACTGGTGTAATTAACACACAAACACTAACGACAGCCTGTTGACAGCACTATATTTTGAAATATCTCTAACGCATTTGATGAAGAAGCAGATGAACAGCAGAGTATTGCACTGTCTGCTTGACATCACAAGAGAGGAGCAAGTTTCACTGATACATAGCCGTAAGCCATGAAAGAATATCTTTCTCATCCCTAGCGTCATGGGTGTGGCATCATTGTATTACAACTACTAATGACCAACCATTGATGACAACATCTCAGAATGAGCCTCTACCAACTCATGTCTGCACAAATGTGGCCAACTTTGAGACCCAAACCAACAAAAAACTGTGTTGGACCACCTCGCCTTCTGCCCTAACCTTGCACTGCGCTCCTCGGCTCAGCCTTCCCCGCTCCCCAATCTCGCTTGATGGAAACTATGTTTCCTGATCATAAACCTCACTTCAGCCTTACCCCTCCTCCATCACAGAACTTTTTCTTTTGTTCATATCCACTTCGTTGCCCATTCACCTTCAGAATGTAGTAATCAATTTTGGCTGTTTTCTTGTGCTGATGAAGGACACAAACATCACAAAAGGGACGCAAACGAATGCTTTGCACCAAAGCAATAACTGAAATGAACACAGTATATTGAAAGAGTGGCACCGTTATACTTTAACGAGTAATTCAGTGGTTTAAGCTACCTTCTTGTACAGTAAATGTATGTAAATTGGAAAAATACGTGTGTGTGGTGTGACAACACCAAGGCCTGATTTGTCAGCATTCATTTTCTAAACGCTTTTTGTGTGTTTTTGTACTGCTGTTATACAGTTTTTGTACAGGGCAGCTTTCACCATTTCCTTGGCCGCATCTAGTTACTAGGTGTTTTGTCATGCAGATTGTTGTATGTTGGTCCTGCTTAATGGACTAGTAAAGCCTCTGTGGGGAGGTGGGCTCAAGCAGTCTTCCTGTCATAGTGCCTTGTGTGTTTGTATGTATTAGTGTATTCCGTGCCTTAACGTGTGTCTCTCCCTGTGCTCCAGTTACCAGTCTCCCCATTCTAGTGTGCTTATCTAGTTCTCCCTGCCCGGAGTTAAGTCTGTTCCTTGTCTCAATGTGAGTGTGTTGCACATTCCTGACCAGTACTCCCTCAGTGGTCTCCCATTTAACTCTGATCTTCCTGATTTCACAGGGTGGGTCTTATTTTAATCAGGTTTTTCAGTTGTATATAATGTCGTCTTCGTTTGTATAAAGGTAACAAAAATGCTTAACACTTTTTATTATAACTTTTCAACATAATGCACAGCAGCCACAATGCTCTACAACATAGCCAAAAGTTCTGGCTAAACACATAAGGTCCCAAAGGCGAGACCTATTGGCTATGCCAATGCTTGTTTTGTGTTAGGATTGCTTCTGGAGTCTAAGCTTAGCAGTTAGGGGCAGGATTACTTTGGGAGAATTCTAACAAAACATTTAAGAAAAATAAATTATTGCAAGAGACAATGGACGTTCGATGGAAAATTAGTTCAATTCTCAATTTACACATTTTCGAGCTATGTTTTCAAATTAAATTAAAATTAAAACGGAAGCACAATTGGGCCGTCATTTTTGCCAACAAAAACATTTCAAATGAAAGGAAATTTCTTTTAAATATCTTCGAAATTGTCAGGATGTTACAGTTGTTTAAGAATCACTCTTGCTTGACAGCATATATTTATAAAGAGCCGGTGACTTTTAAAGTATAATTATACTGAGGAACCTGTGGATAGCTATTGTCTGTCAACCAAGGAAAATGCACTTCAGCCTCCATGGTTATCTAGCAACATATTAGAAGGTTCTTGGAAGTAGAAGCTGAAGTTAAGCTTCTTAGCACATTTAATTCAGTTTTGACTGTGGAAATGATGCCTGATTCTAGGTTGCGTGCTATGATAAAAACGTATTGTAAAGCTAAACATGTGTGGTGAAAAGCATTTTTCTATTCAGATACCATAATTGTGGGAATGGAAAAAAAGTGGAGGAGAGTATACGGCTTCATATTGGTGTCGTGCCTAGTTTCTAAGTACCACTGCTTTACCAGACACCAGAGCAGAAGCACAGGCAGAGCACGTGATTTACCCATGATGCCCTCCATGAAAATACATTCAAATGAAAAATCTAAAGATACTCAGAGCCTAACTGTAATCCCTTTTAATGTTTGGATTTGAAGTTTTAGGCTTTTCCGAGCCCTTGTACTCCCCGGCCACTGATTTACCCTTAGTCCTGTCACAAGTTCCTCTTGCATCCCTCCGTCCTACAGTTGCTCATTGCACCTACTGTTCCACAACATTGTACTTCTTGCCAGGAGTCACATGAATAGATTTTCTGGGATGATGTTCAGCCTGAGAGGATGGTTGCAATTCCAAAGCTCTTCTGTTACCACAAAGCCACCTCAGTGAGCTCATGGTTCCCAATCGGGCTTCAGAAGCAACCACAGCACTGAGACCACTCTCCTCGTTGCTACAGATGACATTCGCTCCCTCCACGACTGAGGCGAGACTGCAGTCCTCATCCTCCTGGACCTCTCGGCTGCCTTTGACACTGTCTCCCACCACACCCTCTGCACAAGACTCCATGATTCCGGTATCCGCAACAAAGACCTAGGATGGATCTGCTCCTCAACGCAGAGAATCAGACTTCCACCGTTCAACTCAGAACCCACAGAGATAAGCTGCAGAGGGCCTCAGGGATCCTTGATGAGCCACAACATTTTCAACATCTACATGGCCCTGCTTGCAGCCATCGTCAGAAGCCACGGACTCAACATCGTCTCCTACGCTGACGACACCCAGCTGATTATCTCCCTCACAGACGAACCGACAGCAGACAAGAGAAACTTTCATGACGGGATGAAGGCAGTCACCACCTGGATGGAGGACGGCTGCCTCAAGCTTAACTCAGACAAGACAGAAGTCCTCATCCTGGGCTCCTCCGCCTGGGACGACTCTTGGTGGCCCGCAGTGCTCGGAATCCCCCCCACTCCCACGGACCAAGCACAAAACTTCGGCACCATCCTGGACTCCTCGCTGTCAATAAACCGCCAAATCAACGCCATCACATCCACCTGCTTGCACACGCTCCACCTCCCTAATAAGATCTTCAAGTGGATCCCCACTGAGTCCAGGAAAACGGTCACCCATGCGCTCGTCAGCAGCAGAATCGACTATGGCAACACCCTCTATGCTGGCACCACCCAGAAACTCCAAAAGAAACTGCAGACCATCCAGAATGCCTCCGCCAGACTCATCGGAACATCCCACACCGCAACCACATCACCGGCCACCTGAGAGACCCTCACTGGCTACCTGTCAACAAGGGAATCACCTTCAAGCTTCTTGCGCACGCCTACAAAGCCCTCCACAACGCCAGGCCGGCATACCTCAACCACTGCCTCTCCTTCTACACCCCACGAGACATCTCCGCTCCTCCCAATTGGGCCTGGCCACCGTCCCATTGATTCACAAGACCATGGCTGGAGAAAGATCCTTCTACCTCGCTGCGAAGACCTAGAACTCCCTGCCTCTGCACCTCAAGCAATCAGGAAGGACCTCAAGACCTGGCTCTTCGACGGAACCGCAGACCCAGCCCCTAAAGCCCCCCTCTCGCCCCCCAGCGCCTTGAGACCCTCATGGGTGAGAAGTCGTGCTTTATAAGTCCCTGATTGATTGATTGCGGGTTCTTTCTAGATTGGGACACAGTGCCGCTAAAAAACAAATGGTTAATTCTCCCATTGATGGCACTTGGCACAGAAAAAGCTTCCCACTTCCTCCAACTGGTTCAGTGGACTGATTCAGAGTTCTCTAACAAAGCCATCCCTTTTGTCAATAATTTCTCTTCAAGTGCTTCATTGCTAGCCTTTCTCAGAAAAGTTTACGCTTGGTATCATGTGGAGTCAACAAATCAGTGTCAATTTTTGTAAATCTCCTCCCCTCCCCGCTTCCGCTTTTCCTTTCACTGACAGCCTTTCATGTCTAGCTCATAAGCACTACTCTTGCCACTGACCTTTGCCTTCCATTGCCCCATCTCCTGTCAAAGCTGTCTGACTTCCTTCTGAAATATAAGTTGTGACTTGTTCCATTACCCAGCTACGCTGTCATGATGCCTAACCAACGTGAAACAATGTATATGGCTCATGCACCTGGAAATCTGGCAGGTGTAGGGGTGAGCGCACCTTTTGAACAAGCATGATTGATCGTAGACAAAAGCCAAAACAAGATTAAAACAAAAAATGATGTGCACTTCTCACAAACATACCCCGTAAAACCATCTAGGACCAAGATTAGGGGGAGGAGGGAGGCTTCCTGGCTGTGCATCTTTCTAAACCTTCCTACACTACAGAAATTATTTTTCTGATGGAAGGTTATTTTCCACTCTCTTATTCTTGTACCCATTCTGTATCGTGTGCCAAATGTTGTTTGCAACTGCTGGATATTCTTCGGGATGCATTTTAAATCCTTTTTCCGCTCGGCTCCATCAATTTAAAATTCTGCCTTTCACCCACGCCTTGCAGTGATTCGGGAGATGAAGAAGCCACCTTTATTAAACCAAGATGCATCAAAGCTGTGTTTTATTATTTTAATAAGACATGGAAGAGCTTAAGGCAGCACTATTACAGATTAGACAATCACAACGCTTTCTGTTGCCTGAGAAAATGCAAATTGTTGTTAATCATAGTGAGAGAACATGTTTGAAGTAGTAGAGGGTGAGGACCAAAACGTCAAACCACCCTATATCTTTGCCTATGAAAATGAAGTATGCAAAGCAATTAGCACAATTAGCACAATGCAAATAACAAACAGGCTGGTTAAGAGGTAGCTTGCATTTTAGAAACTGTGGTGAAAAGTCATAGATCAGCTTTCAATCACTGAACGAGGCCTGAAATGCTGCATTCTAGATTAATTTTGGTTTGTGCAGCATATTGTTAGCAAATGCCAGGTATAGAGGGTTCTGATAAAACAGTCGTGAACCAGTGATGGACATGACCGCAAGGGTGGGACTACAGAAGACTAGTGCAGAAACATCATGTACAACAATTACTGTGGTACAATGCTTAATTTGAGTCGCTGGTTTCCGGTGTTCGGCCCTGGGACTTAATTGTCAACACCGGCACTTGTGACAGTTTGCCACAAGATGGCGCTGACTGGGTAATTTAGAGATGACCACAGCAACAGGTAATTATTAATCCAGTGAAAATTACTATTATCTGATGCTCAAGCCATTCTTATAGCTTTGGGGGCCTGGAATAGTCTGAATTGTCACACTTGTGAGAGTGTGATGATTAGTAGTTGTGTTGCTACTATCATTGGCAGCATGGCTGGGGCAATGTGTAGTGCAAGGAGCAGTGGCCTCCTTAAGAGAGCCCCAGCACTTCTCTTTATTACAAATTAAACACTGCTGTGGTAGAAGTGGTAGAATATTAATCAGTGTGTGTGCAATATGTTCAAAGCTAGTAGAGAGTTCACAATCTTGATCCTCGGAGCCCGAGGTTCCACAATGAGTGCGTACAGTAGGCAGAGGTAACACTTCTTACGTGAATAATATCATTCAAAGTCACTCTAAAATAAAGTCTTGTGTTCCAAGTCTGAGCGAGGCATAAACAGTTCACGTTTATGAGAGAATCCTTGACACTACGGCTGAGTTTGGCTTATCATGGCGCTTGATGCATTGGCTCACTTTCTCTCGAATTGACGCTGTTTATGCCTCGCTCAGACTCTCTACTAGCTTTGGACATATTGCGCACACACTGATTAATATTAGAGCCTTGAAAAAGTCGTCTTGTACGACGAAACACGTGTCAGCTGTCGTGTAATTTGCACTATACAAGAAACAGAACAAATTATTAAAGTGCATGGAACTATCAGTCTCTACGTCTGGAGTCTATTTTATCAATTTGGAGCTGTCTTTCTGACGGACTATCTACTTTTCCTTTGTGTGGTGCTCTGGACATTTGTATACTCTTGGTATCTGGGAAATTTTCCAGATACACTTTACACTAGTGGGTGGCATAGTGTTATCTGTTTCATTGAGCACACGTTTACTATGTATACTTTTTGACTTTTAGCTTGAAGACTGTGTATGTGCCAGCATTTCTTATTGGCCATTGTCACCTTCCTAATGTTTCGATTTTTCAACTCTCTTCTAGGGTCAGATAATGTGCCAATACTCCAGCCCAAATGAGGGATGTCAGAGGTTGGACTTACCTCACCATGGCAGTGACTTCCGCCTTATTAGAGGAGACCATGAACAGTGGTTTCCAATCTCGCCCCTTAGCTCTATTCTGCACAGCAGGAAAGCTTTGGCTAATAACCGAAGATTTGCCTGAAGTTTAGGGAAAGTTAGGGTGTGTCAGAGCACATGTAGGAAACGAGGTTAAGGAACCAAACAAGATAAGTATAAAGCTCAATGCAGATGATAATTGGATGGAAATTGGTAGAGGCCGCAAGGGTCAAGAGAAGGTTATTTTCAGAAGTGGAAGATTGTAGCTCACTTTAAAGACTGAAGCACACAAAGCGAGCAATGATCCAATGGGAAGCCCAACTTAAGATTGGCAAAGAGGGTCCCCAGAATCACAGAAGGGACCAATACAACATCAGAAAGGCTAACAATGGCTGGTGAAGATGGAGGCAAAGGAAAACATATTTTGCTGAATATGGGACCGAATAGTAGCAGCTTTGCCATCATCAATTCTGGAAGTTTGGAGCACGTTTACAGAGGGGAGATGTTAAATGAAGTCACCTGGAGCATAGAAAATTACTCAGTCGCACATATGCCCCTAACTCCTGTTGAACTATTGCTGTGCTCAAAAGTTTTTGCATGGCTTTGGGAAGCTTTGCTTGTATGTTTCTGGACAGTGCTGCATGATTTCCCCCAATGAGCTTGACAATCATGAGAAGCCACTGTTTACTGATTTTAAGACATATCTCTGATATCTTGTGGCCACCCAAAGATCATTCCTCTTTGCAAGAGTAACTACCATCCTGTTGGCTAGGCTATGCAGGGACTAGAATTGGTTGGCAGTATGATCAATAGTTGGAGACCTGCCCTATACCTGCAGCCATATTTGCTCCTTTCCTTGAAAGACTATGAAATCTTACGTAATGTGGGTCCCTTGCCTCCATCATGTCTGGGAATGGTGTGAAGTTTCATTTCTTATATGTGTATGCAGCTGAGTGTGTAAGCTTACCTGGGCGAGTAAATGGTAGAGTCCAATGGACTCCAGGGGACCTATTACACATAGTGCCCCAGGGGCGCAATGGGTGTGTGCACCCACTTTGGGTGCCCCTGGATACTATGGTATTACAGAAGGGGCTGCAGACTCTCGTGCACCCTCTTCTGTAATGCTGATATCTCTGATGCACATATAACACTGGCACTATCTTCAGAGGGTGTGCCCTCATTTGCATGGAGGCGTGGCCCCATGCAAATGACTGAATTACTTTGTCTCTGTGCCCGTGCCATATTATGGTACAGACAAAGATGCAAACAGGCCCTTAGGAGGCACACTGACAATCCGCCACAAAAATGTGGTGCACTGTCACTGTGCCCCCTGATGGCAGCCCTCTGGATAGAGGTAAAAGGGAGTCTCATGGACACCCCAGACATCCCTCTGTGGGTGGGTGAAGTCGATCACTGCACCTGTCTCCAGGGGGATCTCTGACCCTTCTAAAGTGCTGGCAGGTTCCCGCCTGCACAGAGGATCATGGATCGGCTTTGAAACAGCTACTCCATATTTCACTGAATGCGCTTCCCTTAGGGGAGCGCGAGTTTGAAACTGCCACTGGGGCAGTGCATTCATCATAGCAGGGCGCACTGTCCTAGTTTGCGACTGGTGTACCTGTTTAAACGTGCGCCGTGGTGCAAACAGACACATTCCGCTCTCTCTGTCATATTGGCCCAGGTACTTCTATCCCTCAAGGTGGTCGACTGCTGTGTGAACGCTGCCCACTGTGCATATCAGATATAGGATCCTGCACATAGAAAATCCCCAGTCTCTCCCGAAAGCAGTTTGTCTGTGTAGATGGGAGTGGTAGCCCACCAAGCCTTTGAATTATGGGCAGTTCCTATGCTAGAGTGAAACCAACTACTTTTCCTTTCTTGCTACTGATCTACATGCCTTTAGGATATGGTCTGCTCTCAGAGGACAATACACATTTCACCCGAGCCACTTCAAACTGGAGAGGAAACACCTCATTGACCAGACCTGGCCATCAGGGAGGATAATTGTGATGTTCAAAGTTTGACTCTGCTTCTAAAAAGAAGCTGTACAATAGTATAGACAACAACGAATGTCTAGGGGAATAATCGCTCCATCCCAGACTAGGGCAAAGTCTGGATAAGATTGTGGAGGTCTGCTGACCTGATCGGACCATAAGACCTGTCTGCTTGGGGGACACTGTGCGACGAGGAGCAGTGGCTAACTCCCAGCAAAGAGAGGAGCCCAACCGCCCTTGAAGGACTTGTGCTTTGATAGCCCAACGGACTACATCTGCCCAGGAGACAAGAAGTTGCCCCAACTTGCTGCCCAGGTAGTAAATCCAACAGCACAACAACATCTTGCTCAAGGAGTGCTTTGAAACCCTCAAAACCACCCCTGTCCCTCTCCTTTAATATCCTGTATGCATCTCTTTAGTTGAACAAAGGGTCTTTAAGGAATAAAAAGCAAGTACCAGAAAGTCATCCTCATACCACAGTCATCTAAATGATCACTTTAGCTCAAGCAGTGGCAAGATATTGTCATTTGACCCCTATCTCACACTGAGCATTTGGCACACCACCGCTTTGAGTACATCTTGGATGCTCAATATCTCTGCCCTGTGACCGCCAAGTGTTGATGAAGAGTAAGGGGTCATCCAAATGGAGTGCATTCTTTTTCAGGCCATTGGACACAAGTGGTAACCAACCACAGTTGTTACAATGGTGTTTTGAGACCACAAGAAAAGGTCTCAAAACTATCTTTGAATTCTGGTGTGTATGTCCTCTGTACCTCCCATAAAATCTTTGTTGTGTATGCGGAAGTCTACATGTGTCACTTTGTAGTCCACGATTGGCTAGCTGGTCCACAGTGTGCCACAACCACCCCACAAAACCTGTGGTGAAAGGAAGCAACTGCAGCTGCGTGGCTGTAAACATCTACAAGTGCACTTACCACTGCCAATGTGCAGTCTCACATGGTAAGACGTTTTGTAGCCCTCAATCTATTGTTGAGCCCTCCCACACTTACTGTCGTTTCTCTCTAGTCTGAGCCCACATCACACACACCTCTGAAATTGTGACTTTTTGTTAATCGTTCCAGCTTATGATCGTTTCTTGTCTGCCAGCTCATTCATCACAGCATTGCCATTGCCTCAAATACATGCTGTTATCAGTCTCGCGCTCCATTCTGCATAAGTAACCACCTGCGAACGGCTGGAAGACCTTCTGTGTGGTCCCTGCCAGAACTCCACGGTCTATTGAGGTCAGAAAAGAACACCCCGCCTTCAGATCTCTTTCAGAAACTGGGACATCTTTTCTGCCTGAAATTAGAGCATTTCCACCACTCTCCAATCTATTCTTGTCCACCTGACACAGGAATTGTCAGAACAAATTGCCCTCAATTTAAGGCATCTAGGGCAGTATATTCAGTAAGCTAAACAATCCCTGTCCCTATGGAATTGGCAAAGGCTGACACTTGCTTCTCTAGAAGCTGTTTGCAGAGAATTCAGAGATAAGTAGCTTTGAGACAGACAGAACCAAGCTATAAATGTGCAGGTGTGACTGTCTGAAAATGTACGTTTTGTACCCAAAACAACAAGCGCTAATGTACTAGCATCCCAAAAATAGCCGAAAACACAGTGAAAAGAATTGGTGGCGTGCCTTGACTGTGCAGCATAGAGTTTCGCCATCTTGTGGTGTTATTCATGGTTTGCGAAGGTCTATGGAAATGTATGCAATTTCACAAAAGTGAGGCTGTTTTTCGTTTGGCTGTGTTTGAATGGAAGCTGCTTTCTTCTCTGTAGCAAAAGTATCATTCACAGCAAAGCTTAGCAAAAGGGTAAACTTGCAGAGAAAAAGTATGCACAATTTTTTCACTTTTCCTGATTTGGAGTGAATATAATTTCTCTTTACTCCGAAAATGATCTCCTACTACACAAAGAAACGTGGCGAGGGTAAACCTGGAAACTGCAATCTTCTTGGAGGGCACAAATCTGGAGCATTGCAACCCATTGCCACCAAGAAAAAACATTGCCTATACCTTGGCCCCAATTAAGAGGGGCCCCTTAATTCTGATAGGCTCATTAATTGTAGTTGCCAGGCACATTGAAAGTATACCTTTAACAGGCATCCCTGCTTGTGAGTGGTTTTTCACACAGATATTTCACTTGCTGTAAGGAGACAACGTTTCTGGGTGGAACATACTTTGTCACACCAGAAGGAACATACACATTTGTGAGAAAGTCTTTTTGCCTGGCCTCTGCATCTGCAGTATGTCAGCACTTGATGCAAAGGTTATTCAGAAGGGTCTTGCGCGTCACCTACCCATAGGATGATATATTGGCATGGGTAATGTTAGACCTGTCAGCCTAAGGGTGGTCTTCCCCCAAACGTTTTGCCTTACTCCTGCATTTTTGCTGTGACGATTTTGTTAGCCTTAGGGCTCAGTGCACTTTACCACTGTTAACCAGTGCTAAAATGCGTGTGCTCACTCCCTAAAGCATGGTAACATTGACTTACACCTAATTGGCACCTTTAATTTATTTGTAAGTCCCTAGTACGGTGGTACTACATGTACCCAGGGTCCATAAATTAAATGCTACCAGTTGGCCTGCAGCACTTATTGTGCCACCCACTTAATAAGCCTTTCAAACATGTCCCAGGCCTGCCACTGAAGCCAGTGTGTGAAGTTTCTTTTCTCAGATAATTTTTATTGACTTTTCAAGAAAAACAGGAACATAGATGTACAAACTAAAAATCATAGAATGGCATGAGTTGAAATACAGTTACAGATATGATTGTAAATGATAATAACAAATGAATTACTAGTAAATACATAAATAATCAATACATAATTAAATCAATGGAAAACAAAAAGGCGGAGGAATTGCAGAGAGGCAACGTATTCACATGGCATTGGACGTGCGATCAGGTTAATCGCGCACTGTTTTCGTTATTGACATTGTTGTGTAAGAAGAGCGTAGGGTCTCATGATGAACATGTGGAAGAGGTGTGGCGCAGCGGCCAGGGTGCCTGACTCCGTACTACGGGGTTCACGGTTCGATCCCCGGCGCCGGCGGAAGGTTAGCCCAGCACCATGTGACTCTGGGCAATAGCTCGCTTAATCTTCCTGACGGCCCCCAGCGCCGGGACACCACTTCGGAGGTAGCTGTGCGCTTTACAAATGCTGGTATTTCATTTCATTTCATATAATTGAAGACATAAAAGTTTGCATAGGATGTGTTGCAAGGATATCATGTTAGAGCAACCATAATCATAATATAGAAGCTTAGGCATATCCATGTACAGACTTAAACGATAGAACATCAATAAACACTTAATTCTCAACAATACTCACCTAACGTCCGCATTGTATCATGTTAAGACATGGTGAGGCTAGCGTGAGATCTGTCATGTGGAAAACAGTAGCCGTGTGTGGGGATATGCAAAAGGGTTCACGAACGAGGTAGCAAACCATAGGGAGGATGACTTATTTCTGTTGATTGTGGTCAGTAGGTACAATAAAATGTAAGAAATGGTTTCACACAGAGTCATTTGATTCAAGGAGGATCAAACTTGAATGAAAAGGCATCAAGGGACTTCCATAGTTTCCTAAGTGAAGGACGCCAGGGTGAAGAGTGTAGAGAAATATTGTCTACCCCTCTAAGAAAGGACAACCACTCTTGCCATTTTCTGAAGGAGACTTCTTTGAAGTTTTTCCAGTTATTGAGTATTATTTTGCAGGCTAGTGTGAGCATTAGGTCCAACAGGTAGCGGTCGGTCTCAGACGAAAGATTTGGGTCTAAAAATCCCAGAAGGATGTAAGAGAATTTCCTGGGGGGGACAATGTTGAATGTATTGTTTATGCACTTATAAATATTATCCCAATATGTTTGTAAGATGGGACAGTGGAAGAGCATGTGAGCTAGATCACCGGCATGTGCTTTGCAGTTCCAGCATGTAGGACTCTGACTAAGGTTGAGTTTGAAGATCCTTTCCGGGGTCCAATATGTTCTGTTAATTAGCATGAGTTTCGTATGGGATAGTGCGGGAGAGATTTTGTTAGTAAAGGGAGTTTTATGTATCTTACACCATTCGAAGGGAATATTCCTAGAATTAGGTTCAGATTCCCATTTTGTTTCATTAATCAGGTGTGATTTACGTGGGTTTGGGGCTAGTAGTTTGTAGATTTTAGACACCATGTGACCTGTTTTCAGTAGTTGGGAAATTATAGGGAGCATCGACGGACTGGAAGGAGTATTGAGCGAGATGTGAGCTGTGCTTTTAGTTTCAAAAATTTATGAAAATCCAAGGGTTCCAGGCCATATTTTGACTGAAGTTCGGAGAACGGAGAGGGAAGTGTCCCTGTGTATAGATCATTGACTAGGTTTATGACACTTTTTGACCACTTTTCCCAGTATAACATTTCTCTGTCTATCTTCAAGGCAGGGTTGTACCATAGAGAAGCTAAGTTGGATTTGTTGAATTTTACCGCTGACATTTGGTCCAGTCGTAGTAAGGCTCTTCTTGTATTCTGAATGATATATTTAGAATGGGGGATAGTGGAGGTATCCATGGTTAGGAGAGCGAGCAGAGGGATTCCCTTGATGAGAGACCTTTTTATGTCCACCCACACTGGGCTGTAGCCCGGGTCAGTTATCAGCCAGTAGGCTCCTTGCTTGCAGAGGTATGCCGTTTGATAGTTCCTAAAATTTGGCAGGCCCAAGCCCCCTTTTTCTTTGGATAGTTGGAGTTTTTTCATGGAAATTCTGGGTCTCTTGCCTTGCCATAGGAACGAGTTGAAGATCTTGTCTAACTTGGACAAGAACTCATTAGAGAGAGTCATAGGTAGCATACTGGCCATATAGTTGACTAACGGGGTGATCATCATTTTTAATGTCTCTGCTCTTCCCCACCAGGATAAAAATTTTGACGAACAGCCGTCTAGTAGCGTAGAGATTTTTTTGAGGAGGGCAGTTTCATTCACCTGTAAGGTGGTGATTAAGTCACAGGTGAAGTCTAAGCCTAGATATTTGATACTATTTGGTTGCCATGTAAGGCCCGAGTTGCCAATTATTTATTTGCCGCCAAGATTGTTGAGCAATTTCACCTCAGTCTTATCCTTATTGAGCTTGTATCCTGACACTGCGGAAAAGTCAGCAATTGAGGACATTAGGGCAGTTATCGCAGACTCTGCGTTTTCGGAGATAACTAATACGTCGTCTGCGTAGGCCGTTATTTTTACCGTATTGTTGTTAAAACGTATACCTGTGATCTCCTTGTTGTTCCGTAATTGATAAAGGAGCGGTTCTATAGTTAAAAGGAACAAGGAAGGTGAAAGTGGGCACCCTTGTCTGGTTCCCTGCTCTAGTTTAATAAAAGAAAGGGAGAGGCTGCTACCTGCTCTTACTCTGGCGGACGGGTTAAAATATAGTGCCATTACCATACGAATAAAATTATCTCCCAGGTTAAATGTTTCGAGTGTCGCTTTGAGATAGGACCAATCTATTTTATCGAAAGCCTTTTCGGCGACTAAAGTGATTGCCACTGTTGGGGAGTCTGTTAGTTTGGCTTTCTCCAGGGCATGGCATAAAATTCGTGTGTTGTCACTAGAAAGTCTGTTTTTCAGAAATCCCACTTGTGAGGGGTGGATAAGCTTCGATATGAATTGTTGGAGACGCTTAGCAAGTATCATGGCATAAATTTTGCAGTCTATGTTTATCAGGGATATGGGCCTGTAATTTTTAGGTAGTGTTGGGTCCTTCCCATCTTTGGGTAACACCGCTATAATTGCTTCTGCGGGCGTCCCACTTATCTGTCCCGATTCACTAAATTGGTTGAACGTGTTTAGAAGAGGGGGAGTCAGGACAGTAGCAAATGTCTTGTAAAATTTTGCATTGAACCCGTCAGGTCCAGGCGTTTTCCCTAATTTGAGGGATTTTATTGTGTCCTCAATTTCTTTTGCTATTACTGGGCCATTAATTACTTCCTTGTCCTGTTCCGAAAGAGCAGGTAAATTACAATTGCTTAAGTATTCACGAGCTTTAGCGCTGCTTAGGTCATGGTTTTTACTATACAATGAACTGTAGAAGTTTTTAAAAATTTCCGCTATTTTGTCAGGATCGGAGTGAGCGTCACCCTTCGGGTCTAATAGGGCCTTAATCGTATTCTTTTGCATTTTGAATTTTAAATAGGAAGCTAGGCTCTACCCGGCTTTGTTGGATGCGCAGATCCTAATGCTCTTTTGCTTTGTGATCCAAATCCCAGCCCTATCACTCAATAACTTATTATACTCATATTTTTTTTTCACCAATTTGTTTAAGAGGAGGGCGTCTCTGGAGGCAATGTGTTTCCCTTCCAGTGTTGATATCTCTGTTTCTACTTTTTGGAGTTTGCTATTGGTTTCCCTATTCATGGAGGACCTGATTTTGATGATCTTCCCCCTTAGAGTGCTTTTTAGAGTTTCCCATCTCGTGAGGTCCGAGGTGTCTCTGCTTTTATTACAATGAGGTAGTTCTTGATCAAACATTCAATGTTTTGCCTATTTGAGTCTACGTATAATACCTCGTTGTTGAATCTCCATAAGGTTTCTTTTTGGAGGAGTCAGATCCGAAATGGATAGGCTGATACAGGAGTGATCAGAGATCACTATTGGTTCGATGGAGGTCTGTTCTATTCTGTTTACCGCATTACCAGAGATAAGTAGATAGTCGATGCGTGAATATGAGTTATGGGGAGATGAATAGAAGGTGTAATCCCTACCTGTGGGATTTTGTAATCTCCAAGTGTCAATCATATCAAAACGCTTGCATAAATTGTTGAGGGCTTTATGTGATTTATTGGCACGAAAAGGACAGCGCGAGTTCCTATCTAAGGCAGGGTCTAAGGGAAGGTTAAAATCAGCCGCAAGTATGTGCATGGCAGTGTCTGGAATTGTTTTAATTTGTTTAGAAAGTTCTTCCCAGAAATTCGAGTCGGCTTTGTTGGGGGCGTAAATGTTTGTGACATAAAACTCTGCGTTATGTTTCACCAGTTTCGTTGTAACCCACCTTCCCTTCGTATCTGATGTGCTTGATACCAGATCTATGTTGGAATTTTTGGCTATTAAGGTGAGGACAACGCTTTTTTTACCTATGGCATCTGAGCCCGCAACGTCAATGTATGACTTATTTCTAAGTGAGTTAAATTGTTTGGAATCAATTTTGGTTTCTTGTAATAAGATGATGTCACTCCTCTGTTTATGAAGATAGTCTAAAATCTTCCTTCTTTTGACTGGGTTGTTTATGCCTTTAACATTCAGTGAGACAAACTTAATGTTTTGTTGGGCCATAGCTATCGGTAGAGACTGTGACATGAGAGTTTTGGTTTGGACATAGTGTGCATTACTCTACATAGTGGAGTCCTGAGCAGTCGGCTTCTCCCAATTTGGGTGACAACATTCCCCACTGAGAAGCCACTTGTGTGAACATGGGCTTTGAAGCAATTCCTGAGGTCTAAATAAAGAACACAGTAGAAATGATAATAATGGTGATAATAACAATCAGAAATAGAGAAAATCAAAACAAGTACATAAGGGAAAAAAAACTCAAAAACCCTCTCCCACCCTCCCACACCCCAAACCCTCACTCCCACCCCCCAAAGTATTGAACTGGCATGGTGATAGGGGAAGAGAGCTCCCCTCCCATGGAGAGACCAACAAGAAGACATATTAAGTAGTCTTAAACGCCCAAGACCAACCTATGTCCAAGGGATGTACAGCAGTATTAAAGTAAAGGTAAAAGTCTCTGGTAGAGATAAACTGTTTCTTCATTTGAACGTAAGAACAAGTTGGAGAAAGGAAACAAGACAATGTTACCATTCGTATAGTGCCAAGAGCCTAACTTGGGAGTGCTCTGACCCACTACGTGTAGCTTGTCGTAACTAACCACATAATGTGAAGTATACCTACGCCCGTTCAATTGACGGCTAGAGAAGATTATACCTCAATTTAGACCATGAATGTACCATCAGTGGCCGAAGATAGTGTGTGAAGCGTAGTATGAAAATAGTATTAAGATCTAAGGCTGATAGTACCCTGACAGCACGACTGTGAAGAATTGAAATTGAAGTGTGACCTCGCTGTTCAAATACATACATTTGGCATATTTCTGGCACACATATGTTTGGCATACATTTGGCATATAGTTTGACATACAACGTCAACCGCTTGACTTAGCAAGATTGCATTAGTAGTTTGCAAATGTTCACTTAACTGAATTGCTCCGGTGAATTCCTAGGTTTAGCAATGTTCACATGACAATATGGCTGTTTAGCGACATAGCAAATGATCACTTGACGGTTAGAAGATTCAATGTTCACCCGCCTAACTCAGCAAGGATCATTTAGTAGCTTTGCAAATGATCACCTAACTGAATTGCGTCAGTGGATTCCTAGGTTTACCAAAGATCACATATCAATATGGCAGATCAGCAAAATAGCAAATGTTCACTTGACGATCAAAGGATTCGACGTTGGGATCTTATCAGAACAGTAGTGACTCAAGGACTTGCAGCAGAAGAGCCAGGGGCTGAGATGACTGAGCAAGATTTCATTTAGCAGTTTTGCAAATGTTCACTTAACTGAATTGCGTCGGTGAGATCCTTTGTTTACCAATGTTTACCAGTGATCACATATCAATATGGCAGTTTAGCAGAAGATTCAACGTTGGGATCTTGTCAAAACAGTGATGACTTAAGAACTTGCAGCAGAAGAGCGAGGAGCTGAGATATCCATAAAAGCTTCTTCTTTCCCGTCGAGGAACTTTTTTAGTGCAAAGTGATCGGTGAAGAAGTGAGGAGTCCCCTGTACTGTGACGCGATATTTGGCTGGTCCTGCAAAGGAGAACTGGTAGCCCAGTGTGTGAAGTTTTAATCTGCCATGTCAACCTGGTAAAATAACCTTTTGCCATGCCCAAACCATCCTTTTCAATACATATAAGTCACCCCTCGGGTGCACCCTAAACTTCCTGCAGGGCAGGGTGTATTGTATTTAAAAAGTTGGACCTGTACTTTTAAGGGGGTGTAAACTTTCAGAGCCTTCTCCGACTTCGAAGCTGGCGCCAAGTATAAATATTGGACGCATAGACCCAACTCTTCAGTATACCTCTGGACCTGTGAATACTACAGAAGAAGGACTTTTGTGCTGCTCTACTGCCAGAAGGATTGCTACCCTGCTGCCCTGCTACTCTGCTGCCCTGCAGCCTGCTGCCCTTCTTGCTGAGAAGGAAGACTGGACCTGCAACCTTCATCCCAGGCTGAAATGACTCAAAGGGTCGGCTGACTGACCTCCTGTACTAAGCTACTGAGACACAACAAGCTCCTGAGGCCTCTCTGTATCTGCCCAGCTGACCTGCAACTGGAACTGCCTAAGCTCTGCTGGCCTCTGCTGGAGTGAGTTCCTGATACCCTCAGGTCCTGGACCTTTGCTGTGGCATCAGTTGAGCTCTCTCTCCAAGAACACAATTGTGCCTGTTGATCCCAAGATCTTGCCACCCATGCCGATGCCAATGCGAAGCTCCTGTGAATCCGGCTCTTCGCACTACAGTGCCAACCAGCGATGACTGGCAACACGAGATCTGCACTTTGTGCTACAGCATCGACGGGCTGTGGTATTCGCTGATGCCAAACTCCAGCAATGACAGTCCACAACACCTGACAGGATTTTCGCGCTACAGTTCCAACCGTCCGTGATGCCCGGCCTGCTCTTCGTGCCACAGCGACGATCATCCATGACTCTATCTCTGCTCCTCATGGCCCCTTCCACCGCAGATGGAACTCTTTGAGCTGGACTTCAGAAAGTAACTCTTTCCTCGGGTCCTGTACTCCATCAGGGTCAGCCTGAACTTGTGACTTCCTCTAGTCTCGCACGACCAGATAACCGCGAGTGGTGCTTTGAGCTTTTAGGCAATATACTTACTTGAACTTTTTGAAATTGCATATCTCCTGTTCTACTGATTGGATTTTTGTCGTTTTGGTCTCAATTTCTTAAATTTTACTATATTTTTCGAAATTGGTGTGGGATTTGTCTTGTGTTGTGTTTTCCTTTTATTACTGTTTGAAGTGCTGCCTACATACTTTACATATTGCCTCTATGTTAAGCCAGACTGCTTTGTACCAAGCTACCAGAGATTTAAGCACAGATTAATTTGGGGTTTGATTGTGTTACACCCTGACCAGAATAGTGGTTGCTGCTTGAGTATGGTTTTACCTCCCTCAATTAGTAACTTAATTTCCTGCATAAAAATTGATGGAAAAGCAATACAGTTCTAAGAAGGGTTTTGTGTACGCTGAATGAAGCTGGTTTGCTGGCTATCGTAAACAAGTGCAAGTTTGTGGTGGTTGAAGTAGATTACGTGGGGCACACAATCTCTAGAAATCATGTTATACTCAAACTTAAATTGGTGAACACAATCAAAGATGCTCTGCCACCTGAGAATAAAGAGCAGCTGTGTTCATTCTCGTCCTATGTAGCAAGAGAGTTATGCTGATTTTGTTGACAATCATTGCCAGACCCTATGCCATTAAAATCCTGTTAAGGAGAATGTCAAGTTGGAGTGGAACAAGGATTGTCAAGACGTGTTTCAACACTTTACAAAGTCAAAAATGCAGAAGTTTGCCCTCAAACCATATGATCCTGGAGAAAATACCATTGTGACTGATGCAAGTGCATAAGGCCTGAGAGCAGTAGTTGTACAAGATAAGAATGGGAAAGAGATAGTTGTGGTGTTTACCTCGTCCCAGTGTTTTATTTGTAAAATAATAGGTGCAGGTGCTCACCCGCAGCTGTCGCTATAAAATGTCAGAGCGCGAATAGTAAGGGTGCACAGTCCCGAATCCACCTCAGGTCTCTTTAATTCACTGCCAGTCATTCCCTGTCACATTATCTTACTCTTAAAGGTGTCTGCTTTCTCCCTTGGTGACAGATTTTCTGTGTTTCTTTTCATCCGTCTTTTCGTTTTGTTTGTTTTTCCCTCAGGGAATGTCTGATGTGGCGAAATAAGTGCCAGTCCTCAAAAATAGGTGCTGGTGCCCTCCACTTGCAACCACTGGCTCAAATTAAGCACTGCCTCCTCCACATTCATGGTGGCAGAGAGCTCAGATTCGGTCATTAAAAAAAAGCATTAACTTGCTGGTGGGTAGTGAAAAACTTTAACACATTCATTTGTCATGCTGATTTTTAACTAAGAACTACTAACAGACCACAAATCTTTAATGGACATAGCTTCCACCAAATGTGGCCATAGATTCACACCTTGTTTGGCAAAATGGATGTGATATTTATAGGATTTTGCTATTAACTTGCTATATGTACTTGGGTTATTCTGACTGTCTGTCTTGTTTGCTTTTTAGAAGGTGGGTGGGAAGAGGATGAATGACTAGTAGCTAGTGTGGATGAAAATTGCTAGTGTGTCATCAGCAAGACTCCTGAAAGGGGGTATGGTAATGTACTATCACATTTCTGAGCTCTGCGCTACTTGGAGAGCTGATGGGACGGATTTGGTGAGGAAAAGGGAATCCTGAACTTTTACAATATGATCTGGCCAGAATCGACTATAGTTAGAGGATCTGATAAACTGGTTGTCCTACAGTATTTGGGAAAGGGATTAATGGAATTGCTACATGAAGGCCAAGATGTATGTTATCAATGAAGAGAAAGGTGAGATGTGTCTGATGGCTACACATGGATCAGCAGATGGAAAGATATGCCAGACACTGCACGCTATGTAACATGATTGAAGGTAATACATATTGCAAGCCACCCTGATTTTCTCAAGCGAGTTGCCTGAAAGGCCAGGGAAAACACTGGGTACTGATTTATGTGGGCCATATGTGGGTGACTGTTTTGCTGGAAAATACCTTGAAATTTGTTAACCACATTGCAACTGATAATGTAAAAAAAAATATTTTTAAAGTTGTTCCAAAGAACAATCTCCTAAATGTTTGGTTTTTGGCAATCAGCCCCATTTGTTTTAGAGACCATGAATCAGTCATAGGAAGCACAAGGTAACATAACAGAACTGTAGTTTACAACCTTAGAGAGAATGGGTTGGTAGAATAATGTAATAGTGTGTTGGGCATTGTGTTAAACTGGAACACAATGCAGAGTGGAAGGATGAGATTAGAAAACTTCTATGGAGCGATATGGCCACATCACAGTTGGTAACAGGGGAATCACATTTATGTTTGTTGAGAAGTTGAGTTCCATACTTCAAATCATTCCCTGTATGAGTGGCCATATGTAAAGAGAGAAAATGTTCCAGGGTATCAGTGAATGAGAGCGTTCAGGCAAAGCAGCATTAGTAATTGACTGTCACTATAGGAGGACTGGTCATGTTTAAAAGAAGTTAAAAAATGATGATTTGGTGTGCGTCCATCTGGGAGTATGATGAAGGAAGAGTTAGTACAAGTTTACCACACCTAAGAAAATAGTAAAGGCCTTTAACAATACTGTCAACTTACAAGGTGGAGAAATATTGAATACAAGGATGGTCAAGCATTGTAATGCATGAGAGACAGAGAATCAGGTTCAAGGGAAGGGAAATGTCTGGGATGTCTGGAAATAATGTGGGCATTAATACTCTTAGAGAACATTGTGTGCCTGAAAGGATTAGTGATTTTGGTGTTTTTGAGTACAATGTACTGTATGTATATTTTAATCATTATGGCATATTCACGAATTCTATAGTGTGCTATGTACAGAGTTCTAAATGTATATTTTCATCTTTATCAAATATCTCAGCATTTCCTTTTATGTTGTTTAGAATGGTATTCTTTTTTGTTTCTTGTTGCTTTCCCTTTGAAGAGGGGAAGATTTATTATATTGCATTTGGTTCCAGAAAATAGAGTTAGAAGAATGAAAAACTATAATGTAATGTACATGAGGTACTGCACTAAAAACTCAGCAACTGGTGTTTGTTAAGTGAGCTGTGTGGTTGCATCATGTGCACTCAAATAAACTGTCTTCATACTGCTTTCTCTGTGGGTGCAATCCTATCATTTGCCGCCACCATTAGTGAAGATGTGGAGCAGACCAAAGATCATGGGGTGGTATTGGAAATGGTGAAATGGAGGACTGCAGTACCTGGGCTTCCCAGCTACAGATGATGTTGAAGAGACTACTGGGCCATCTGTAAGATTGTGCCCAAAATTGGAAAAGAGGAAGATTTTGACATATGAACTAATCCATTACAGCACCAGCTAAGGGTTGACTGACATCCAAGGAGAATGGCTTGACTGGCCAAGATAGAGTCCCAAAGGAGGCGAAATTGGAGTGTTTCTTGAAAATTGGTCTAATGTTTTTAAAGGAATCCAGCTTTACAGTTTCAATGGGATCTTTTCCCCATTTGCTTGTGAACAAAGGAGGCAGACGTCGGTGGCATATAGCAATGATTGAAACCCTGACATGCTCAGGGTTTTAGGATGCAGGAAAAGCCTTGATGCTGTGCATCAACGTAGACCATGGTTTATACGGACTACATAGTTTGAGTATTTAAAAAGACAATTATGTATCAATTAGTAGAACATTTTGCTGCAGGGAAAATCTGGGATAAATATGTTTAAGTTGTCCCAGTGCTGACATATAGGGCTGACGGGCAAACGTTTGCACTGATGGCTACTTTACAGAAAATCACCCTCTTATCTATTCATAACACTGCCACCCCATATACTGCCCTGTTCAACTGATATCCCCATTACCAGGTCTGAGTACCGTTCACCTTCCATATCTTGGTCCCACTCACCAGCCCTGCATGCCCCACCTAAAGTCCCAGCTGGTATGTCCCTTTGTCATGCTCATCTTACTTGTGATCTCATCAAATAGCCCACAGTTTATGACATTTCCTCATTTTTTTTTTTTTTTAAACAGAATTTTATTAATTTTCTGAGAAAGCAAACAAAAAGCTTCAGAGACAGCATACATTAAGGATTCGGGGAGCAATATATTACAAGTGCTATTAGTGACATAGCTGCAGCCTCCCTTAGGGTGCCGCTCAACGACTCCCCTGGGCCCTCATGCCCCACTACTGAGTCCTCCTCAGCCCCCGCTGTATGCAATTATACAATCCCTAGCAACCCCATGTATATTATCGTTCGGAGTGCAGGGTCATCATAGGCATAAGGAAAAAACAAAAGGAATAAAGCACCCAGCCCCAACAACCCCCCTCCCCAACTACCCCTCAAAGCCCCTTTGGCCCCCCCACCCCACCCACACTCCTAAGCATGCCGCTAGCCACTAACTAAAAGGTTCCAGGTATTCCCAGGTCTTCCCCATGGACCGCCCGGTACCCCATCACCCAAATCCGCATCCTTGATAGGGCAGAAACACTGGAGGCGATCCCCCGCAGACCCGCCAGCGGCTGCAACATCCCTCCCTGTCAGTTAGAGCTCACAATATCAGGCGTCTTGAGCGACCCCGTCTCAGTCAACACACTCTCCTCAGCACCAGGCGGATGCTTAGTCAATTCCACAAGCGCCACCCATGCCCTGGCCAGCTCCATTGAGTGCTCGTTCCCCGTACGTCTAGCCATGCCCATCCTGCAATTACCTTCACTCTCCACCCACTTTACAAGCTCCTGTCTCCACCGCTCAAGGGAAGGTCCCTGCCTCGCCTTCCACCGGCTAGTAAGCTCCCTTTTCGCGAGCACTAATCCCAGGTCAATGAACTTACTGGTGACCTTGGTTTTCGCAGTGTGGGGATATTCATGTAGTAAACAAACCCCTGGCATCAGTGCCAGCTCTCTCTCCGTCACAGTCGTTAAGACAGCCATTGTTTCCCGCCAGTAGTCCTCCAACTGCGGGCAGCTCCAGAACATATGCAGGAACCCCGCCCCCACTAGAGCACAACGAGGGCAGGCAGACGACCCCCCAAAATAGTCGTTCAGTTTGTTGGGCGTTAAGTAAGCCTTATGTAAGACATAAAATTGAATGAGCTGGAAGCGCGCATTTCGGGAGCTCTTCCATGGCCTCTCAACTACCGCCCCCATGATCCATCCGAGAAGGGCTCCCCCAGGTCCGTCTCCCATTTAAGCCGCAGCGCTGTCAGGGGCTGACGCAGGTCCTGAGTAATCCGGCGATAAAGACAGGTCACCGCTTTAAAAGTACCCACAGCCATCACCACGTATTGACACGCAAGGGACGTAGCCGGTTCCAACAGACCCCCCCGCCAATGCTTCCTCACTGCCGCAGCCAGGGCCGCATGGAAAAGGAAATCCCCACGCGGGAGATCATGACGCTCCAGGAGGTCATTAAACGGTAAGAGGTTGCCCTCCTCGTATAGATCCCCCAAAGTGAGTATGCCCAGCTCCGCCCAGGACTGCAGTTTGCTCCAGTCACCCCCACGAGGCAATACCTCACACATTGTCAGCGGAATTTCAGGCTCATACAGGGTCCTGACCCGTAACTTCCTGGCCATACGCATCCAGCACCGCTGCACCACGGCCAAGTCCGACGGCAGCGCCTCGCCTCCCGGGTGCACCCGCAGCAGAACACAGGACAGCAGGCGCCAGCTAGGATCCAATCCCCCCATAGCCTCCGGATGTCGAATGTGGCCCGCCACCCACTGCGTAAACCATTGGAATTGCGCAGCGTGATAATAGACCTCCAGATCTGGCAGTGCAAGGCCCCCCTCCACCCTGGGCCGTTTCATAGTGAGCAGCGCGACTCTCCGTCTCCCTGTGCCCCACAGGAACCCCGTGATTAAAGAATTGAGCTGTGTAAAGAACCTAGTTGGTATCCAAACGGGGAGCGTCCCAAAATAATAAAGGAACCGTGGTAAGGTGACCATCTTCACCAAGGTGACCCTACCCGCGACAGAGAGCGGGAGGGACCCCCAGAACTCAAAATTTGTTTTGGCACTACGCAATGCTTGCCCCACATTACCCTCCATCAGGTCAGCACTGTCATGATAAATCCTGGTTCCCAGGTAGGAGAGGCAACAAGGTTCCCACGGTATCGCCCCCACAGTCTGCCTATCGCGCCCGCCTGCTTTGGTAGGAAACAAGCACGACTTGGCCCAATTCACACGAAGTCCCGACACTCTCCCCAAAGTCTCCAATAGCTGTTTCGCCCCTTGAAGCGCATCCCGAAGGTCAGGTAGGAACATGAGCAAGTCGTCCGCATATAGCGCAATATGGTGCTCCTGTTCCGCCACCAAAAGCCCCGCATAATAACTGCCCGACCTGGCATGTGCAGTCATTGGTTCCATTGCCAGAGCAAACAGCAACGGGGACAGCGGACATCCCTGCCTCGTGCCTCGGGCCACCTCACAGGCAGCAGAAATTAAGCCCCCGTCCTGACCCTGGTGGTAGATTCACTGTACAGCAGCGCTGTCCATCGGACGAACCACTCCCCGAGCCCAAACTCCCGCAGTGCACCAGTAAGATAGGGCCATTCGAGGCTATCAAAGGCCTTCTCTATATCGACCGCGAAAATGCAGGCCTCCTCCTTATCATACGTGTCAGCCCCCAGGATGCGCACGAGCCGACGAACATTCATGGCGGTGTTCCGGGTCGGAATAAAGCCCGCCTGATCTCCGTGCACCAGCGTCGTCATGTGGGGCATTAGCCTGCTTGCCAGCACCCGACTCAATACCTTATAGTCCATATTGAGCATCGCGAGAGGCCTATACGAGGAGCGGTCCCACGCAGGCCTGCCCGGTTTGAGAAGAGGAACTATGATGGCCTCACGGGTGGACACAGGGAGAACACCCTCATGATACGCTCTATTATACAGCTCCACCAGGCAGGGCACCAGAGTGTCTGCGTAGGTCGCATAAAATTCCACCGGCAGCCCATCAGTTCCCGGGGTTTTGTTCCTGGCCATATGCTTTATGGCGCTGCGTATTTCACCCGCCTCAATGTCCCTACCAAGAGCAATCGCCATCAGAGCTAAGCTTAGGGAGAGCCGCATCCGACAGGAACCTCTCGTCACCAGGGAGGCCAGGGCCCAGCTTGGTGCGATACAACTCAGAGTAGTATTGCAAAAAGTGGTCGTTTATTCCTCTCTGAGTATAAACCACCTCGCCCTCCTGTCCCCGCAGTTCCGTTATCGCTGTCCCTCTACGCGCCGGATTGGCTAACCAGGCCAGCAGGGCACCAGATTTATCCCGCTCCGCGTGCATCTTGTCTGAGTACGCCTTAAAATCAAAGCAACGCAAGCGCTCGAGCTGAAGCGCAAACTCCTCCCTGGCCGCGAGCAGCGTATCATGTGTATCTGGGCACTCTGGGCGCTCTCGCTCTGACACACGCAAGTGTTGCTCCGCAGCTGCCACATCCTGCAGCAGTACCTTGCGGACTCCCACCATCTCTCCTATACATCGCCCTCGGATCACCGCCTTAAAGGCGTCCCATTCCACAAGCAGAGTGGATGCCGTATTTGCATTGGTCCTAAAGTAATCCTCAATGGCCGACCCTATAATGTCCTTAAACACTGGGTCGTCCAGTGTGTCTGGCCGCAGCCACCATGTGGGAATGGCCGGGCGATCCCGTGACCAGTGCAACTGCACCAGCAAGGGGTTATGGTCCGAGGACGCTCTGGCCAAATACTCGCTATGCATCATTCCCCCAAGGACATCCGGAGAGCAAAGGACTGAGTCCAGGCGAACATGCAGGTCATGTAATGAGGAGAAGTAAGAGTAATCCCTGTCAGTCGGGTAATGGGTCCTCCACGTGTCCGTTAACCCCCAACGCTGCTGCCAGATCCTTCATGCCGCCGCCAGTCTGTGTACCAGAGCATCCACTAAGGGGGGGTGTGACCGATCTAAATGGACATCAGTAATGCAATTGAAGTCGCCCCCCAAGAGCACAGATCCCACCAGCTGAGGGGCCAATTTCGCAGAGAGATGCGCAAAAAATGATACCTGGTCAGTGTTAGGTGCATAAATGCTCCCCAGCACTATGTCCCTACCATCTAAGCGCCCTGACACTACTACAAATCTGCCCTCAGGGTCCACCAGTTGGCCAGTACTTTGAAACGGGACTCCAACCCTGACCCAGATCAGAGCACCTCGAGCATAAGCCGAGTATGTCGTACAGAACACCTGCCCTCGCCACCTGCGCTGTAAAGCTAAACCCTTCTGCTTGGTCAAATGTGTCTCTTGCAACAACGCAATCTGTACCCCTCTCCTCCTAAGATAGGCATGGACCTTATGGCGACGTGTCATACTATGCATCCCCCTAATGTTCCAGGACAAACAGCGGATACCTACGGCGGTTCCCATAAGGTGACAGTTCGTAGTCCATTGTCCCTACCTCCTACAGCGGCATGCTTGGCCCCGAATTCTCCCTCCCTCCCAATACCCCTCTAAACCCCCAACTCCCTTCCCCAGGACAGGTTCCCTGAAACTAGTTCCCATCCAAACTAATACAACCGTTAACTGTGCACACAGCAACAGTGAGACGTGCGCCGATCCCTCAGGACCCAAAGCCCCGCCAGGTCCCCCTGCACAGCACCAATAGGGGGCCCCGGTCAATAATAAGCAATAGACATCGCCCTCTCTCACCGCAGGCTCAAAAACACACAATAAGCAAACCCAAACCAGGTTATTAGCTCAGTTCATGCAAGCAGCCGTCGTCCTCTCAGCCAAACAGGTCCGCCGTCTGCGGAGTGACCACAGGCAGTTCGATGTCAGAGCTCGCTGTCGGGCTACAGGAGATAGAAGTCTCGGAACCACCCAGGGGACGGCCAGGGGTAGAAGCCCTCGGGCTCACCTCACCCTGACTGATCAGTGCAACCGCCTGTACCGCTCTGTCCCGTTCAAGGCGGAGAGTCGGCATCAAAGGTGCCCTCACCGGACTCGAGTGTGCAGGGGATCCACGCTCCACGGGGCTCGCAGCAGAGTTTCGCCTGGATCGCGTCCGTCGTGTTTCAAGCCAGTGCCAACCCTCCTGCGGCGTAGTGAAAAAGTGTGTGCCAGTGGTGTCCACCACCCGCAGCTGGGCCGGGAAGAGCATGGCATATTGTAGACCAAGCTGGCGGAGTTTCCGTTTAAGCGCAATGAAGGAGGCGCGCTGTTTCTGAACCTCCCTAGTGAAATCCGGAAATATCATTACCCTGGAATTGTCAATCTGGAGCTGCTGCTTTTCTCTAGCACGCTGCAAGAGGTGATCCCTGTCCCGATAGTGCAACAGTCTCACCACCATCGGCCGCGGGGGAGCACCCGGTTTAGGAGGTCGCTCCGGCACCCTATGGGCTCGTTCAAGAGCAAAGAATGGGGACAGCCCCTCTGGGGCCACTTCAGATCTGAGCCACTCATCCAGAAATCGGACAGCGTCATCCCCTTCTGCCCGTTCCGGGACCCCCACCAAGCGGAGGTTATTCCTGCGGGATCGTCCCTCGCTGTCCTCTGCCCGGAGTTCCAAGATCCGAACCTTGGCTTCCACCTGCGTCAAGGATCTCTGCAGGATTGACACTGCGTCCGGCACTCCCTCCATTGTTTTCTCCGCCGCCGATACTCTGTCTTTCAGTTTCCTGTGGTCATCTTTAAGCAGGGAGAGATCCACACCAATGGCGTCGATTTTCGCCTCAAGGGTTTCCTGGACGAGGTAATAGCCTGCAGGATATCGGTCAGCGTAGGTCCCCCGGTGCGACAGCTCCCGAGCGCCCGGCACCTCTTC
Source organism: Calotriton arnoldi (assembly GCA_963921515.1). Taxonomy (NCBI): domain Eukaryota; kingdom Metazoa; phylum Chordata; class Amphibia; order Caudata; family Salamandridae; genus Calotriton; species Calotriton arnoldi. The sequence goes on along the minus strand of CAWUFW010017724.1, from coordinate 184,100 downwards.
CTCCTCTTCAGATTGTTGACTTGCCCCGTCCATCTGGAGGGCTGCAAATCCCTTCTTCCTGGACACCCGCCCCATCTCAGCAGGACACTGCACCACTCGTTTTCCCAGTAGGAGGAGGGCTGGCGTCCCGATCTCCGAAGGCTCGTCAGTGTCCCAAGCGGCCGTCAAGTGTTGCTCGCTCCCCGCCTAGATTCCCCGTCCCCGCACTTAGGTCCTCTCACAGGCCCCTGAGCAGGTCCCGCCTGCAGTGTGTCTGCTCTAGCGCCTCCCCTGCTCTGCCGTGCATGCAGCCACTCCAGACCCAGAGCGTGCGATGAAATGTGCTCCTTGGTAGTGGTCCCCAACACAACGCCGGGTTCCCTACCAACACAGTCGCTCACCAGGGCTCTCCTCCAGCCCTCCGTGCCGCCATTTTAGGACCGCTTCTCAGCGCGGGGTCCCAGCGCTCCGCCGCCCCAGCGCCCTCTCCTCGATGTTATGGCTGTCAGGTGCTGAGATCAGCCGCACCCCCAGCACTGCCACCCTCAGAGGCCCCCGCCGATGCTAAGCTGCCTGCGCAGACCTAGGCTCCCAATAATGGCCAGTCTCACCACCGCGGGTGTCTTCTCTGCACCTCCGTCTGCGACTCCACAGCAGCCTCAGGAAGCCCCATGGGCACGTTATGTCACCCGCTCAGAGGCAGCAAGCCCCAGTCCAGCGCCGCAGTCTCCGGCCGCTCGCGGGCTCACCAGGTCTCTCTCCCAGTCCGCATAGCCGCCTTCTTTGGGTCACCTCTCAGCGCCGGGTCGCGATGCACCGCCACCGCAGCGTGTCCTGCCCCGCCTGTATCTTCTTCAATCTCCGGCTCATGAGCAGGTCCGGAGCTCGTCACCGCTGTCCAGTAGCAGTCCGCCGCATCCGCAGTGTCACAGCCCGCCGAGGTCGTCTCGTCACCTCGTGGCCGCCATCTTAGGTCGCCAGCCAAGCAGGAATTAACAAATTACACTGCACCGCAGTCACCCCGCTCGCCGGCAGTCGCCCCACAGCGGCACCAAGTATTCCGCCACCGATTGTGCGGTAAGGGGCCCCCACAGCTGGCCAGGATCAATTGCAGTGGAGGGAGGCCACGGAGGAGCTCTGAGGTCCGCTTCCCTCTACATCGGCGTCAATCCACGCCCTCCCAAAATCCATGACATTTCCTCATGTCTTGTCATGAGTCTGAGACAGGGCAAGTGAAGTCTGCTTACCCAAAGGTGAAAGATCTGGGAGACAGGCTGAAGAGAACACTATGATCATGAAGACTGTGCAGAATGATTCATGGGAGAGTGGTGCTGAGGGACAGGAGCCAGGTCTTCTAGGTTAGACCGAGAAGGTCAGCCAATCAGACTGCAGTAAGATCACATCCAGTGTAACTCAGGGAGCAGGGTAGAAGTAGAAAGTTGCCTTGGTTTTATGGTTCACACTTGCTTAGTTTGTTCACCATTTATGACAACTTGCTGCACCTTTGTTTTGTTTTATCATTTTCCATCCTATTTCTGTTTGTTCTCCTTTCATATGCTGCTGAAGATCTACCCTCCATTGACTTTTATCTGCAGTGTGATATTAGATATGACACCCACTTATCAGGACCTCCTGATGCACCTGGGTTTGGAGGAAGGTAACCGGGTAGTTCCTGGGTTCATCATTTGCTTTGTCTAATGGAGTATCAGGTAAGAGCAACAGGGTTGGGAGTTATTATGTTTTAGTTTACTGGCACCACTACTATCACTTACTATATGCCTTTGTTGTCATAGTCAGACTTGCAGCACCAGTGGTGTATGCGGTTACTTAAAAGACCTCCCAGAGGTCATGTGCCAATGCGAGTCATATAAAACGCCTGGAAGAGATGTGACATCCACTCCAGAGCATTTTTCTCTCTCATTTCCAGTACCCATGTACCCATCTTCTGAATAGTAGGTTGGAGAGTCTTGGTCCCCCACTTACTGTTCTTACTTGGTGGAGAGTGGTGCACTAGCATCGGAATTGCATCCTCCCACGCTACTCCTAACAGGGTTGGGACAGTTTGCGAGACCCAATGGATTGCAAGGCGAATCCTCTCCACAGTATGCCACAAGCTCTCACTCAGATTCAGAAAGGTTTGGCAGTCTCTCGGCAAGAGTGTACATTCCTGTTATGGGTTACAAAGCTTAGTAAAAGACAGAAAAACTTGAATCCCGCCATTTCCAGTACCACGACAATTTCTGAGGACTCCACAGCACTTCAGGAGAATAGTGACTTTCGTAAAAGTGGAACTAGATTTACCAATTGGGCCACAGGGGTCATCCCAACCTGAAAAGTATTCTGGGGATCCACACAACTTCAAGGCTTTTATGGCTCAAAGCAGATTTTTGCCTTTTCTAATGACATGCTGAAATCTGCGAAGCACTCACTTAGGCAACACCTCTGACGAAAGCAAATTGTCTGTTGCTCTCAAACTTTTTGGCTTATGGGAAACAGTTTGCTAAAGTATTTAATTACAGGCAAAATGTAATCAATGCTCATTTGAGTCTTTTGAATCTTCGTCATTTGTTACCTATTGTACGCATTTCTAGCTTTTAGGACCTGAGACAATTTGGACTAATGAAGCCACAGCTGAGTGTGCAGCACTGATTGATCTCACCCTTGATATTGAAGCTCAGCGGCGGGCTCAGAGAGAAGAAATGAAAATTATCCTGTGAAGATGGACTATGCCCCCATGATAGAGAAACACAATGTATAGATATAGAGTGAAGATCATGTACAGATTGGCTCTACTCAAGGGACCTTTAGTCTGGAGAAATGAGATTGCTAAAAGAAAGGGAGACTTTACCAATATTATGTGTGGGGGTGGACAAGTTGTAACAAGCTGCCCCTTGCTGTTGGGAAACTAAAAGGCTTGTCCCTGAAAGCAAACCCCAGACAAGTCTCTTTTGCAAAAAAGAGTTTGCTATTTAAAAAAAATCACACTTCCATCTGAAGCTGAGCCTTACCACTCCATGTGGTTCTGTTTTAGCGATAGTCCTTATTGACTGTAGAGCATCAATCAATTTTATTGATAAGGAATTCTGTCACAGACAAAAGATTCCTGTCATACTGAAGACACTGCATGATGCTGCTTTGGATATAGATGGCACTTCTCTGACTTTTGGAGATGTTCAATGGGACACAGGAACTATGCTTCTATCTATGGAAAATTATCACGTTTAATCCATTACTTGGAATGTGATCTCTTCGCTGATGTTTCCCATTGTGCTTGGTACGCCTTGAATACGACTTCATGACCCTGAATCAAATGGCTGGATGAATACATTGTGATGGGTTCTCACTGCTTTAAACAACAGTGCTGGCAAAGATCCACAGCTCATTTGAAACAAACTGTGACTTGCTTTGCAGTGCAGGAACAGGTGGACTAAGTATTAATCCTGGCTGCTTATCATGACTAAAAGAAGTATTTAATAAGAAATTAGCAAATACCATACCACCTCATTAAGAATATGATTGTGCCATTAATCTTCAACCAGGAGCCTTGATTCCACATGGAAGGATATACCTCTTGACATCGAAGGACAATCTCGAACTCAAAGAATATTTGGAGGAAAGCTTAACAAAAGGTTTCATCTGAGATTCATTGTTTTCAGCTGGGGCCTGATCTTTTTTATTCAGAAACCAAATGGTAAATATAGGCCCTATATAGATATCTTCGGAAATTAAACAGAGCTACTATCCGCAATAAGTATTCTCTCCCCCTCATTTCATCTTATTAGACCAAGTAAAAATGGCCAATATTTACTCTAAATTATGCCTTAGTGGAGTGCATAACTTGGTTCATATCAAAGAGGGGAATTAGTGGAAAACTACCTTTAATACCAAATATGGGCATCATAAATACCTTGTATTGCTTTTTGGTCTTTGCATTGCCCTGGCTGCCTTCCAACATTTCATCAATAATATATTTGAAGACATTTTAGATAGTGTTGTACTTTCTATCTTGGCAATATACTAGTATTCTCTTCAAATCTTGAAGAAAATCAAAGACATCTACAAAAAGTACTACAGAGAATTTGGAAACTCACCCTATATGCAAAAGAAATGTATTGTTGACCAAAATAGTTTGTCTTTTCTGGGATTTATAATTTTAGTACAAGAGATTGAAATGGATCCAGACAAAGCAGAATTTTTGGGAGGAATTGGCTTCTCCTAAGACTGTGAAACCAATACAAAAGTACTTGGGCTTTGTCAATTTCTATAGTCTCTTTACAGAAAATGTATCCCCAATCACCAAGCCCAATCCGGAGCTCACTATGAAAAGGCAACCCTTCAAGTGGGGGAGAGAACAAAAAGAAGCTTTCCAAGCCTGAAAATATGTATTAACAACAGCCCTGACTTTGAGACATCCAGTCTTCCCCCCATCCTTTTTATATGGGGACTGATGCCTCTTCTATTGCAATATTGTCTCAGAAATATTTGAAACTCAAGACCCTCCCCAGTGACATATTTTTCCTCATACCCTGTCAGCTCATGAGAGCAACTACATCAAATATGTTCATGAATTATCAGCAATCAAAGAGACATCCACACATTGGAGGCATTATTGAGAGGGTCTCCACATAAGATCATATTCTGGACCAATCACAAAACCCCCCATTCCCTAAAGAGTATGAAGTGTACTAATTCCATAAATGCCAGATAGTCCAGCTTCCTGTCAATTACAATTGGGGAAAGCTGATGTCCTCTCCAGACAACGTACTGAGGAAGATGATCAAGTGGGAGACTCCCCCAGACCTGTCAGCTCACACAATGCCATGGTGTGTCACAATATTTCAACTCCCTTTACATGGTCACCCGGCAAGGAGCCCAAATCACACAGTAGAAGAGAAAATGAGCTGGAAACTACTGCAAAAAGTGGCTTTCCAGCTTGTCTTTGGAAGCTCTGAGCAGCCGATGTTCAAAAGGGGTGTGAGCATCAGCAACAGCCTCAGCGACCCTTTGTTTTTTTTGGGGGGGTGTTATTTTTTTGGGGAGCTGGGTTTCGGTGAGGGGCAGACTGCCTCTTAGATAGCTCTCGACAAGAGACCACGCCCCTTTCAAGGCCCTGTCCCCTCATCACACGATAAAATAAGTTAATACATTGGCAAATCTGCTCCTCCCATCATCCTTTTTCTGCAGACAGACCCACCGTCTATGTCAGAATTCTTATAATAACAGATAAGACTAAAACAGCAGGTGCTGGAGCATAAGACTTTGTTACGGCAAAAGAGTCACTCGACAAAGAAAGAGTAAGAATTATTTCCATGACAATAGACTTTTTGTCCCAGGGAAAGAATTGCAGCCGAAATTCCTACACATTTGTCATGACTCCATTTGGAGAGGACATCCTAGAGTATGAAGTGGAAGTAAGAATATGTTGGTGACCTAATAAAAAAAACTGCGGGCCTATGTTCAGAGCTATGTAGTTTGTGTACAAGGTATGACCTTTACTAAGAAAGTCATGGGGTTGTTTCAACCAATCCCTGCCCCACAGATACCTTGGTTCTGCAAATCAATGGTCTTCATGGAAGAGTTACCAAATTCCTGGGGTAACACAGTACGATAGATTATAGTAGATTATTTTCCAAAACTGGCCCATATCATACTTTTTCCTAAACTACCCACTGTAGTGGAATTAGCTAAACAGTTTCCTAAGGAAGTAGTCAGGCTCCATGGATTACCTGACAAAGAAAGACAGTTCATGTCCATTTTATGACCTTTTTGTTAAAACAACTTGGGACAGGGAGAATCATCCATCACCCCTTGACAGATGGGCAGAGTGAGAAACCCAGTCAGACAATTGAGCAATGTTGAGGCCTTTTATATCATAAAATCAAGAGGATCGGGTTAATTTGATTTCTTTAGCAGAGCTTGCACATAACAACTCATTCCATAGCTCCCTTGGTTTCTACCCATTCTTTTGTATCCAAGGTTTTCACACTTGTGTATGGCTTGTTTGTTCTTCTGTAGAGACATACCTTTTACTTACTTACTTATGCCTACTACCCCTACTGAGGTTTAGGCCATCAACCATGACTCTCCAGTCATCTCTGTCCTAGGGTTTTCTTTCAATCTAGCTCCAGGTGTAACCCATCTCCAAACAGTCAGCATTGAGGCCTCTATACTAGGTGTTTGTTGGACTTCCTCTTTTTCTCTTCCCTTGCGAGTTCCAAGTCGGGGATTGATTGGTGGTGTTTGATGCAGGCTTGCTGAGGGTGTGACCTATCCAGCGTCTTTGCATGATTTTTTCATGAGCAGAAAGTTGGAAAGTCTGCTGCCATAGGCCGTTGTTGCTGATGGCATTTGGTCAGCGGATTTGGAGGATTTTCCCAAGACAGGTGTTGATGAAGGTCTGGACTTTGTTGGTGGTGGTCACTGTTATCATCCAAGTTTCTGCTCCATGTAGTAGGACTGAATTTACGTTGGGGTTAAAAAGCCATACCTTTTGTAACAGTCTTATTACAGTTCCTCACTCTTACACATAAATCTGCAGTCTCACAATCTTTTAAATGCCAAGGGCTCATACAAAAGGCTTGCTGATAGAGAGTATTAGCACCAACATATTCAGAAAATCAAGAAGCTTAGTTTTAAACGGAATATCTGGATCCAAAGTTTGATGGTCCTTTACCCATTCTCAAGTCAATAGGTTTTTCAGCAGTCAGATTCAGATAATCAGACCAATGGAAGATTCACCAAGTATTCCATATTTCCAGGATTAAACCAGCTTAAAGTAATCAAACAGCTAAATCACATTATATAATTTCCGCTCAGGGCCAAGAAGAATTTGAAGAAGTAGTGATCTTAGTCCTGAGTCAGGAAGGGCCTTCTGCAATATCTAATAGCCTAGAAGTGTTAGATTCCTCGTATAGATCATAGGAGCCAGCTACTTATGTACATGAGCACCAGCTGGTTAAGTGTTTCATAGGAAGATCCCCAATAAACAAGCAGTACCAAAATGTGGGGTGATTTTAGCAGGGTTGGATACTATCATGCCTCAGGGACAGAGCAGGCGAGGTTTGCTTACCCAGCTTTCCAGATGGTGAAAGATCTTGGAGAAAGGCAGAAGGAGAATGCTGTGAGCATGGAGACTGGCTTATAGAGGACTGGTCTGATGGAAAGGAGCCAGGTCTTCCAGGTTAGACTGAGAAGGTCAGCAAATCCAACTGCAGTTGGGTCACATCTGGCACAATGTAAGCAACTGGGTAGGAGTAGCAAGTTGCCTAATTGCTTCTTTGTATGGTTCTCCCTCTCTTAGCTTGTTCACCGTTTAGGGCATTTTTGGCAGCTCCCTGCACCTTTGTTTTGTTCCCCCTTTCTCCCTCATGTTTCCATTTGTTCTTCCTTTATGCATTTGAAGGTGTACCCTTTATTGAATTTCATCTGCTGTGTGATATTGGATGCAACCATCACTTCTCAGCATCTCCTGCTACTCCTGACCTCGGGAAATGTAAGTGAATATATGGGTTCTTTATCAGCTTTCTCTTACAGATAAGAGCAAGAAAGTTGGGGTTGTTATGTATCAGTATACTGGCAGCACTACTATTTCTTACCACCTGCCTTTGTTGATATAGTCAGACTTTCTATACCAGTGGTGTGTGTGGTTCCTTAAAGATCACCTAGAGAGAGTGTGCAGGGTCTTCTAAAACACCTCAGAGAAGTGACATCCACTCCAGCGTGATTTTCTCTCTTTCCCAATCACCATTTTCCCCTCCTACAAAAAGGAGGTTGAAGATCCCTATTCCTCCGCTCACTGTTCTGACTTCGTGGTGAGTGGTGGACAAGTATCAGAATTTCCTCCTCCAATGCAATTCTTAACAGGGTTATGACATGTCTTTTGCAAACTTGAGTTGAAATTGATGCTCAGACAAGGAATCACATCGAAAAGATTGTCAGGATGATACCCTTGGGACTTCACCTTGATAATGTGCTGCTATCTGTATCTTTCAGAATCTGTTGTGTGCTTTGCTTTTTACAGATGTCTGTTGTGGTAAATTTTGCATACCCTTTCCCTTGAACTCAACGGGGGTTTTATATACCTTCAGTTGGCTTCCATTAAATGCAGCATTAAGGAAAACTGTTAAGCATCCATGTCATTTTTGCAGCATATTCTTTTTGGTCTCCTTTTTGTTTTTTATCTTACCCTATTAATAGGCCTTGTTACATAAAAGCATTTGCCTTGCATAGTGCAACTCATTGATGGTTCGCCAGTTTCATGTAAAATTACTTGATCAAAGATACATCTTAAAAGTTTCTATACAGCCTTTATGCGCATGTATTATTCTTTGTATGATGCGAACACTATTCACACGAAACATACATTTGCCAGGGTCTAACATTATTATTTCTCTCACTCTTTTTAGAGATTGCCAAATTATCACCTTACATGGGAGAAGCCATTTGGTCCCCAACATTGCCTCTAATGACAATTACCTCAACAAAAGTATCCCCATAGCATGATTACCTCATCTGCCATTGAATTGAGCACTAGTAATCTCATCAAATGGTAAAAGGATTTGAATAATTACACAATTAACTTTTATTTCTTTCAGTTCAAATAAATGCTGTTAAGGATATGAAATTCAAATATTTAAACCCATTACCGTTGTGTGGGGGTCAGAATTTGAGCCTGAATTATTACTATACTTACATTTAGAATTCCCCTAATTAAATGTAATATAATTTAGTTTATCAAATTAGATATTACACATTGTTCAGAGTTAGGTTTAGGACAACAGTAGGAATAATGTAAGAGTGACATATTTTATAAAAAAGAAGAACTTCCTTATAATATTAATAATAATGGTAATGTTAATAATAATATATGTAACATTAGTTAGTTTTGGCATTTGCATTGAAGTTACCATAAGCATTTGTTAATTAATAATTTATTTAAGTGAATAAATGTAAAATGATTTGTATAATATACAATGATTATTCCTTTTACTGTTAACAGATATAGTAAGCATTAGGATTAGGGTTAAAACAACATGAATTAAATGTAATTACATTTAGTATCATTAAATACAAATAATTAGGTATTCATCAGACCTTAGGGTATAGATAGGGTTAGTAATAGGATATTGGTAGATTATTTAATTTACTTTAATTAAAAATATTCAAATAATACTATCATAACTGAATATGTGCTGTTGGTAACAGGTATGGTTAAGGTTAGGCAAAAATTACATGAGGTAAAATTCAAAACAAGGAGATGGTGTTGAGGTACTGCTAATTTGAATTTAAAAATAGCTAGAATTGAAAGTATACAGTTAGGAGGTAAAGACATCAGTGGCAGTAAAATGTATTGCATTGGATAATTTTACCACCAGCCACTCACCTGTATACCTTCATGTGTTTCTAAAAATAGAGCCCATGCATGGAGGCAAAAGTTGGTAGTGAGACTTTCATTTACTTCATTGCTGATGAAACCCCTAAGGATCTTAGGCTATGTAGTATGGAGGAAGCAATTAAAATACGCTTTTCCAAAGTAACATCCCCACAGTTTGGTAGCACATTCTTGATTAAAGACATAGGTGCACATGCATCAAAATAGGCAATTGCGAATCTTTAATTGCGATTTTTAAAGAATCGCAATTGCCTATGCATGTAGGAATCGCAAAAAATGTTGCGATTCCTAAACATTCCTTAATTGCGACTCGCCAATTGCGAGCCACAATTAAGGAATTGCCACCCATTCATTCCTATGGGCCTAGAGGCATATGGATATAATGCACTTGCAATACGGTGGGCAGGATGTCCCTCTCCTTAGTGACGGAGTATCTCATCCGCTGAACTCTAAATCATGTCCTTAGTATATATCAGTGAGATAGATCATTCATCTTTTCAGGCAATTTTGTATTTCAGTAAAGGAAGAATTGTCCAAGGGGAACGTCCTACAAGTATTTTATCTCAATTTCTAGAGCTTAGTTATACTGCATGGGACAAAATCCCCAAAGTAAACTTATTCAGAGCTATTCAATTTCATGGGGGACCTGGAATAATTATACATAGGCTTCTATCATTATATGACAGAATCTGTTCAATTATTAAATTGATATTTAGTTTATTAACCTAGAACCCACCATTTATCTTTTAAGGGAAAGGAACACTCAGATCTTGCATATTTTGAAGTGATAGGATAGTTAATTAACCTTATTAAAATGTCTCCAGTAATTTCCTTAATAACATATTTTCCAGTTTCTTCCTTTGGTGAATCAATGAAATGCACTATGTTTAGGGCCATATACCTTCGTAAGGGTTTTATGTGGGAAATTGTAATATTGTAAACGTCGCCTGCAGGTAAAAATTACAGAAAAAAGTTTTGCAGAACAAATTTCCCCACAAAAAAATGTTTTTTTTCAAAGCCTGCTAATGGTGGGTTTTGCAGATATTAATTTGCATAGGGTAATTTTTTGATGGATATTTTTCCCAGAACCACGATTTTTCCAACTTTGCAAACCTTCACTATATTCACAAAGTTTCAAACGTATGAAAAAATTTCAATCATCGTCACGAATCTTGAAGGCTGACTTCATTGCAACTTTGGACATCTTTAGTTTCTAGTTGAACATGACTGAGGCTGCTCCAGATAGGCTGGGTAGTGAATGCTTCCCAACTCTTGACATTTCATACTCAGTCCTAAGCTTTACACTGTCACATATAGCATGGTTCTTCATAGTTGAGTGCTCTCATACCGCTAAAGTGATGATGTCATACTGGCAACCTAACTCTCTTTACACAAGAGATACAAACCGTTTCCACCTTGGTTAAGGCTACATGTACACGAAAGTTCCTGCTTCTGAAACTTGTGTATTATTCTTCACCTTGAAGACGACATTCTGAGATTTAGGGAGACCCTGAAAACACATTTGTACCTTCTGAGTTTCAGAAAACTCCATAATTGACTGTCCCAGGATACAAGGGCCACTATCTACTGAACCATACCTTTTGGGGATCAAAAGTAATCATGACCGTTTTTTACTTACTAGATTTAGGTTCAACCTTTTTCATTACCTATTGGCACAACCTAGAGGCGCCCATAGAGGCCAGTGCCTCATTGCCTGTGGCTGCGACAATCAGTCTCCTCAGGACATGATGCACTTCTTAATGTTTTGTAGTTTCTACGAGGTACCTAGAAAGTCCTTTATTATTCCCATTCTTAAAAAAGCTGGCTTTAGGAGGGTGAGACCTGCTTTTATCTTTTTACAACTTTTAGCTAACAAAACTATTTTTTACACTCTCTTTTAAGGGCTGCCATTAGGCTTAGATCAAGCTGTGATTAGTTTTGTCAGTAGGTGCTTCTTTTTGCTTTCTGATTATTATCTTACTGTAATCATTTTATCATGGTCAACTCGTTGGATCAGTCTGTATATAGGTGGAGTTTTATTGATGTTTGTATGACTTTTATGGTTTTATTTGAAAAAAACGAATAAAGTTTTTAAGCAACAACAACGACTGTCCCAGGATACAAGGTCTAGTCACCAGAGCAAATGGTCTTCTGAGCATTCTTTGGTCCCTTCTGCAGATCTCCAGTCACCCTGCCTTCCCTGCAGCAAGCGTCTTGAAGCAGATGCTGAGCAGCAACAGTGGTGGCTTAATAGAGAGAAGTTTTTTGATGCAAAGGGATTGGTGTCTTTCCTTGCAGCTGCCGTATTTTCCTAGCATCTATGGGATATTCCCTTGTCAATGGAAATCTCTTTCTATTTCTGTCTCCTGCTCTCTGACTTTCTCTCTATCTCTCCATCAGGCCCCTCAGATATAGTGCTGACTATACCTGAGGGGCCTGATGGAGTGTCAGTGTTGCCACTAAGGTTTCTTGTTTGACATTACTATAGTCCTCAGCTTCTAGAATTATAGTTTCAGGTAAGTGAGATCACAAAACATTATATCAACCGCCAGGGGCATAGCTTGGTCAATAAGTTGGGGATGTGTGAGCTTCAGATTTTCCGACAATCACGCTGGCATATCATGTTAATCATTATGTGGGAAGCAGCTCATGAGGGGGGCTTAAGGGCCAGTGGAAAGGGAAAGGAGGGCGAATTGTGAGGGATACTTACAGGGGCGTAGTTTCATGGGGGGTGTTTGGGTGGTAATACCCCCCCAACAAATGTATAATTTAAGAATAGTCATAGTCTGCGATGCCCCCACTGTATTGCATCACAACAACTTCAGCGGCACAAGCTGGTAGGGCATGACAGGGGTATAAGAGGTATTAGCGGCTGCAAACCGAGATTAGAGCTGGGGCTAGGCCCAGGTGCAGCCGCCCCCACCCTAATAATTACCTCGCCCTGCTTGCCAGCCACACAAGACAAAGGGATACTTACTGTGCTTGAAGCATTGTTCCTCGTCACCCCTTACAGGCGGCAGCCTGCTACTTCTAATTCGCATAATATTTAGTGAGTTCTCAGTTAAAAATAAGATTAGGGAAGATCAGGCAACAACCTGTCCAGAAACGATCAAACCGAAAGAGAAACAATAAAGTTATCAAACTAACTAAATCATCTAAACCTTCCTTAAAGATCTGATATCGGTGCTAGGGGTATTTTCCAGGCCTATCAAATCCAAAACCCCTCAAAAAACTGAACCAGCCAGGGAACAAGGCCTGCTGAGAATCCTAGAACCAGTGGCAGAGCTACAAGTAAACTCAATACAAAATCATGTATATATTAATGTTCTGGACCCAAACTCCATCACAGCAAAAGATCAGGTTCATGCCCCAAATCAATCCCACTCCACCCCTCGATTTCTATCTCAAAGCAGCTCAAACCTAGAAATGCAACAAGAAAGGTATTGCATTACCACAGACTGCAAAGAGGAGGAGGATAGTTCTTGGCTGTGCTTGATCTCAATAACTCATAATATGGATTTAGCACAGGCGAAGGAAGTGAAGACAATCAACCTGGCAAATACAACTAAAGATCCTGAGTGTTACGGAATTAATTCAACAAACACCACATTTCAAGGGATGCATGAAGAACCTTCAAAAACAGTAGTCTCCGCATTAAGGACATCAACATATTCAACTCTGATGTCTCTATAAGGTACAATTAATGTTCCTTCAAATTCCATCAGAAGGTACAACAAGCATTTGCAATGCAATCGGTCTTGCCTTTGGGACCTTATATGTATTTAGCTATGCAGCACATTAGCCTGGGTGTTGAAACATCTACTGTTCTTTAACATGGAGGGAAAGTAAGCACCAAACTGCATGACATGCCAGGTATGGGAACACATGGAGAGAAATATGGCCTTTCAGCGGGAAATGGTATAGTCCAAAGCTCTGTTTTTAATATAAAATCAGGGCTTCCAATGGTCATCTCACTGAAAATACAAGATTTGAAAAAAATATTATTGTCTATGGGTGCTCATGGAAGACACTTTCTATGGACTGGAATTTAGAGAATGCTAAAGTGATTCTGGTATTTTACTGACCTCTGCTGGTCGTTTTCTATCAAGAAAGTTAAATAAAGGCAGTTGCCAGAAAAATTAAAAAAAGAAAGTCCCTAAGCAGAAAGCAATTGTGGTATTTTACTGACCTCTACGGGTCGTTTTCTATCAAGACAGTTAAATAGAGGCAGTTGAACAAGCAGAAAGTAATTCTGGTATTTTACTGACCTCTACTGGTCGTTTTCTATCAAGACAGTTAAATAGAGGCAGTTGAACAGAAAAAAAGTCCCTAAGCGGAAGCAGACAAGTCCTAGGGCTGATCTCCAGAGCCCACAAAGTACATACACATATAAGTATATACTAAAGTATATACACAAGGTCTCGAATGCTCGACCTAAAAATGGGTCAACAGCCAATATGCTGACTGCGGCAATTAACCTGACTCACGGGAACTTAAGTCCAAAAGCTGATAGTTGTCCTAGTCTTTATTAATTGCTGTTAACAATTTTACAAGCCTCAACTGGTGCCCTTAACTTGCAATCCGATAAGCTGGATATCTAGATTGACTTTATGAACTTAATGGCCTCACACTTTTCTGGCATGAATACAACACTGGAAAATCTAACAAACTTAATAACTAGGCTCCAGGCTATCCACTCGGATCTACCAGCAAACTGCTGTTGCGGCCCAATAATTGACAAGTTAAGTAGTCTCCCCGCTATCCTGACAAGGATCTTGGAAGCAAAACAACTACTCCTAATTAATGAACCCATCCTTTCTTTTCAAAAAAGGGAGCCAAGTAAGCAGGAAAAAAACCCTACTGCTGAACCACCAAGTACTGTTTTAAGGAACACTGGTCCCTAACAAGAAGGTTTATAACTCACAACAGATGAAAATAGAAATAGAATGATGTCTACCTTTTATGTCCTTTTGGACATGATTGTTTAATGTACAAAACTAAACAGAAAAATATACAAGTGGGAGCATAATTACACCAGGGAATTCAGGCAAACACGGAGTTGTGGCCGAACAATTTTCAACATTTAGGCCACCAATGAATACATTTGCAGCATTCTAGCACATATTAATAAAGATATGCAGTGTTGTTAGGGTGCGAGAAGTATGTATATCTTTATTAATATGTGCTGTTTTTTCTGTTTAGTTTTTACATTAAATGATCATGTCCAAAAGGACATAAAAAGTAGACATCATTGCATTTCTATTTTCATATGTTGTGAGCTATAAACCTTCTTGCTAAGGACCAGTGTTCCTTAAAACAGTTCATACCCATGGTCCCTGACCACTTATTGGGTTCCCTTGTTTGTTTAAAATATGAACCACCAAGTACAGCACATACAAATACGCCTGATGATGAAGTTATAAAAAATGCTAATGTTCAAGACCAGGCGGAAGAACAATCCCAGGCCTCGCAATTGTTACAATCAAGTGCTATAAGTGTGAGCAGGGCAGTAGTCCTGAAACAAACGAAAGGCAAAGGAAACGTGCCAGGAAGGCCAGGAATAAACTCCACCACACCAAAAAAGTAGAAATCACTAGATTTGACCCGAAATTTGGTTAGAGGAGCTCAATTTTGTAATTTCCTGGCATTGTTACTGACCTGCACAAGCGAATCCCGGTCCCGTGAGGGGGACGAGAGGCTGGAACTTCATTTCCCGGCTGCCCAAGCGGCGCGCACGCCGCTGACATCACCAAACGCGCCAGGAGGTGCTTAAAATGAGGACAGGGCTCCCGCAGTGCGGGAGCTCAATTTTGTAATTTCCTGGCATTGTTACTGACCTGCACAAGCGAATCCCGGTCCCGTGAGGGGGATGAGAGGCTGGAACTCCATTTCCCGGCTGCCCAAGCGGCGCGCACGCCGCCGACATCACCAAATGCGCCAGGAGGTGCTTAAAACGAGGACAGGGCTCCCGCAGCGCGGGACGCGCGCGGACACGCCCGGGCCGCGGGTGGGCCCGTCTGCGCCCGTCTGCGCCCGTCTGCGCCCGTCCGAGACCGAAGGAGGCCGGGCTGGGCCAACTCCCTAAGAACTCTGATATTGGGACAATTTGCTATTTTGTGGTGAAGTATTGCTTTCAATTGCCTTCTCCATTGTTATTGCCCTTGCACTTTTAACATGAGCAAGCGAAAGTTAGGTACAGGACAGGGTGTCGTTGGGACACTTGATGCTTTCTTAATAGGGCGGAGTCAGCACTTATCCATGAGATTAAACTCACGGAACGTAGACTATCTTTAGAGCCTCTGCCCTCTCAGATTAGACCTGCTCCTGTTCCTGTAGAACCTCTTATGCTAAGTAGTCATGAAGTGTCTTCTCCTCGAATTAGTCCGATGCAACACATAGAGACAGAGACAGAAATAGCTTCCTTTATATCTTCCGACTTAGAATGTAGATCTGATAGGCCTAATGTAATTACTAGAGGTCAGAAAGCCAAATTAAGTCAGGAAAATACTAACGAACCACCACCCAAAAAAAGGAAGGGTCGAGGACCCCAGAAACAGAGTAAACTTGGCCTAAAAGTAACCAGGCGGAAACCTAGAACTTTCACTAATGATCGAGATCTCAATAAGGGGCCCTCTACAGCTGCATCACATACTGTAACAGAGAGGATACCTGTTTGTGTACAAGAGGAGGACTATTGGGGTAGACTCGAAACAATGGTATCAGTATTACTGGGTCCAATACTGCAAAAAATATCTATGGTGGAAGCTAGACTAACCAAGCTGGAGGAGCTTGTTATTAGCAAACCCCCGGCTCAATCGGTTATCTGTTCAAACACAGGTCCTGATACGATGTGTAACAGGGGAAAGGATAAGGAGGGTGGTCAATCTGAAAGTACTTCTGTTAGTGGGCAAGTACACAATTTGACTTCTTCAAATAACATTAATCCTAGTACAGCTAATACCCCTGTTCGGATCGGGCATCCACCTTCAAAAGTAGGACACCCCCCAGTAGATCCTCAAGGTCATTCACACCGTATAGCTGATCTCAATACGATATGTGGTCATACTGTTAACCTAGTAAATGGTTTACCTGGTGCTACGAAGAATACCACAAATGACAAAGGAGGGAGAGGTAGAAACATTCAAGATCATCAGAAACTTAATCAGGGAGATTCTTCCAACTCGATACGAAATTTGCACTTACACGGTTGTTCTGGCAAATGTCCCATCCCTACCACACAATGTTTCTGAACACTGGTCTACCTTAAGGAATAAGTCGCTGCACCTTCTAAGCACAAGGACTGGTATAAATAATACTCTTTTCTCAGAATTTAAAATGGCCCGGAGAATAGGGTGGGTGGGTAACTCAGTAAAATCCCTAGGGGGAGACTGCATAGTGCTAACCTTTAGCTCACCTAACTTGGGTGCAGACAATCCTTGAAAGGGGAGGTAATCGGTTTGTTAATGCCCAGGGCATAAACATATTACCCCTGGGCTTCTTTTAACAACCCCCCAGACCTCGTTGGTTCATACCCGTGGAGGAGAATCTCATAGGGAGCAGGCAGCCTAGATATATGGTCCCAGTGAGTAACCGTTATGACATCTTGAATCCACTGGAAGATATAGACTGACTGACCCCGGGGATTGTTGCCCACTCAAATCATAAGTCTGGCTTGTCTGGAGGAAGGGGCGACTACGTCTGCATACAGAATAGTAACTCTGGATTGGCCCATACAGAGAGAGATATTTGTCTGCCCTCTCCAGCCCTTAGGGAGCAGAGGGAAGAGGGTTCAGGGATAATTAATTTGAACTTGGATGTCCCAACCGAATCCTTTGAATATCTAAGTTTAGACCATGCACGTAAAAATACAGATGGAGTATCATTTAGGAAAGTAGTTTCAACTAATGTTGTAGTTATTAGCGACGTAGCCCTTTGTAGCATCGTTTCATGGAATATCTCTGGTATACGTTCCAAGCTAAATAACCCTATGTGGTGGGACTTTATATTAAAATTTGAGATATTATGTTTCCAGGAAACATGGGCTAAGGAAGTGAATCACATGAATGGGTATAGGACGTACCATACTCCAGCTATAGATGGGTTGAGTGGAAGGGCTAAGGGCGGGCTATGTACATATATATCGAGTAGTCTGAAAGTAAAAAAGATAACGATGTTTGTTGATGAAACTTATTATCAAATGATTGTATTCCATGTAGATGCGAAACATTGTATTGCTTTGGCTAATTTTTATAATAACATCCCCCCAGATAAAGCTGGGGTTATTTTAAAACAATTGGCCAGGGATTTGAAGTCTGTCTGTAATAATAAGGCCAAAGATACGATGTTAATCCTGGCAGGGGATTTCAATTGTGCATTGTGCGCTAATGCAGATGATAACTCATGTGGTCTCTTAAACGAAGAAGGGACAAGTAATTCCCACTTTCGGCACTTTGTGTTGGGAGAGCTGCTTAATGAAGTAATTTTCAGTCTTGACTTGGGTTTTGCAAACAAACTATGCCCAATACCAGCCCCTATGCCCTGGACTTTTAATGACAGGGGTCTATGTTCTACTATAGACCACATACTAATGTCAAATAGTCATGCGCATAGTCTCCACTCGTTTGCCGTTGCTGATAACTCTTTGAGTGACCATTTTCCCCTGTGTCTTTCTGTTTTATTATCGTCAAGTAAATTTGGTAGACCTGATAAAGATGACCAGTTGTTAGAAAATATAGTCATTGGGAGAACAAATGGGTATTCTTTGCGCTGGTCAATGGTAGACCCAGCAGTGATAACTAAGACTGTGGTTGATAAATGTAAACCTGCCTTCGAGATATGTCTGACCAAAACAGCTGCCCCAGACAGTATTTTATCCTCTTTTCAGTTGATATCTAACGTAATAAGAGAATCCTTGTTTACTCGGAAACGTAGTAAGGGTCAATCACGTGGATGGTTCGATTCTAGGTGTACTTTAGCATATTCTAATTTAAAAAACGAGCTACATAAGACACCTAGAAACCTGAATGGAGTGAGGCAGGCCAGAGGGGATTATAAGCGAGCAATTAGAGATAGAAAAATTACTCTGAGAAACGAGGCCTGGGAGGCATTGCATAAGGCCTCGATAGTGAAAGATAGTTCGGTGTTTTGGAAGGCGGTTAAAGCACCTTTTTTGACAAACGAAGCCGGTCCGTCTATTGAAATTGCCATTACTGAGGATCAATGGATTAAACATTTTTCAAAAGTATATAATGGCGAGGAAAATCTCGATGTGACGGGTAATATTGGTCAAGGGGAACATAATTTGGTTTCCTCGCCTCATTATTCAGACCTGCAGTTTATTTTGGATGAAGTGAATCGGGCACTTTCTGCAAGTCAGGGTGGTAAGGCCCCGGGTCCAGACGGGGTACCCGTAGACTTATTCAAGTCAAATACTTCTTTGTGGGGGCTGATAATCGCCCAGGTAATTGCTGTTAGCTGCCGTACCCCTTTTTTATCCACTTGGGTAGAATCTACTATTGTCCCAATCTTTAAAAAGGGGGACCGACAGGATCCTGGATGTTATAGGCCTATTTCTTTATTGGATGCCCTGACAAAAATAGCAGGTCGAATAATATTAGAACGTCTTCAGGACTGGGCAGAGGATAATGCGGTCTTATCTGATTTACAAATTGGTTTTCGTACGCGTTTGGGGACGGTAGAACAGAGTTTAAATCTATCAATTTTAGTGGGGAAATATACACGGGCGAAGAAGGGGAAGTTGTTTTTAGCATTTGTGGACCTCACAGCCGCTTTTGACTGTGTGATCCACAGCAAACTCTGGTCCATATTAGAAGTCATGGGGGTTGATGCTCAGATTATTTATTTTCTTAAGCGTTTTTATACTGATGCCAAGGCACGTGTACGCTGTGGTTTAAATGGAGAGTGCTCGGCCTCATTCCCAATAAGGAGGGGGGTCAGGCAAGGATGTGTCCTGGCCCCCTTTCTTTTTAATCTTTATATTAATGGTTTGGGTGAGGCACTCTTGAAAGACAATCAATATTTCCCTCAAGCAGCTGGACATCCAATACCAGCTCTCCTATATGTGGACGACGCGGTATTGATGTCCCGTACACAAGTAGGCCTCCAGAGGGCTTTAGATAGTTTTTCCAATTTTATGAAAGACCTCGGTCTAAGAGTGAACACCTCGAAGACTTTTATTATGCGGTGTGGCCATGGTATTAAGAGGTCCAAGGACATGTTTGTGACAGGTCAGAAGATTGGGGTCATTAAGAGATTCTCGTATCTTGGAATTCTCTTTGACCAAAATGACACCTGGGTACATGCAGTTTCAGCGAAAAAACTAGCTCTTCTAAGAACAACAAGCGCCCTTACCAACTTTGCAAGAAAACTGGGTAGGAAACCACCTGTAGAGCTTATTAAAATCTATAAAGCAAAGTGTGTCTCCACCGCGGTGTACGGGGCTGGGGTCTGGGATTTCGCTGATTTGCTTCCGATCCAACGGGTGGAAAACTCTTTTTTAAGATACATTCTATCAGTACCGAATAGTACCTCATCGTACATATGTCATGCTGAGTTGGGCCTTCCCTTAATTTCTGATTTAATAAAACTAGAGCCTGTTCTCTTATGGCACAGGCTCTGGACTAAAGAAGAAACAAAGTTAAATAGAGACATTCTTACAGATAGTCTGAAATTGGAAGGGGCCCTAAAGATTCCATGGGTAAGATACGTCCGAGACTTTTTACAAGATTTAGGTCGTATAGAATATTTTACCAATCCAAGAACTACTCAGATGATAACGAGGAAGGAATTAAAAAAGAGGGCCTTCTGTTATTGGATACTATTAGAATGTCATCAGAGATTACAAAACCAACTGTCCTGCACAATCAGTTGATTTTAACTACTTTTAATATTCAACCCTATTTAATTTTTGTACCAGGTGTTTTTGACAGGTTTTTATTGACCAGATTTAGGTTGGGGGTTTTTCACTGACTTGTTACCCTTCCAAAAATGAACGACTGGGCTCAAGATCTTCAAATGTGTCCTTGTTATAACTATTCAGCACAGTCCACGATACATGTTGTTCTTTTTTGTAGGTTTTATACTGATGTGAGGAAAGTTTGTATATTACCAATTCTAAAATCGTTGGGGCTTTGACAATGTCGACCTGCTCTCCTTGTATTACAACTCTTGGATAATGAGCATAGTGTTTTTAGGATTGTAACTTTTTTAAAACGAGTATTGAGTCAAAGGAAATGTATGTTTATTTAATTAATTTTTATCGGAAATTGGAACTATGATAACTCTATTATGTTTAAAAAATGTATAACGAATTATGGATAATATTTGTAATTGTCTGGTATTTTAACCTATGAAATGACCGATGTGTTTATTTTTATGTGCTTTTATGATTGTTTGATATAGCAATCGAATAAAGCTTTCTTTGACTTGACTTGACTGGTTAGAAATAAGGTAGAAATGATGGTACCATTATAAGCACTTCAACAGATATTCATCCGGACAATGTATCAGATATGGACCTTACAGTTTATGACTCAGTGGATACAACTTTAATAACAAAAGATCTCATCAATAATATTGCCAGTACAGGGCAGAAAATACAACCAACGAACGCCGCTAGAGTACATCAACTTAAGTCTAGTAAATAGGACGAGTGTGCCTTTCGAAAATCTGCAACCACTCGACCGGGAACAGTAAAACAAGAAAAAATATATGCGCAATAGGAACAAGCCCAAGCCATGACATTAGTCCTGCACAAGTGCCCCCATTCAAAAGTCGATCAAAGCAATGGACAGTTCCATCCAAATCTCACATTCAACAAACGGTCACACAAGAACAGGGTTACCAGAAAACATAAAGTCTCAAACCATATCCTCTAACAGCATTGACCATGATTGAAAGGTCATAATAGTCTACAGCAACCAGGTACGAAAATCAGCAGCAACCCCATCCTGGGGCAAGCAGGCAATACTTTCTGATGCTGATATATATAGGACCTGGGAGAGGGGTAGGTGATACCTTTCTCAAGTCTGGAGGATAAAGAGATCCTTCCACCTTATGGAAGGGGCAGAGGAGAGATATGTTCTCCCATATTACTGCATATAAACAAAAAGGTATCCCACCTCGTATTATGTCTAACATGCGGGGCACTAATTTCTTCAGGTTGAGCTCCTCCTTACTAAGGGCGGGGAAGGAAAGGGTTCCTTTTCTTTAAATAACTCTCACACACTCTAATAGTGTCATGCTTCATCATCGGGTTCACCCTGACTTCTAAAGGTCAGGGTGGGCTCAACCATGTTCCAGGGAGCACTTGAAAGAAAAAGACCAGGGGGCATAAAGAATAAAAATCCTCCAGCTTACTCCAAGGTATCCCATTATTTATGGAGTAGTTGGGGATGTTAAAAATTAAAATGAATATGTCGGGTATTAAGGATACAATGGTTCTATGACCCTAAACCAACATTTTTCAGCCCTACTCTGTGACCCCAATGGGTCAGGGGCTTTCATCTGGTGATTAGTGTCACCTCCCTGGTATGTCAGCTCAACGAGCTGTCTAATTCGTACAGACTAGATGCGTATACCTAACTGCATCTGAGGGCTAAGTGTATACTTGCCCTCCTTGTTGTTTTATTCTTTTTTCATAGGTCCAACCTGTAATTAAAAAACGGCCATATTAGTGACTGTATTCACACAACCTTATTTTCAAACTTTGACTGGTCAGTGCGTCGCATAGAATCCCGATGTGAGATTCTATATAATGGCATGCATCACCCGGTGCATGCTTATGTTGTGATAACATGGGGATTCTATGCGATGATGAAGCATACCTTTTTGTTTATAATACTTTCTGATAACCATAATAAATTATAAACAATAATAGTCAATATTAATAACATGGCGCCAGCCTTCAATCAGTAGGAGTGGACCGGACATTGAGTTTATCAACAGCCGCTCACCAAGATAGCTCTCGAAAGCTCCTCTCCAGCAGGAATGCTTCTCCGCATCAGGAGACAGAAAGCTATCAACTTCTTTTAAAGCCGAAATATGCCGCACAAGGCCCAAAGGACATCCTCAAATGAGGAAAACATCACAAGACTTCTTGCAGAGTTTCCTAGACTGAAGCATATAACTTAATCGGATCTTTCATCTGTTGAATTCATCTCAAATGAATTCCCTTAACAGAACGATCAAACCCTGACTACATGAAGAACAGAGGAAATAGCAACCTCCCATTTTGAAGTTTGTCAGCACATTTGAAATGTGGGACATAACACTTATGAAATGCACACAGCCTCGGTATCCTTTTCCCTTGTTGCGGAACACAAGATATGTAGTTGCTCCAGAAACAGTTGCAGTCTATTCAGTATTGCAGAGCGGTTGAGGAGTCTTGCCCCGCGACTGGATAGCACTAACTAAATAAAAACTGATTAATAATTTAAGCCAGCATCGGTGGAATTAGATCTCATCTGCACCAAATACCACTAGCAAAATATGACTTCCCCACCTCCAAACAGCAGGGTTCCCAGGTGAGGCTTTGCATCTCCTCTCATGGAATATCGCAGGGGCCAAAGCCTTGTTGCAAGATGGAACCCCATCGAAGAACTGGGAACATTTTTGAATCATTCCTTTACAAGAGACTTGGTTAATGGCAACTTTGCCTGTAGAAGGCTCGCATACTACCAAGTTATGGCAACAAAAACACAGTGCTATGGGAGACCAAAAAGATGGCTCACAGATTATGTGTCACTTACCTTGAACATCATATCTGAACAATTACCTTCTGTGGACCCCAGTCTAAAAATAATTAAATTCAGCAAGTGGAACAAGCATGATATGCCGCCAGTGTTGTTATTCAATGTTTACGCTCACCCCAATCCGATTAAAAAACAAGCGTTTCATTCAATTATAATTTCCAGAATAACCGATTTTAGGCTAATAAATCCATCTTGGGTTATAATCCTGACAGCGGATTTCAATTCTACTTTAATTTATACCCCAGAGGAAGATGCATGCTGACAGCTGATAATTTGTACTGGAACTTACAGCAATCATATCCTACACTAAAACGTTGTGACTTAAATGGAGAAAAGCTAGTGATGGCCCTGGAATTCTTAGATATGAGAGTGTTAAACGAAAAATCGCTAGATGACAATATCCCCAAACACACCTACCATGGTCCAAACTCCTGGTCCATCATAGACTATACGATCTTATCACTACCACTAATTCCAATCTTCCGAGCAATATACAATTAAATACACTCCACACAGTGGCCATTCTTACCAGATACTCACACTTGGAATAAGCCCCCTAACACATGTGCGCGCCCCAGTGGACATCGGCTCAATAAACATGACCAACTTAAAGCACCTGAGATGGAGCAGCGAAACAATAGCGTGTCTTACTCATTTAGCCAAAGAACAACTGAAGACCAGCACCAACACCATAAGTAATCAAATTGCCACATGGAAGGATTTTACTACTGGTCTGTTAACATGTGCTGCCCTAGTCAAAAACAGAATGGAACGACCACAAAAAAGGCCAACAGTGCTCTTGTTTAAATGCAAAGTATTAAAAAAGGAGTTATGAAAGACAATCAGACTTTCGAGGAAGACAAACCGGGATTGGGAAAGACTAAAGCATTAAGAAAACAATACAAAAAACAACTTTGGGAGGCCAGGTAGTTGAACCCCCGAGACATTGCTGGCAAAGCCGATACACTGCCAAGCAGACCAACTCCCAGGATGTTCTGGGAGACTCTCAATGTGCTTGATAGACCAGTAAATGTAATAAACAACTCAAATGTTGTGGAGGAAGCGTGTGCTGTACACCTGATGAAAACCTTCGCAGCCAGAGAACGCCCTCAACGTATATAATCAAAAAGGCACAATGACCACAAGAAAGCAAACTGACAATTCAAATGATATTATGCCAAACTGCGGGTCTAGCACAGCAGACGACAAGCAAACTAAAACAGCTGTAACTGAGCGATAGTCGTATTTGCCATTGGTAGTCAAAAATGTAATATCTACTGGGCTCCTCGACGGAGCTCCAGGGCCGAACGGTATACCACAGACCACCTTCAAAGAAGATCCTCACTTTTGGGCAAACCTGTTGTCTACATTATCCACCTATAGGCAGTTAGTCCATTCCAGAGAGCTGGCGTGGTTCAATCATCAACCTAGTCTTCAAAGGAGGGGATAGATCTAGCCCGGCCAACTACAGGCTTATAGCACTCATAGACCCAGATGCCAAGTATTATGCCTCTTTATTATTGGCAGATCTCATTGAGTGGTCTAACATGAAAAGATTGGTTCCTCTAAATCAGACAGGATTCAGGAGAGGACTCGGCACAACAACAAACATCTTAGTATCCTCCTTAATTGCAGATAAATGCAAGCGAATACGAAATCAATTACACCTTTGCTTTATAGATCTTAAAGCAGAATTTAACCATGTTGATCATGGAATACTCTGAAAAAAGTAAAGGAATGGACCATTTCACACATGCTGCTACAAGCCATCGAACAGTTATATTCAGAAACCTGGATCCAAGTTCAGGAAGATTGCTACCCAACAAGTAAGGGTGCGTGTTGGTGCGTCACCTTTTCAACCTGTCCATGCTAGACCTGACGTTGAAGTTAGATCAGGTAAATTCCCACCCACACGCCTGGATTCCATACGCTTGTCCCATCTGTCTTACATGGATGATGTCATACTGTTTGGCATGACAAAAGTCGTGTTTCAAAGGCTAGTCAATATATTGAAAAGTTACAGCAACGTTAATAACCTTGAGATCAACACAACAAAAACTAAAACAGTGACTATTAGTAATCAGCCTGGGCCTCCAGTTAAGATTCATCTAGATGGCATAAGTCTGGAGGAGGTTGACTGCTACAAATACCTGGGCATATACATAGAAACAGAGGAAATTTTTCCAAGCAATAGCAGTACATGGCAAAGAAATGGAACGTGCTAACGTTTGTCTTTTGCACTCTGGCAAAGAAGTTGGATGGCCCTTCCTTTGAGTCACTACTGGCAGTAATAATTGCTAAATTGTTATCGACCATGGCGTATGCCAGTGTTGCCATGCAAGGCCAGGACGCAGCTCTTCTGGACAGACTGCAGGTCACCTACTTCCATTGGGTGTTCTGTCTTCCTCAAAATACTTCTCCGGCACAAATTTGATTGGAGTTAAGGCTTATAAACCAAGAATTTGGGAGAATGCATGCTACAATAAAGTGCTGGTATAAAATAAGGTTGGATCATGAAAATTTATTAAACAGGTCATTAGTGACAGCGTAGAAAAGATCTCCAATCTGTGTATCACAAATACTTGTACACCTCTCTGAAGTCGACGCACCAAACAGAACTTTGGAATGAGAGACTTTTAAGAGAGTGGTGAGTAAGGCTGCAAAGAGGCAAACTTATTTGGAAGATAAAATAATTTTAGTCATCAATCTCCTGCTTGGATGGTGCTCAAATAATATGATAGCATGAAGCCATCTCCATACTTCAGTATCACTTTTCAGGCACAGAGTAAAGTTTGATGGCCATCCGATTTGGCCAATTACTAGTGCTGGCCTGTCGACTGACTTAGAAATACAATGGACCAACAACTTGTAGCCTTTGTGGTGCCGAGAAGAAGGACTTTATACATTAGGCTTCTACATGCCCCCTCCTGTACAAACCATGCACCACTCTATTAAAACAAAGTTTTAATGCCCGAGGCATTCGTACATGCAGAGAAGCTATAGTAGCAAGTCTTCACCCAGCTGACCCTCAGTTGAAATGTAAAGTAATGATTTTTTATCACGGCATGAAAAAGCTATTTCACTAAAACCCTGAGCATAAACACAGTGGGGCATATTTACAAAGGCATTGCGCCACCGGAGCGTCACTTTTTATGACGCTCCGGTGGCGCAATGCCCTGCTCCATATTTCCAATACGGCACTAAGCCACTTTGCGTGACTTAACGCTGCATTGTAAATATCGTACATTTGATGCAGTTTTCTGCATCAAAGGGGTGTGCAATGGGTGTTACTGTGGGCGTACCCATGCAACACCCATAGCTTTTTGACACTTCCCCAGATTTACAAGGATGTGTAAATTTGAGGCAGCACCAAAAACTAACACCATTCAAAAGGAGGCATTAGAGGGCACAACGAGGAGAAATACTTTTATTTCTCCTTGTTTTTTGCTCTTTCTATGTGTACTGCATTGTGCAGCACACATAGAAGGAGCAAATTGCCATTGATGATTGTTTATGCGCAGGAAAGTGTCCCTTACTGCACATAAACAATCATCCCTGCAACGCATGCCTGCGCTGGCGCAAGACAGCTTTTTCAGCTGCGGGGCAAGGGAAAACACAGGGGTGTGGCGTATTCTTGTAAATGAGGCGCATCTCTGCATTTTTTGAATGGTGGGGTGCATCTAGATTGTTTGCAGCGCAGCGCTGCGCCATTTTGTTGTAAATATGCCCCTGTACGTGGCAGCTTGTTTACCTAAAATTGTACCTTTCACCTATCCATATTCTCCAAGTAAATCTTGCGGCCCTGCATGGTGATTATCCTTACTGAATACTGAAAGGTTTCAACAGGCTCCTAGCTGAGAATTATATTTGGGACAATCTTAGGTACCCTGTCCATGGTCTGGGACAAAATAATTTTACACACAAACGGATTGCCTTTCACATACTAACACGAACTGATGTATTCTACTTAGGCATTCCCCCTAATAGATTGTTAATATTGGTAGCACTGAAGCACTTTACTTAGCCGCCCACATTTTGTTCTATATATTAACATGAAGTGCTGTATTTCCATCAGCTAATCAGACTCGCTTAGCATTGATGCACTTTATTTAGCCTCCCATTATGATGTCCTACACATTAACATGAATTGTTGCATTCACATTAAGTAATCCTCCGAATAGATTTTTAATACTGTCAGTGATGATTTGCTTCTAATTGTTAAAGTTTTTGCTTCTGCAATTGATTTTGTCAACTGATATGATACGGTGCAGCTATGACTCACTTAGCATCGATGAACTTTACTTAGGCAGTTAACTAATTAGATTTGTGGGTTTTAAATGAAAATTGATATGATTTTAATTAACTGAAAAAATAAAGAAATCTGTATAATTTAATAAATAGTTGGGTACAGGAGGTTTCAGTTGGGTATGGTAAGGTGTCTGTCGGATTTCTCCTGGAATATTTAAATGCTCACTCAGACAAAAACACACACGCACACACACACTCATCTCTGTTTTGAAGGTCTTAAAACATGGTTATTTTCCCAAAAACAGTGGGGCATATTTACAAGCCCCTATCATCACAGGAACGTCACTTTTAGTGACGTTCCTGTGGCGATAAATTCTTCACCTTATTTAGAAGGCAGCATTAGGCCACTGAACAAGGCTTAACGCCGCCTTGTAAATAAGCCCCCCTTTCACACTACACTTAGCGTGAAAGGGGTGTGCAATGGGTGTTGTGGTGTGCGTTCTGTCGCAACACCCATTGATTTTGACGCTGCTCCCTGTTTACAAAGGTGGCGTAAATAGGGGGCAGCATCAGAATTAAGATCAGGGAAAACCTAGACTTAACATGGCGAAACGAGGAGAAATGTTTCATTTCTCCTCGTTTCTTGCTGTTTCTTTGAGTTCTGCATTGTGCAGCACACATAGAAACAGCAAATTGCCATGAATGATTGTTTATGTGCAGGAAGGTGTCCTTTACTGCACATAAACAATCATTTAAAAAATGACGATTTGCAACTTCTATGTGTGCCGCACAATACAGCACACACAGAAGTTACAACTCACCATTCTGGATTGTTTATGTGCAGGAAGGGACACCTTCCTGCCCATAAACAATCATTCCCTCAACGCAGGCACCCTTGCACTATGGTGCAAGGGTGTCTGCGTTGGCGCTAGGCAGCTGAATTTAGCACCGGTGCAGGGAGAAATGCAGGGGTGCACCATATTATTGTAAATACTGCGCAAACCTACGTTTCTAAAGTGACGGAGCGCAGCGTTAGCAATTTTGGAGCTAACCCGCGCTGTCCCACTTTCCTATGAATATGCCCCCATGTTTTAAGTACCCGTCGCAATCCACACTCCTTTTCATTCTACTGGCCCATAAGCCCCCCTAATGCGCTGATTCCCACATAATGATTAGCATGATATGCCAGCGTGATTGTCGGAAAATCTGAAGCTCACCCCCCAGTCTTACTAAACAAACTACCCCCTTGAATACTTAAAACACAGTATTTTGCAAAATAACTGTGTTTTAAGAGCTTCAAAACAGAGATGAATGTGTGTGTGTGTGTGTGTGTTATTGTCTGAGTGAGTATTTAAAACTCCCAGGTGAAATCTGACAGACACCATACCATACCCAATTGAAAACTCCTGTACCCAACTATTTATTACAGTATACATTTATTGGGGGGAGTGTAACACCTCAAACACCCCTCTTGAAGCTACGTCCCTGTCGACTGTATGAACAGGATGCTCCATTATGCCTGAGTCTCAAGAGCTGTATCCTCTCTCCTCTGTTCTCAAGGTTCACAATGGTCACTCACATTTTTGGGTTGGGGTGACGAGCAAAGGGTATTATTCTCTGCTCTGTGCCTATAACTAGAAGTAGGCCTGGCTTTCCCACCTGTTGTATTTCCCACCCACAGGTTTTGTCACTGATTCATTCTCATGTAGAATGCTAATCCAACGTGACTGGGTCACCTAGGAAACTACATTATAAAAAGAAGTCCTCAGACCACCTTCAGTGTGTCTTAATAGAACATATTCCTGTTCTGCTATTTTCTGCTCTGGATGTCATACCTGGCTCCCGTTCTGCTGTCTTTGACTTCTTCAGTGCTGCTAAAACCCACATTATCCTCCACCTTCTATATGGTAGTACGGAGGTTGCTCTGCTAATTCATCTGGTCTTCTTCTGGACAAAGCACTTTAGGCTTCTATTTTTCCAAACCTTTTCTGTACTCCATTAGCCATTCCAGAGTGAGACTGTCCTACTTTTCTTCACCCACCTCAAGGAGAACAGATGAGACCTGCAGTATTCAGCTTTTGACAGGCTCCACAAGACATTTCAGAAAAAGGCCCAAGGGTCGCCACAGGCCTTTGCTTCCATATTTGTACCCCCAGGCCCCTTGGTGTAGCAGAAGAAGCAGCAGACACTTGTATGGCCACTTCTGCAATACAGATCACACCAGCACTAAAGATGCACTGGTGTAGCCTCAATGTGGCTTTCCCTCATTTGCTTACTGGTGTGGCACCATACAAAAAAGAGGGAATCATTTGCCTTTGCACCCGTGCCATACTATTGACACAGAAGCTAAGAGGTTGTCAGTAGGCACACTGACTGTGTGGCACATCGAAGTGGTCATAATCAGTGCGACCCTCGTTGATGCAACTTGGAAGGGGAGCTGAAGACGGCACTCCCAGGCTTCACCATTCAGGCAGGTGTAGTCACTTCCTACACCCACCTACAGTGGAATCTCCGCCCCTCTTTGAAAGTCATTCTGGGGTCATCTGCACAGTAAATGGTGAATTGGTGAATTCAAACAGATGGTCCACCTTGCACTGCTCCAAGTTCACACCTACAGTGGGAAAAGAGCATTTTCTGTATTAATCTGTGCGCATCACACAGAAATAAGTGTGTGCCACAGCACAGTGTGGAACACAGGGCCGGCACCTCCATGTGGGCGGAGGAGCGTCGCCCCACTGCTTTTCACAGTGCGAGAAGCAGAAACATAAAATGGTATTATGAATACCATTTTATGTTTCTGCTTCTCGCACTGCGAGAAAGCAGAAGGGTTTGGTTGGGGGCAGGTGGGTGGGCAGTCCTGCTGCAGGGCAGGGGAGGAGTGGCTTGCCCACTGCTGTGGGCGCTGACTGCTTGGCCGGCCCCAGGGCCGACCAAACCAGTCATACGCACTCTCCCGTTTTCTCCATGTAGACTGCATGCAGCCTGCATGGAAAAAATGGCCTCCCCATAGGCGCCTGTGCGGTCGGTGTCCCAGCCAATCACAACGCTGCCATTGCAGCGTTGTGATTGGCTTAGGGTAGGAGAGGGAGGCTGCCTGCTTCCTGGGACTCGGAGCAGAGAGAGAAGGAGACACTACGCGGGTTCGGAGGTGAAGGTAAGTTTTGTTTTTGTTTTTTTTTATTAACCCCCCTCTCTGCGCGACCACCCGCCCCCTCCCCCCACCCGCAAGTCATGCCGGCCGCGACTGGTGGAACAGTGAGTATGCTGTGTTCATAATGCGGCCGCTGGTGTGCCCGAAGATCCTGTGGGGAGCAAGGAAACCACCGTCTTTAAGCTGTAGAACAGATCTGGGACAATGATTTAAAGGTGTTGATATAAAGTTCTGAAATTGATGCATGTGACATGAAATGACTACTGACTAAAGTCATTTTAAAAGAAAATGTGGCACTGACTGACAGTGTGAATAGTGATAAATCATCATAATTCTTTGACAATAATATTTTTTATTGAATATAAAAATATGTAATTGACACTTACAAGCACACAAAGTCATCTTTAGGTAGAAGTACAAAAAACTGGTGAAGGTCGAGCAGCTTTATACAAAAACGAATTAAAGAAAAATCATGCAAGCCATTTAACAGCTGAAATGTTTTGTTACTAACTCCAAGGCTTTCCTCTCTTTTTTTTATCCCTCCAAGGTTGCTGTCTCGGATGCAGTAAGAGCTGTTAGTCATGTCTGCGGATAAAATCGCAAAAGCGATGCAGCTGAGCAAAGAGTGCTGAACCGTACGGCAGCAAGTCAGGATACCTTTCCCAAGTAGGTTGTGCACTTTGCAAGTATACAGATTGGGACTTGAGACCAACAGGTTTGTCCAGATGAACTTCTCAAGCCGTCCTCCTTCCAGTCCTTATGATTTAATGTATTTACATTTCCCCTCAGGCAGCACATGGCCTACCCATATCTGGCCACCTTCTCAAGCTCCCCCCACCAGAAGGACCCATGAAAAGCGAGTCTACCTACAAAATGTCCTGTTTTTGGTGGCAGTGACCTGAAGATGATACCTGCGGCATACGTGGCAGCATTTTCAGACAGGGAAGTTGGAGAAATATTGGGGGAATGTATTTTCTCCATAGGCTTATATTGAAACAAAAGCAATTGTAGGCTGGAAACACCTAAAATAAAGCCATTCTTGGCTTCCAAAATTGGGAGCCTCCTGCCTGAATCAGGTATACTGGCCTGTACGCTATGGGCTATGGTTAGGTCCCGCTTTCTTATAGCCATCTTTTGTTATTTTTTGTGTATCTTATTCCCGGCACGGGTTCAGCTTCTCCTGAGAGCTGGTCTCCATTGCTTGCAGGAGTGGTTATCGATTTAAAGAAGGAGTAGGGGGGCACTTCACTGTCTCTTGGTGTCCTCTGTGTGGCCAGTGGGTCAGTGCAAGACAGCACCTCTGAGCATGGCTGGTCTGCTTCTCTCCCCAGTCCAAGTGTGGTGTTGACTGCTCTTGATCTTGTTGGTAGTGAGTGTGTCCGGTGCTGCCATGTTATGGTCCTTGGTTCCTAGGTAAGTACTCTACCGCACTATCTCCCTAGCTGCTGATTCAATGCTTGGGGAGGGTATGCTTTAATCCTGCCTTAGCCGGATGCTGCTTGTTCCGTCTCAGGCAGGTCCGGTGCTCGTGTTGATTTCCTTTGGTAGGGCAGAGGGTTGTTAGGTGCTGCCATTCTTTGGCTCTGGTTGGATGGGCGCAGTTTCAGTGACTTTGAGATGTCACCATGGGGTTCTCCAGGTTGTGATGTGATGTTTGCTAGTAGGGCCGGGGTGGCCCTCCTTCTTTTAGAAGAGCTATTGGTTTCCTTTTGTGCTACAGTCAGTTCTTTTTGGGATATAGGACTGCAGTTTGGATCTCTTCTAGGTTCCCTCCTGCTTCAGCTGCTGTCTTGCTCAACTTTCCCTTACTCTTCTTCTCCTGACCACTCGTGCTGGTGGGATCCAGGTTTAGCACTGTCTTTTTAATTGGCAGGGGCCTCACATCCTGCTGGGGCCTCCTTTGGGTGCTATTTTGGTTCTTAGGCTCCAGAAGCATTCTTTAGTTTATGGGCTGTCCTTTCAGGGGGTTCTATCCTCTCAACAAAAAACAAGAAGGGCCGGAGGAGATTTAAAGACCAGCAGTAGAGAACCAAAATCACAAAAGAAACCCTGGGTCTAGAAATTGAAAGAATGCTAATGGGCTATCCCCTTTAAAGGACGGTTTCCCTCACCCAACCGAAGGTGGAATGCTTCATCAGAGGTTAACCTCCATGCACTATAAGCCTAGTCATATTGCGGGCTACAACCCCCTCTCAGAGAGGGAGGAGCTCGGGGATGTTTTGGTTAAACCTGTCATAGAGCGTAAAATTGGTCATAGGACCTATGACCATTTTTACACTCTATGACAGGTTTAATCCCATCCTGTTATAGCCTGTTTTTAATCCTGGTCTGGGGATGCCTGAATAAAACTTATTGCGTACCCCTGAACTAGTTTTAACCCACATTCATTTTTGTTTTGCGTCCCTCACTACACTCATTTCAATGAAGGTAATTAGTATACCTCTGTCCGACAAACCAAAACATCCCTGAGCTATGTTTTAGAAACCCTTGGGCATTTGAATTCTGTTGCAGGCAACCTGTCCCTCATTTCAGTGGTATTATTTATTATTCATCAACCATTTTTGAAAACTACAAATGTTATGCAGTGTTCTTTGTGGCCTTTTTGCTCCAGGTCCAACCACTACTGTATGTCCATTGGCAATATTTGGCTGGCTCTCTCCTTCCTTGGCTTCCAAGTTAGTTTTGGTTCTTGAGTGTGAACTCACTTGTTTTTACTAGCTCTAGTTTTGCCTGAAAGGAGGCGGACACACCCCAAACAGTAAGCCCTGGTGCAAGGAAGGTTAATTGGAGTAAAAGAGATTATCAGTAAGTAATTGGTGCATGTTTCCCATATGCATTTTCTTTCACCTTAAGGATAACCTTTCCATCTATCTCCAATTTTCTCCACTTTTCTTTCTGAGGATCTTGCTAAATACTACTGCAATGATGAAAGAAACTTGTAATATTTTGGTGTTGATTTATTATGGATTCAAAATCTGCCCTCCTCCACCCAGCAGCTCCAGCTCAACAGAATAATGGATGAGGACACACTCTTAAGTGAACAACAGAGGGGAACTTATTTATGGAAAGGAACAAGGATAACGGGAAAATAAAACATTCTATGTTGCTGAATTCAGCCAGAAAATATCCTCTGTGGTTAGTTTCGACCAGAAGAAAATCTATGTGGCTGGATTCGACCAGCTGGAAGTGATACAATGAGACCTAAATTCAAGTTACACAGTGAAAGAATAAACCCTAGTGATTTACTGCACTGACTTTAAGGATTACTGGTTTTATGAGGCAGGGAAGACCAATGGGATGTATATTGGGTCAAGGGTCTATTTTAGCTCTTTCCAGCATCTATTGGGCCAGCTCTTAGAAAGTGTATTTAACGTCCTTATCTGACTTGGATTCTTATGACATCTTGTTTAGTATTGGTACTTTTATTTTATTTATTTATAATCTTATAAAGCGCAACAGCTACCCACTTAGGGTTTCTCGGCGATACTTTAAGCTGAAGCCAGAAGGAGCTCTCACCCCTTCAGATTTGGACTCTCTTGCTGTTTTCACTGGGGATCCCAATTTCTTATTTGGGTAGCTCCTCTCTGTTCAACCAACAGTGGTAAGTGCAAGCTGTGTCTAGAACTGCAATCTGAGAGCTGCTCCTCCATGCCTGTTATGGCCTCAGATTTGACACTGCTTCTCTAGTTCAAGGCATATCACCTTTACAATGGGCTCTTCCCACTTCCCTCCATTATGTCCGCTTCAAGGTAAAACACATCCCTCCCTATCGGTGAGCAACGTAAACACCATCAATGATTTTCTGGTATCAGGGGCTTTTAGAAAAGGGCTGAATGAGTTCATACCATTAGTGGTTAAAATACATTAGCCACTCTGCCATCAACCTGCCTAATTTATGTTTTATTATTTATTTATTTTATAGTTTTATAGAGCGCGAACCAGACCCGTGAGGGTATCAGAGCGCTTTACAGGATTGTGGGAGGTATACAAAGAGTTAGGAGGGGAGGGAATTGGGTAAAAAAGGTAGATACATTATACAAGAAAAAGCACGCAGTTTGAAGTTCCGGATACAATTGGGATTTACAGAAAAAGCAGGTGGATACATGTGTGCAATAATGTGATTGGACCAGCCAAGTTGTCTGTCATTAATGTCTTTAAGAATTAGATACTTTTAATCACCATAATCTGTTTGCAATCAAGATGCCTTGACCAGTATTTTTTTTGGACACCTTTATTAGGAAGGGCTTGACAGCGCCACTATCTGCTGGCAAATTCAATCACATTTCCAGCATCCTTCACAAACCACATTGGCTGTCAATTTCTGCCTGAATTATTACATTTAAAATCTGCCTTGTCCACCAGGCTCTCCATTGTAACACTCCACCCTACCTTGAGGACTTGCTTAAGATGTTTGGCAGCAAAGACATCTAAGTATTCACAATTCTCTCCTATTAAAAACTCCTGAGTTGAGAATCTCTATTCTCGAAGACAGTTTTTCTCCGGACAGTCTTTCAACCTGTAACTCTCTTCCTCCAGCCTTCAGAATTTTGACGAATACACTGACTTCCAAAAACATCTGAAGACTTGTCTTTTGTAATAATGCTCAGCATAATGTGGCACAATGAATTGAGGACTTCTCTCTCATGATTCTTACATTGTTTACCTCTGTCCCCTCCCCCTCCAATCTAGATGTAACCCTGTTATTTTTTAACGTTTCATTGTAAAGCATCCTAATGCTGTTGAGGTCTAGGTGATTTATGGAAATGTCAAAATAAATAAATATATACATTTTGCCTGCCTCTCTTGCTGGATCTGGGCTTCATCTCTTTGAGTATGTTTGTCCTGTATCCTCGTGCCCTGCATTGTTCGTTCCTTGTACATTTCCACTATAAGGACGACCAGTATGTTCTGCCTGTTCTGTTGATTTCCACTCCAGAGATGACAAAAACAAGAGGTTACCCACTCTGTCCTCTGAACCTTGCGGCTCATGGTGGTCCATTCCCACTCAAGGTTCTGGGACTCTGGCCTTGATGGTGGCTCTTCCCACAGGCATTCTACTAGGTGGCATGTTCCACACTCTCAGGGTTTCAAATCCACCTCAGATTTTCTCTGGAGGACTGTTGTTTACGCGTGAGAGAAGGCTGGAAAGGGTGTTACTCACTGCTCCATTCTGTGGGTGTAACTAGCAGTAAGTGTGATCTTTATCTGTATTATGTCCCTACCAAGATGTTGTCATTGACTTAGGGGTCGATTCCGATTCGGGCCGTAAATTTCTCCGACCGAGCCGGACCCGGAGAGATTTCCGACCGAATCGGACCCGTGCAGTCCGACCGAACGAGTACGATGCGTCCGTATGTTATCGGACTCGAGTCGGTCGGACTCCCATTGATGTCAATGGGAGCCGGTCGTACAACGCGTACGCGGGCTCCCATTGACTCAATGGGTGCGAGTCGGACAAGGGCGCCCCCTACAGCGGGTACACGGCGAAGCGATTCGCGCCGTACACGCACAGGTAGGGGGACCCATGGGTCCCCCTGTGTGCGACTCGCGCGGCTACGCGTACAGGGGTCCGACACGGACCCCGGAGTACTGCTCCGACTGCTCTTACGAGCCGGAGTGCGCGGCTCGGTCGGACTGCTCGCGGCGCGCATCGTACTTACCCGGCCGGGAAACGTCTCCATTGCGCGGTGCGAGTCGAGTCCGAGCGAGTCGGTCGGAGCGGTTCGAGCCGGGAGCGAGTCGGTCGGAGCGGTCGGGACGCCCGGACGAGTCGGTCGGCGATTTCGCATCATACTCGCTCGGCCGGACCCGCGTACGGTTCGGTCGGGAAACAGGGCTCCGAATCGGATCCGGTAAAGCCGAATCCGATTCGGAGCCCTACCGGCCGAGATCGGAATCGGCCCCTGAGTCTCAAGTAAGTTGAATCCCAATTCGGTGCGGCTGCTTTTTATTTCTAAGTCACTCAGGAAGCTGGATCATCAAAGAAGTCCTAAGCTTCAGCTTTTGTGCATCTCATTATTGCTTGTTCCTGTTCTAAGATTTGCAGCTCTGTATGATGCTCCTGGTTCCCATTCTGCTGTCTTCACTTTCTTCAATGCTGCTGAAACTCGCATGCTCTTACAGATTTTGGATGGTAGTTCAGAGGATTTTCTAGTTCTTCACCTGTTTCTTCCCAGAAGAAACCCCTTCAGGGTTCTGTTTGTTAGCGACCATTCAGGGAGTGAAGCTTTCTGAGGGAGGCAGTCCTACTTGGCTTCACCTCAAGAGCAAAGGAGACCTGCATCATTTGGCTGTAAACAGCCTCTTGATCAGCAGTGTCTCTTTATCAGGGGCTTCCGGCTGCAGCCCTGACTCCTGTGAAGCCCCACATAATGCCCCTTGCCCCTCCTGACACTGAGTGTTGAGTGTGATTTAATTTACCTTTGTTCATGAAAAGGTGACTGTCATGAACTCTGCCAGTGCACAGGTCAGCCCTCTCGGCCTCGTCTCCAGGTTCCTGATGACAGGAGGATGGGGCTGACGGAGGGTGGGCAACAACCCAGAGTGTTGTTTAAAACCCAGCATTCTATGAGTGGATGTCTGGAATGTGCATGTGAGGGGTGTAGTTCAACTCTGATCTTGTCACACGAGCATGATTTATTTTATTTTGTAGACCACTACGTAAGCCTCAGGCAGCTCGGTATATCTGCTAAAATGTGGCTGTCAAGGCAGACATCATTGCATCCCTGAGGCCAATGAAACAATGCTCAGAGCAGCAGCAGCAGGATCCCCAGCACAATCACAACTTCTTACAGGGCTGTGCTTCCAAACCTATCAAGAGCTGGGAGAGGGATTGAGGTTGGTCTTCCCCTTTTCAAATCTGGCCTTGCTGCTCTGGCTGCCTTCTTGTTCAGGCGTGCTGATTCCAATGTTCAGCCCCAGATTCCTGCTCTGCTGCTGTCATGGAGCCTCCAGGTTTCTAGCAACAGAAACAAAGCATGTAAAAAAATGTGGTTTCTCTGTGCATGTGGGGTATTTGTTTTTAAGAGTGGTTGTGGGTAACTGAGTGAATGACTAAATGAAAGTGTGTCTGCGTGTGTTTAATTGTCAGTGAGAGTGAAAGTGAGTGAGAATCTGAGTTTGAGAGAAAGTGTGAATAAGTGAAAGTGAGCGCAAGGGCGTGAGGGAAGGAGTGTTAGTGTTTTAGCAGGAGTGAGTGATTGGAGACTATTAGAAGGAGTGGAAGTAAGTCATGGTATAGCTAGCAATGGTGCAGTAGTTGCAGTTGCACCAGAACCCAGAGTTAGTGAGTGTGAAAGCGTGAGATTGTGTGTGTTTGTAAGTGAGAGCGAGAACCAGTGAGTATAGGTACATTTGTGTGTGAGAAACAGCAAGTGGGAGTGAGTATGAGTGAGAATGAGGAAGTGAGACAGTGTGAGTTAGAGTGAGGGAGGAGGTGGAAAGTGAATGTGAGAGCGTACTTGTTTGTGTTTTTTCTGATTGCAAGTCTGCCTTTGACCTTGGCGTACTCAAAATAATTCTGGACTTATGGCGGCCCCCAAGGTAACATGCTGCCAGGGGCATACTGGAGATAATTCATGGCATGAGGAATGGCACATGTGGCAAAATACAGACACTGACATACTAGAAGTAATTTTTGGCATATGGGCCTAATGGTACAATGCTAGCACTTGCATACAAGAGGAAATTGTTGTCATGGGTTCACAAGTGGCAAAATGTTGGTGCTGGGACACTGCAGGTAATTCTTGGCATAAGGAAAGACACCCGAAGCAAAATCCGACCCTGAAATACTCCAAGTAATATTTGACATAAGGGGGCACCTAGGCAAAATACTGGTGCTGATATTCTGGAAGATGAGAGGCATCCTTGTCATATTGGGGCTAAGAGGGCGGGTTGCGAGAAGCAAACCATGATAAAACGCTGGCAGTGGAATACTGGGGGGTGACTTTTGACATACAGCCACCCATGGTATGTGAACAATATAATGTAAAATTGTGGTACTGGAATATTATATGTAATTCTTGTCATATGGAGATACCCATAACAAAATGCTGGCATTGGCGCCATGAAGGTGCTTCTTAACATATGGGGAACTCTCGAGACAAATTTTGAAAAAACACGGGGTTAACTCCTGGCCGGTATTACACCCCACCACTTTCAAAGATCACCCGCCGGCACTGCGCCTGATGCGCAGAAAGGTGACGTGTGGCGCAAGACTGCCGCAAGTCTTGAACTACTGAGCACATTGGGATGACTATTTAAGTTTTTTGGATTGCAGAAGTCGATTCAGAATACAAGCATGTGCATATTTTCCTTTATGTGGCATGTGAGGGTTATGAGATGACTATGGTTAGTTACACAGAATGAAGCAATGGCTGGAGGTATAAATAGTAATACATAATGGTTCTTGTTTGACAATAGCAATTGCCATGCAATTTAAAAATATCTAATTGACATTTCCACACACAAAGCCATCTTTACATTTTGAAAAATATTTTTTTTTAAATACTGTTCAAGGTCGGGCAGCTTTATGAAAAAGCTAATTAAAGCGAAATCATGTAAGTAATTTAACAATTACAATGATTTGTGATTAGTTCTGCACTTCTGGGTCTCAATTCCAAGTTCTTCCCCCTCCATAATTATCTCTCTATGATGCGGCAAGAGCGGTTAGTCATCTCTGCGTATAAGTAAGCAAAGAGTAATCAGCCGTACGGAGGAGAGCCAGGATACCTTCCCTAGGCGGGTTATGCACCTTCAATGTATACAGGTTTCAACCTACAGTTTTTACCATATTTGCATTTTTTTTATCAGGGGGTAACACAAGCCCCTGCGGTCCCAGCAGTACAGGGGACCCCAACCCTAAATTGGCCCCCTTTTTTCAGGGGCCCCCATTCAGGCTAAGGTAAATGAATATCAGTGATATATGGGAGAGTCAGGGCCCCCCCTTTACATTCTGCAGGGGGGGCGATCACTTAAGGATTTTCCTAGCTTCTCCTCTACGCCTGTGAGGATCTGGACCCCTGCTAAATTAAAAAAAATCCTGGGGTTATTTACAAGCCCCTTGCGTTGCCGGTCAGTCACTTTTAAAATGTGAAAAAGTGACGTATCGGCTGCGCAAGGGGCTTGTAAATAATGCCCCCGGGGGGCAGATTTATTAGAAACTGATGCATCTGTAGAGATGCGTCAGTTTTCCTGCGCCAGCCTGCGATACCCTTGCGCCACCATCGATGCGCTGTATTTACAATACGGCGCACCATGGCGCAAGGATTGACAGAGCGTCAGAAATTCTGATGCATCTGTTGGCCCAAACGTCACGCATTGCTGGAGTCGTGTTGCAAGCACGACGCAACTCCAGCAATGCATTGACTCATTGTACTGTGTCCCTCCTTACGCCTGTTTCAAGCAGGCGTAAGGTTTTGACGCAGTGGCCTCCTAGAAGTGCTGCAGTGAAATCTTGTAGATTTCACTGCGTCACTTCTACGAGGCTTTCCTGCATGGGAACGCCCACCCTGCATACATTATACCTGAAGCAGGTATAATGTGATGCAGGGCTTTACAACGTGACGCATCTCCCTAGATGCGTCACGTTGTAAATTGGCCGCATTGTTTATGATAGAGCGCTGATAGCACTCTATTTTGTATGAGTGCACTATACTCATGGTTTAAACGCACTCTCATGTATTCGTATTGTTTGCAGTGTTTTACGACTATTAAGAAACATTTATTTGAATCATTTGATGTTGAAAACTAGTGAACGCATTTAAGTAGAATTTTGTATGTATTACGATTCCTTCATGCATAATGTGCAGGACGATATTATTTCTATACACCGTAATTGTGGTTAGTTTAAGTTGCCTGAATTATAGGCCCAAAGTCATAAGTTTCGATTCTCCTTGCTCTTGAGAAATAAATAATGAAATGTTGTTGTGTTCGAAATTAGAATGTTCTCATCCTACTGCAGGTGAAAGAATACACATCGTTATTTTCAGAGTTAAGGAGAGACCCGGAATGTCTTTGAAGATGGCTGGGAAGCGAGAAGGGAGGATGCCTTGCGTATCTGGTCTGTCTGAAAGCCAAGGCCACTGGAAAGAAGATATCACTAATTAAATTTGTGTCATGAAAAAAGCTACTGCATAGAGGTGCAATGGAAAGTTTTAAGAAGAATGACGTATTGTGGGTTGAATCCCATCTTTTTGTATGTTGCGCAGGGACAGCGAGACCCAGACTTCTGCTAGCTTTCGGAGGAGAAGGAGCATCTTAGAGCAAGCTCCATAGCCATAAGCTAAAACGATCCATTTGACGTGAGTACTTCTTAGGAAGTCAACACGTGCTGACACCGTTGGGGAATGATAGAAGAGAGACAGGAAGGGCCCTCATGTAGAGCAGTGTAGGGAAAGATTTTGATTTCTTTCAATGAGCCGAGAACTGAATATCGCATCTATTCTGTGTTGCGTTGTGATTTTGGAATTTATAATCATCTGCCTTTTGGGCCAAATTACTTATATTCGTAAACTTGGCTCTGTATTAATTTTTCTGTACCTCTATACTTTGCTATTGAGATGTATTTACATCCAATTGTTTTTGGCCTTATAATAAATATACAAACTGCAATTTGGAGTTGGTGGTCTTTTCAGGCATGACGACTTTGCTGGTATCTGTCTGAGTTGTTTCCTCCCCTCAACCACTTTTAGTAGGTAAATAAAAGATTGATCGCTTACTCTATACTTAGTAGGGAACATTAGGTGTGCAATTTAGCGTAATCAATTACGCCGCCGCTGCGTCACAAAAGTGACGCAACGGTGGCACAAAAGTGCTGCAAGGGGCTTGTAAATCTGCCACCCTGTCTTTTGAAGAAGTAGAGCAGATCAATGAGGCACCTTGTTGCGTAGCGTCACTTCTGGTTTTACTGAGGAAGGCCACTGAAATTCTCTAAATTAGTACAAGCTTTCAAGGGATCACAATTTTCCTTTGTGTAGCGCCTCCATTGATGATTCATGGTACTTTGTCAGTGTGGACCATCTCTTGAACTGCACTTTGAGCCAGCAGCTCGTCCAGGTCTCCTCAGTTCTCCGACGAAACCCACCATCCCCAATTCAATGCATACTGAGCCCCTTCACAGAAGTCTTTTTCCCATTCTGTGCCAACCTCCATAACTTCCACCTGCAGACACAGCGTTTCCCCTCATACCAGGGAGCAGTGTAAACACAATGAGGTCTTTTGGTGTCATAGGCATTTAGAAATGGGCTTATCCGGTAGATAAGTAAAAATAGGGACCCTTAGCCTGTTTTACCAGATTGAGGAAATCGCTCCTGAATTTAGCTATGTGTTAGAGACAACATAAGCAATGTTGCCGAATATTATGACCTACATTTTATTCAATAAATGATAGCACTAGGTCATACCAGGATCACAGGAATTATGCGGCAAGGGAAAACCAAATTATGCTGCAGGCTTGAATAAATCATGCGTCGAGAAAAGGCAATTTATGCAGTGAAATGTGTCACAGTTAGAGCATTTGTAAACATGATAAAACTGCCTGGGCTAAGATTTCACCTTGTTAGTTTTAGTTTAACAACCAAATACAGCAATAAATAGCTTAAAGATGGCCAGTCAACCGTTGAGAAGGGCCTTCCACTGCACGGGAACACATGCCGCTACATTTTTAGTAACTTCTGATCCGTTTGAGCTAGAAACACATTTTTTTGTTAAAATCTGCAGATTATGTAACAGATGATGGATTATGTGACAAAACCAGCGAATCCATAATTATGCAGAAAAGGATCACTGATATAATATCGACTACAAAAATATCGAATATACAAAATATCGGCGTCAAAATATCGACTACAATAATATCTACTACCAATACTTATTTATAAAACTACAAAAATATCGAGTACACAATATCGTATATAAAAAATATCGTTCACCACAATATCGAAATGCTAACTATCGTTACATTAAATATCGTTTACATTTTTATAACATACAACATTACAAAAATATCGAATACCAAAATATAGACATCAATAATATCGACTTTTTACAAATATCGACTATATAAAAACTGCTCAATTAAATATATCTTTAGCACCAAAAATAAATTCACATTATAAAACAATATAAAATACTTAAACAACATAATAAAATAATTTGCAAACACATCAATATATAAAACAATATATTTTGGCTAAACAAACGTATTACAATAATTAAATATAAACTTTAAATATATAATACTTGCATTATTTCACATTAAAAACAACATTTAAATTATTTACAAAAAGTAAAAAGATAAAATATTTACTTTCTACTAACAGTTTCTTAATTAGCGTTTCCCTTATATGGAAAGAAAGTGCCAAAACAATAAAAACAATTAACTTCAACCAATAAAACGCTTACATTTCAAAATACACCAATAACATAAAGCAACCAATTAAATAAACACTATATAAACATCAAAAACATACATCTCTTTTACACTTAAAAACTACAACAAAGAAGAAGGTGAAACTGTGCCCAACTGTTTCCTGAAAGAAAACTTTCATTACTAAAAAGAAATTTAAAACTGCACTAAGTAAGTAAAACTGTTTTTAAAATATTACAATACTACTAACCTGCAACAAAAATTATTTCTAAAACCTAATTAACTATTCTTTCATTCCTTACTTTTATATCACCTCTACAGATATCCTACAAAGCCAGAAAATTATTTCAAAAATACTCACCAATAAAAAAACAATAAATGTAAGTATATTCTATTTTTGCCAAACCGACCTAAAAATATTTTCAAAACGTTATTCACTAATATATATTTTCTTTTTTATCTATCTCCTCTACAACCAACAGCAAAAGCTTCCAAAATAATTCTACAACTACTAACGAAATAAAGACAACTAAAAAGTAAGTATATCATTTTCCATTATTAAACAACGTTAAATACCCACCCAAATAACCCTTTACCCCTAAAATGCCTATCATCTACAAACAATAGAATCAAATTATTAATATGTTTTTTCTCTTCTCAACAGAAATTACATCAAGTAAATAGAAAAGAAAGCTTGAAATTATTTCCTAACCAATTTCATTTACATCAAACTAAACATTGTAAGTATATTCACTGAGATGTAACAGTATTTAATAAACATGTTGTATTTATTATATTAAAATATTTTCTTTTTGAATTTTCCCTAGCATAAAACAAAACAACATGACTGAAGGTGCAGAATTTGTAATGTCACAAAAAAATAAAATGCTATTATGTTATATGGGGTATGTGTATACACAGGAGAAACAAATTGGCCTTAAAGTATTTTGGAAGTGTAGCAAATACTACTCTAACAAATGCTATGGAAGAGCTACTACTCAGGAAACTACTGTTATTTCTGTAAAAGAACATAATCACCCCCAAACATAACAGAGATTGAGGTTAGAGATGCTCTTGAAAGTATAAAAGAAGCAAGCACTAGTACTGACAAACCAACTACCCAAATACTAAAAGAGCAACTATTAAAATTACCTCAACATGCATCAGGACAATTACCGTCCATAGCTTCTTTAAAAAGAACATTTGCCAGACAAAAAAAGCTACCACAACTACTATACCTGCCCCTAAAACATTTGCAGAAGTAGTTATTCCACCAGAATTAAGCATTACTCACAGTAAAGAACCATTTATTTTTTTGATAACAAATGCCCAGAAAAAAGAATAATTATGTTTGCTACTGCAAACAATTTACTTAAATTACAGCAATGTGACACCTGGATGATGGATGGAACTTTCAAAGTCTGTCCAAAACCATTTTACCAGCTGTACACAATACATGGATTATACCAACACTCAAATATTCCATTCATCTACGCACTATTACCAAATAAACAGCAAACTACCTACATTGATATACTCACTCAAATAAAAGAAGAA
The DNA here is from genome assembly GCA_963921515.1 of Calotriton arnoldi. Taxonomy (NCBI): domain Eukaryota; kingdom Metazoa; phylum Chordata; class Amphibia; order Caudata; family Salamandridae; genus Calotriton; species Calotriton arnoldi. The sequence goes on along the minus strand of CAWUFW010017724.1, from coordinate 139,635 downwards.
AGCAATCATTATTTTCCTTCAAAAATAATTATTGACTTTGAAATAGCCATGATAAATGCTATACTAAAAAATTATCCACACACAGCAATTCAGGGTTGCTATTATCATTTTAATCAGAGTCTCTGGAGACATCTACAAAAATCAACGCTTAGGGGCCAATTCCGATCTCGGCCGGTAGGGCTCCGAATCGGATTCGGATTTACCGGATCCGATTCGGAGCCCTGTTTCCCGACCGAATCGTACGCGGGTCCGGCCGAGCGAGTACGATGCAGGCACCCGCGAAAACTCCGACCGACTCGAACGCGGCTTCAACACGCTCTGACCGACTCGCATGGACACGACTCGCACCGCGCTATGGAGACGTTTCCCGGCCGGGTAAGTACGATGCGCGCCGCGAGCAGTCCGATCGAGCTCGCGCCGTCCGGCTCGAAAAAGCTGTCGGAGCCGGACTTTGGGGGTCCGCGTCGGACCCCCCTGCACGCGTAGGCACGCGAGTCGCACACAGGGGGGACCCATGGGTCCCCCCTACCTGTGCGTGTATGGCGCGAATCGCTTCGCCGCGTACACGCTGTAGGGGGCGCCCTTGTCCGCCTCGCACCCATTGAGTCAATGGAAGCCCGCGTACGCGTTGTACGACAGGCTCCCATTGACTTCAATGGGAGTCCGACCGACTCGAGTCCGATGGCATGCGTGCGCATCGTACTCGATCGGTCGGACTGCATGAGTCCGATTCGGTCGGAAATCTCTCCGGGTCCGGCTCGGTCGGAGTGATTTCCGGCCCGAATCGGAATCGGCCCCTAAGTGTACAATATGCTACAGACAGTACTTTTGCCTACCAAATAAAAAAGCTAATAGCACTATCATATGTACCTGTAACCGATGTAGCAGAACACTACAATATTCTAATAGAAAGCCCCTATTACAAAAGGAACGAAGACAAAATAAGCCCACTACTAGACTACTTTGAGGACACCTGGGTGGGAAGATTGCATAGATCAGGGCATAGAAGGCAACCTAAATTCCACATTCCTTGGTGGAACGTGTACCTAAGTACCTTAAACAAAGAATCAAAAACAAATAATAGTGTTGAAGGATGGCATAATGCCTTCCAAGCAACAACAAGCAGAGGTAAACCTACCCTACAAAAACTTCTACAATCTATACAAAAAGAACAAAGCTATCAAGAATTACGGATGGAACAATCTGTAACTCAAATATGTCCCAAATTAACTAAACTAACTAAAAAAATGTTTGAGCTACTGCAAAGTCAGGTTACCCTATACCCATCTACAAGAGGCCTAGATTACCTATCCCTAATAGCCAAAAGCATTTTATAAACAAAAGTTCCACAGGTATTATACTTTTTTTCGTTCATAAAACAAAAACTTTACACACATATATTAATATTATATTTTCACAAATATTACTTATTTGTCATATATATTTTCTTAAATTAAAAAAATATATTTACAAATAAATAATAATTATCAAAATATACTATAAAACACAATTAATTTTAAAAACATTTCCCACCCAATTAATTAAAATAAAATACACTTACGGTTTATGTAGCTGTAGAAAATGTATTCCAAAAAGAAATAATCCTTCCATCTATGTGTTAATCCATGTTAAAGTTTAAAAAGCCCCAAAAAAATGCAAAAATACAACACGTCCCATACAAATCCATCCTTCCGAAATCCAAATTACGTAAACCCTCAAAAACCCGAAAAAGATACAAAAATATAAAAAACGCTCCAGGAAATACCGAAAACTAAAAGAAACTGTGATAATAATATTAGTTTAACAAACTAATACACAGTTCTTTTATTTAAAAAAACGCGTCTCTGTCTCCAACGTAAACTCGATTAAAATGAATCTGCAAAAAGATTAAAAGCATACCCACCCACACAAATACACCCAAATACATTGATTAAATACAATAAAATGAATTTATAGCAACAAAACAACACATATTTACTCATATTAATGTCCGTCTACACTACACCTCAAACAGTAACTCACGTCATCTCACTAAAATATAACTAACAACTACAGCACACCAAAAACGTAATAACCTAACTATAAATACAATATATAGGTCCTAACTTATTTTAACTTAGAAAAATAAGTAAAATTTCCCTTACCTTGCTCGACGCGACGCAGCTTCCAACCGCGAGCTTCTCCGACCCTCAATGACCCAAAATAACAGTACGCGGTTACAAAATAGTCCCTGTAAACTTAAAATGGCTGCTTAAATAAAGTTTAAAAAAGGAATAATGTTAAAAAAATCATTATAGCAAAGTATAAATTTCACATATATTTTTCTTATGTTGTACACAATTTTCTGTATATTTAAAAATTACTATATAATGTATTATACTTTGTAAAGTTCTAATAATAATTAATATAAAAATATATTTATTATTATTATAATTGTATATGTTTTTTTATAATGATAAAAATTATAAAAAATACATATTAATTATGTAAAATTGTTAAATAAAACTTACCTGTTTAAAAAAAAATTCATTAAATACAATGTGATAATTAATATTATTAATATTTTATATACTAATAATATTAATTAAAAATATATTTACATGTAATAAAGTGCTAATTATTTATAAATGATAAACAATATTTACTACAACATTATAATGTTACAATATTAAATAATAAATAAACATACAATGCTTTACTTTCTGTATATATATACCAAAAATGGTTATATAATTTGTATACATATATTACAATGTTACAAATGTCATAAAATAATGACATAACATTTTTTTTCCCTTAAAAATTCTATTAACGAATAAATGTATGTAAAATAATTTATGTTCCTTCAATAAAAATTGACATATTTTATGTATATTTAATAATGTCTATTGCATTGTATAAATAAAAAAAAATTGTTTCTCTTTCTATCTACTTATACAAAAATAAAAAAATTGAAAATAAAAAAGTCTAATTTATTTTTATATGTATATCTTATTATTAAATATTTTACTTAAATATATTAATTTGATAAATGTACCATTTTAATTAACATTTGTTTTTTTACTAGAAAATTATAAACTATACATCACTTACACAAGACAAATTCATTTTCACTACACATAATGAAATACATTTATATTCCTTCACATATAAAAACACATACAGTAAGTTTCCTACAACTCTTTATATAAAATAAATAAATACACATCAAATAACATATTTGTTATATAAATATTTTATATTAATTATAAATAATTATAAAAATATATTTCTACATAAACAAACATCACCAACTATTCCCAATACATTTAAACAATATTCATTAAATGTGGTAAACTTAAACAATATATAATTTACTCTTCCCACTACACTTAAAATTTAGTAATAAAACATACAAAACATTAACCATATATAATTTACTATTCCCAATACAGTATACATTAAATAATAAAAACTACTTTACATTGAACAAATTAAAATTACTATTCCCACTGCACTAATTAGTAATTCAAAGAAGTTGCTGGACACTAAACATATAACAATTACTATTCCCACTGCAGTAAGTATTAAGTCAGGGAAGATGCTGGACACTAAACATATAAATTACTATTCCCACTGCAGTCAATATGAAGTCAGGGAAAATGCTGGACACTAAACAGATAAAATTACTATTCCCACTCCAGTAAATATTAAGGGGTTGATTCCGATTCGGGCCGGAAATTTCTCCGACCGAGCCGGACCCGGAGAGATTTCCGACCGAATCGGACCCGTGCAGTCCGACCGAACGAGTACGATGCGTCCGTATGTTATCGGACTCGAGTCGGTCGGACTCCCATTGATGTCAATGGGAGCCGGTCGTACAACGCGTACGCGGGCTCCCATTGACTCAATGGGTGCGAGTCGGACAAGGGCGCCCCTACAGCGGGTACGCGGCGAAGCGACTCGCGCCGTACACGCACAGGTAGGGGGGACCCATGGGTCCCCCCTGTGTGCGACTCGCGCGGCTACGCGTACAGGGGGTCCGACACGGACCCCCAAAGTACGGCTCCGACAGCTCTTACGAGCCGGAGTGCGCGGCTCGGTCGGACTGCTCGCGGCGCGCATCGTACTTACCCGGCCGGGAAACGTCTCCATTGCGCGGTGCGAGTCGAGTCCGAGCGAGTCGGTCGGAGCGGTTCGAGCCGGGAGCGAGTCGGTCGGAGCGGTCGGGACGCCCGGACGAGTCGGTCGGCGATTTCGCATCGTACTCGCTCGGCCGGACCCGCGTACGGTTCGGTCGGGAAACAGGGCTCCGAATCGGATCCGGTAAAGCCGAATCCGATTCGGAGCCCTACCGGCCGTGATCGGAATCGGCCCCTAAGTCAGGGAAGATGCTGGACTCTAAACATATAAAATTACTATTCCCACTACAATAAAAATTAAATCAGGGAAGGTGCTGGACACTAAACATATAAAATTACTATTCCCACTCCAGTAAAAATTAAGTCAGGGAAGGTGCTGGACATTAAACATATATAAATTACTATTCCCACTTCAGTCAGTATTAACTCAGGGAAGGTGCTGGACATTAAACATATATAAATTACTATTCCCACTCCAGTGAGTATTAAGTCAGGGAAGATGCTGGACACTAAACATATAAAATTACTATTCCCACTCCAGTAAAAATTAAATCAGGGAAGGTGCTGGACACTAAACATATAAAATTACTATTCCCACTCCAGTAAAAATTAAGTCAGGGAAGGTGCTGGACATTAAACATATATAAATTACTATTCCCACTTCAGTCAGTATTAACTCAGGGAAGGTGCTGGACATTAAACATATATACATTACTATTCCCACTCCAGTGAGTATTAAGTCAGGAAGATGCTGGACACTAAACATATAAAATTACTATTCCCACTCCAGTAAAAATTAACTCAGGGAAGGTGCTGGACATTAAACATATATAAATTACTATTCCCACTCCAGTAAGTATTAACTCAAGGAAGGTGCTGGACATTAAACATATATAAATTACTATTCCCACTCCAGTAAATATTAACTCAGGGAAGGTGCTGGACACTAAACATATAAAATTACTATTCCCACTCCAGTCAAAATTAAGTCAGGGAAGGTGCTGGACACTAAACATATAAAATTACTATTCCCACTTCAGTCAAAATTAAGTCAGGGAAGGTGCTGGACATTAAACATATATAAATTACTATTCCCACTCCAGTAAATATTAACTCAGGGAAGGTGCTGGACATTAAACACATAAAACTTACTATTCCCACTACAGTAATTAGGAAGTCAAGAACACGCTGGACACTAAGGGGCCGATTCCGATCTCGGTCGGAGGCGCACCCAACACCATTCGGTCAGGAAAAAAGCCATGCGAAAGCCTGTTTCCCGACCGATCCGTACAGCACACCGAACGAGTAAGTACGATGCGCACAACAGCAAAGAATCCGGCCGAGCCGTACTCACCCAAACCAGGTCCTGTTCCCCGACCGAGGCGAATCCGGAAACGCCGAATCGAGTCGCACGGAAGGGAAAATGCAGCTCCGTCCGGCCGAACGAGTACGATGCGCTTTCCGTATGCGCCGAACCCGTCGCTACGCACGGCACGTCAAAGCATCCGGGAGAGGCGCACATAAGCTCCGATTTGCTCCACAACAAGATCCACGGCTCCGAGACGAACACGCCAGCGACGAGGACGACGCAAAGCGACGAGGACGAGGCGAAGCGACGAGGACGATGCGAAGCAACGAGAAGGACGAACGACACGAACCAACCATGAATCCCTTCGTCCCGATCATACCAATATTCTACATTTACTACCGGAACAGGAACGGACGCGTACGGCGCAGAAGGTAAGCCAGACACCAACCACAAAACACATACAACACGTACACGACACATCACACACACACAGAGGGATGCAGAATATACTTACACCAGCAACAGCAGCACCATAGGGGTGGGATGCCCATCACCAATGCCACATATGCACACAGGGGCCTGAATGCCCACCACCACCCCTACCCAGGGGGGCTGGATGCCTACCACTACTACCACCCTCACCCAGGGGGGCTGGATGCCTACCACCACCCTTAGCCAGGGGGCAGGATGCCTACCACTACTACCACCCTTACCCAGGGGGGCAGGATGCCTACCACTACTACCACCCTTAGCCAGGGGGCAGGATGCCTACCACCACCCTTAGCCAGGGGGGCTGGATGCCTACCACCACTACCACCCTCACCCAGGGGGGCAGGATGCCTACCACTACTACCACCATCACCCAGGGGGCTGGATGCCTACCACCACCCTTAGCCAGGGGGGCTGGATGCCTACCACCACTACCACCCTCACCCAGGGGGGCAGGATGCCTACCACTACTACCACCCTTAGCCAGGGGGGCTGGATGCCTACCACTACTACCACCCTCACCCAGGGGGGCTGGATACCTACCACCACCCATAGCCAGGGGTGGCAGGATGCCTACCACTACTATCACCCTTACCCAGGGTGGGCAGGATGCCTACCACTACTACCACCCTTACCCAGGGTGGGCAGGATGCCTACCACTACTACCACCCTTACCCAGGGGGGGCTGGATGCCTACCACTACTACCACCCTCACCCAGGGGGGGCTGGATGCCTACCACCACCCTTAGCCAGGGGGGGCAGGATGCCTACCACTACTACCACCCTTAGCCAGGGGGGCAGGATGCCTACCACCACCCTTACCCAGGGGGGGCAGGATGCCTACCACTACTACCACCCTTAGCCAGGGTGGGCTGGATGCCTACCACCACCCTTAGCTAGGGGTGGCAGGATGCCTACCACTACTACCACCCTTACCCAGGGTGGGCAGGATGCCTACCACTACTACCACCCTTACCCAGGGTGGGCAGGATGCCTACCACTACTACCACCCTTACCCAGGGGGTGCTGGATGCCTACCACTACTACCACCCTCACCCAGGGGGGCTGGATGCCTACCACCACCCTTAGCCAGGGGGGCAGGATGCCTACCACTACTACCACCCTTAGCCAGGGTGGGCAGGATGCCTACCACTACTACCACCCTTACCCAGGGGGGCTGGATGCCTACCACTACTACCACCCTTACCCAGGGGGCTGGATGCCTACCACTACTACCACCCTCACCCAGGGGGGCTGGATGCCTACCACTACTACCACCCTTAGCCAGGGGGCTGGATGCCTACCACTACTACCACCCCCACTCATAGGATGGACAATGCATGACACAACCAGCACACCACAACCTAGGGAATGCAAGAAGAAGACATCCCCCAACACCATGACAAGCGTGTGTAGACTGTGTCAAATGCCTACAACACCGAACATGACTTTGAACATACAATGTGACCCCCTAGCACATGTGCCACACATATATGTGTGTGGCACCCACAATGCAAGCAGGCCATGACCATTGTGGCAATGGGGTCCAAACCCCCATCATCACAGTGACCAAAATGTAAGTGTGGGGTCCATAGCTGAAGCACACTTTGAACAATGTGGCAATGGGGTCCAAACCCCCATCATCACAGTGACCAAAATGTAAGTGTGGGGTCCATAGCTGAAGCACACTTTGAACAATGTGGCAATGGGGTCCAAACCCCCATCATCACAGTGACCAAAAGGTAAGTGTGGGGTCCAAAGCTGAAGCACATTTCGAACATTGTGGCAATGGGGTCCAAACCCCCATCATCACAGTGACCAAAATGTAAGTGTGGGGTCCATAGCTGAAACACATTTCGAACATTGTGGCAATGGGGTCCAAACCCCCATCATCACAGTGACCAAAATGTAAGTGTGGGGTCCATAGCTGAAGCGCACTTTGAACATTGTGGCAATGGGGTCCAAACCCCCATCATCACAGTGACCAAAAGGTAAGTGTGGGGTCCATAGCTGAAGCACATTTTGAACATTGTGGCAATGGGGTCCAAACCCCCATCATCACAGTGACCAAAATGTAAGTGTGGGGTCCATAGCTGAAGCACATTTTGAACATTGTGGCAATGGGGTCCAAACCCCCATCATCACAGTGACCAAAATGTAAGTGTGGGGTCCATAGCTGAAGCACACTTTGAACATTGTGGCAATGGGTTCCAAACCCCCATCATCACAGTGACCAAAATGTAAGTGTGGGGTCCATAGCTGAAGCACATTTCGAACATTGTGGCAATGGGGTCCAAACCCCCATCATCACAGTGACCAAAAGGTAAGTGTTGACAAAGAAAGAGGTGCAACTGCCAAACTGCATGGATGATTCCTGGTCACAGAACAACAAACACATCAGTGGCAAAGTAGTGTATGTGTCCCATTGCAACATAAATTGGGGAGCCTAATCCTGCAGTGCAAATAAGACATACCTTTGGCCATGTGCAGACAAACAACACCCATGGGGGCTGACACCGTCAACAATCATCAATGACACAATGACAGAAGTGACCATCAGAATGCAGACCCACATATTTGCACCAATGGGCACACACATGCAGATACCCTGTGGAGACTGCAGATGTGAGGTGAACAGATACCATACCATGGCAGCAATGGGACACACAAACCATGATCATTGTGCTGACCGATGACCTAGGAGTCCCAGGGACAGCAGGGGAAACCCACCAAACTACATACAGCCAATGGCACACCCAAGATATGCCAATGCAGTGGTGCAGATGCACAAACACAAACAGGCAGACCCACACTGCACATCATACACAACAGGTGAGGGGGGTGCCAGTGTCCCCAGGCAACCACACAACACATGAGGAGACCTGAATACCAATCATACAGATGTGCATACAGTGCCACACAAAGGTAACTCATGGATCCAAATCCCCTATGTGGGCAAGCAGGCATTGTCAGATGAGAGGGAGCACAAATCACACATGTCACACAGGCACGTAGGGACAGCAACTGACACAGCAAGACACAGACACACCACAGCACCACCCCCAGGGCCCCCACAATGTGGTGACCCTGGGCTGCATTACAATCCCACTGTGATGACAAAGCTAAATGTTTTTCACACTGTGAACCACAGTCATGTGTCCTGAGCAACTAACTACCATCACACCTACACAAGCACAAATCAAACAGCATGGCCAGTAAGCCAAGGCCAACATGGAGGCAGGGGCCTAGCCGGGCAACAACTCTCATCTGCACACACTCAACACCACACCCCTCGACCTCCAACAATGTGCAGCAGTGAAGCACACATGCACTGGTGACATTGCACATGCACCCATGACTATTCCAGGGTGGTGGGTGGGAACCAAGGTGCAGAAACACATCACACATGGACACTCAACAAGACTCCTGAATGTCTGACACACTGCACACTACGCTGTACATGGACATGACGGCAATACCACACCAACCAATGGGATCCCAGCCACAGTCACACACCAATGAAGAAGCCAAGGTCACCCACAAAGAACACACATAGACAACAACCAACATTGCAGCCCGGACCCTGAGGAGTGCCAGCAGTCACACACACAACGTGTCACAATCACTGAAAGAGAACACAAACTGGAAATCACATGACAGGGGCAAACAACAAGTGCCAAGGGGAAACCTGACTGTGACCCATCTGCGTCTGCACACAAACTCAGCCCTGACAGCAAACACACCTATGGGTGACACCCTGATGACCAGTAATGTGCCATGCACCCACATCACAGAGAACCCAGGGAGAAGACTTTGGGGGAACATAGGTCAACTCAGCTAGCATCACAAACAGGTACAACACTAGGGATCACAGCATGCACAGCTAAACGGAAGTGAACACACAGACATGCACATACAACACACACCTTGGGCGCAGGCAATGTCACAGGAGTACACACTGCCATGAGGGGACTCCACTCCTGTGTGAGGAAAGCTGTGCCATATGTTGCCTCAGTAGGGCCCCATCATGTCAGCTGAGCACTTGGTCACACAATCAACAATTAGCACCAAATGAGGGCTCCCGTCCACATCAGCCTGGTCATGGAAGTGCCAACGGAATCATCAGCACAGATCCAACACACTTGTATAGCAATGTTGCACTGACAACACAGATGAGTCCTTCCCCATTGATGCCCAAACCTGCATGTCCACTGGAGATGGCCACACGGTCAGGGAAGTAGACGAATTGAACAATGGCAGGCACAACAGATGTGCAGGGGTGGAAGCCACAGATGTGAAATTGCCAATCTAAGTAGGAAATCCCATTGCCAAATACTGAACACATGACACCCTCAGATGCTGCTATGGATGACATGGATACACCACAGGATAGGACACATTCCCCCTGGACCACATGGGTTCCTGCACAGTAACACTTCATTATCATGAGACCAAATATCACCATCACTGCAGCAAGGGCATGGTTAGCATCATCAACATCATGTACATCAGAAGCAAAAGCACTAGAGAACAGAAAGTTGCTTTATTCAGCATGTGTGGCATTAAAAGTAGAAGTCCGGTAGAACATAAACAAAGGCCAATGGCCAGTCCATCAACAAAGTCACAAGTGGGTGACAGTGGCAGATGCCACCCTACACATGCCTGCACAAAACCAGGGACAATCCACTAGGAGGGGCAACCGGGGGGTATGCCAGGCACCGCAGGGACAGGATCAGGGCTCACCAGGAGGAAGCAGGGAAGGGGTGGTGGGTGCTGGAGAGCCACTGACAACTGCAGTGGAGGTGTCTGACATGGTGTGTGCCGGCACAACTGGGGGGCATGGCTCAGATGTTGTGGGTGCCGGCACGACTGCAGTGGACCCTGCAGATGGAGTGGACAGGTCCGCCACTGCAGTGCCCAAGTCAGACAGGGTGGTAGTGGACTCCACTGCAGTGCCTACCACCAGGGGAGGAGAATGGGGAACAGGCAAGGTGGGCTGGACAGAGGGGGAGGACACCCTCACCACATCAGTGGCACAGACAAGCGCAGCGGGGGTGTGGTGCCGGGAGAGCAAGTGGCAGGGGGAGAAGGCCGGAGCCTCTTGGGGATGGTATATCTGTGGGTGGGGGAACCTGGGGCAGGGTGTGGTGGGGGCACCTGTGGAGTGGGGGCCTGAGGGATGGAGGAAGGAGACCTGGTGCTTGAGCTGCAGGGCGGCGGCGGGGTCTTGCTCTTACCACTCCGGGGGACTTACGGGTGGGGGCCTCAGTCTGTCTGCGCCTGGGGAGGGTGTCCGGGGGCGAGGGCACTCTGCTCCGTGTGGGGGGCTTCCTCTTCACCCTGGATGCTGGAGTAGCTGGATCGGAGGGGAAGAGGCCGAGGTCACTGAGGAAGAGGCGCTGGGTCTTTGGGGTTGCAGGTGAGGCAAGGAGGCAAGGGAGGCAAGGAGGGTGCTTTGGAGGGAGAGGCAACTGAGGACTGCGCAGTGCCCTTGGATGCGTGTGTGTGTACCAGGGCCCCATCCCCTGTGAGTCTGGTTTCAGTCCCCTGACTGTGCGTGCGTGTGCGTTTTGTTTGTGGCGTGTGTGTCTGTGTGCTGGACGTGTGTGTGCTGGTGTGTGCCTGTGCCGGTGTGTGTGTGCTTGGGACGGGTAAGGTGCTGGGGAGTGTGGATGGAGCAGAGGCAGGAGGGGTGAGGGACTGTCTGAGGAGGGACACTGCTGCCGTCAGGGAGGAGTCCATGGACCTATTGCCCCTCTGTAGGTCAGACATGCCCGATGAGATGCCCTCCATGAACGACACCAGCTGAGTCAACAGTGCGGTGTGCGCATGGAGGACACTCAGCATGGCTGTCTGCCCTACATGGAGCTGGCGAAGGAGGTACACAGACTCCTCACTCAGGGCAGCAGGGGACACAGGGGCAGGGGTGCGGTGCCTGGCCCAAAGGAGACACGCTCCCGAACATGGGAGCCTCCACGGACCTGGGGAATGGGAGCCGATGGGAGGGTGGTGGTGGTGCTGGTGGTGGCGGGGACAGCAACACTAGCTGGGGTGTGGTGGCTGCTGACACCTGCCTCCACAAGGGAGTCATCCTCCGAGTTGCTCTGGTCCTCAGCTGAGGTGGATGGTGCTGAGGACTCCTCGGTGTGGCACCCCTCGCCCTCCGTGCCACTGGGTCCCTCCGACCACTCCTCGGCTGCTGACCCAGTCTGGCTCTCTGGCTCCTCCTGGTCCGTGGAGCTGTCCCCTTCCGTGGCCGTGGATGTATCTGCAAACAATGGGGAAACAGACAGACATCAGTCACCTGCACCAAACCCACACACCACTGTGAGCACAGCACATTACAGAGCAAGCCCTGGCATCATTAGTTGTACATTGCTAAAAGTGCCCTAACTGAACAGGAGAAGCCAATTGTCAGTCTGATGCCAAGCATGGCACTCACATCCCACATGGCCTTGCACCCATCTGTCTGGTGTCTGTTGGATTGCAACACCCCAGTGTGGACACATGCACCAAGTACACAGTAGTTGGACAGTGCAGAGGACACGGTGTGGCATGTGGACATGCACACATCACAGCTCTTGCCACTGAGTCAGTACAGGTTTCCGGATGAAAGGGATGCCCAGAGTCAAATAGGAAATGCATGTGATGCATACCAGCGACAGACACCATGATGCACCCATGTCCTGATAGCCATCACCACAATGGTGTGCATGTAGCACATGTCACTCCCCTGCAGGACCACCAATAAGTTGACACATGCCATGGCAGAGGCATGACTGCTAAGTCACACATCACTGTCTCAGTGATGTATGACTTGGCAGCCAGACAACAACACTATGCACTGTGTCACAATAGTAGGTCATGGGGAATGCAAGTCCTGGAGCTGCACAAGTGCACATGTACATCCCCCACACAACACATCATCTTAACCCTCATCTGTCCAGGTCATACCTATTGGACATATGGGAGACCTGTGACACTACCCTCTGAACCTGAGCCCCTCACAATCTGCTGTGAATGGGAAACAGCTGCCTGAACTTCACATTCGCATACCCCAGTCTGCACGGGCAGCTGATCAAACACCTATGTGATACACAAGTATCGTCTCCTATGGTCACATCTCCAGGGGCATGCTGAGCCCCTACCAAGAAACACCCCAGCAGTCCTGGCATCTAATCCACAGCACACTGACACAGAGGCAGACACCTGAGGGGTCAAATCACTGTGCACAATGTGTCAGCTGATACACGGGAGTGGGAGTACAGAGTGCATTGCATGGCCTGGAGTAGGCATGACTGTCCTGCTCCACATGAATGAGGGATGTGCCCTGGACAGTGGATAGCTGGCTATGTATGTGTGACACACGTAATCTGCACACTCCTGGGGCCCAAACATTGTTCCCACCCGCTGCATGGGCGTGTGCCACATACCCCAGGCACATGTGGTGGCTCAGCTCAGCAAGTGGACCGCATATCAAAGCAACACGCAGATCACATGTCCGAACACAGGAGTTGTGTGAACAATGGACCCACCCATGATGCCCACAACAGAGTTAGGGAAACAGATGCTGTCCCCCACCTTTAGTGAAGCAAACTGCAAGGACACAGTCCCAAGTGACACAATTCCCTGAATGTAAGGGCCACACCTGGGTATCAGATGAGCAGTGGGCAGTGCACAATAGAGGGACATGGCTCCTGGACAACATGACTGCTGCACTGTGGCAGTTGAACCAGGCCAGAGGAGGGCACAAAGCATGTAATACAGAGTTCACAGTGCAGTCTTTGACTCACCCCCTCCTTGCTGCTGTCTGGCCTTCAGCTGCCCATCCAGGTCTGGAAACACCACCGCCAGGATCTGGAGCATGTGGGGGTCAGGGTCCGTGTTCCGCCCCTCCTGCGAGGAGGCGACAGCTTCAGCTGGACCCGTGCAATCCTCCGGGTCCAGCCCCGAAGGTCCTGCCACCTCTTCTGGCAGTTGCGGATCCGGCGCTTGTAGACCCCCACGGACCGGACGGCCCGGACGATGTCCTTCCAGATCTCCTGCTTCCGATGGGCATTAACCTGTCAGGATGACAAAGTGAAAAGGCCATTACTACACATGCAACATATCCGTGCATGACACAGTTGTATATACATGTCTCAATCACAGGGGCACATGATGTACACAGGCAGTGCAAAGCTGCCCATGGACAGTTTGCCAGACGTCACTACATGGTATCATTGCATGGGTAGTAAAACCTTGTTCAAATGCACTGTCACTGCACCATACCTGTCCAGTGCATGTCACTACACACTATGGGGGTGACAACTACTGAGTGAGCCTGCTAGCCAGTGGCGTGCAGACTTTCAGCCTTGCTAGTCAGACAAAATGCACATTCAGAAAGGGAGTGCACAGAACACTCACCTGCTCCCCTGGTGTCCCATACAGCTTGCTGTACTGTGGAAGTAGGCTGTCCAGCAGGGCCTGGTTCTCTTCAAGGCTGAAGGCTGGGGCTCTCTCCACAGTACGTGCCATTGCAGGGTCCAGAGGGGCAGAGACAGCAGCAGTGCAGTGGCACATGTCGTCCTGGAGCATGTAGTGCAGGCAAGTGAGCTCTCAGGGGAACAGCCAGCAATATATATGTGCTGGAGAGGCAGATACTGTCCCTTGTGTCCAAAGTGATAGGTCCAAGTCGTTTGCATCTTCTGAATCTGGCCAATCCATGGAATAGCAGCACCAAAACACGCCCACAGCATCCTTCAAATGTTCAACTTCATGACATACATGATTTTGCAACATTGTTGTGGGTGACCAACTGATTTTCCAGCAACCGACTCGTTCAAAATTCGAAAACGCGTCCGTTGCCAGGCAAGCCCATTGTCAATGGGTGCGCACCGATCGGTCCATTGCGGTACAACGCATACAGGGGTACAACGCGTACCCACACACATTGAATGCAAAGGGCCGGCCGGGGCACCGATCGGTCCATTGCAGTACAACGCGTACAGGGGTACAACGCGTGCTCCGCACACATTGAATGCAATGGGCCGGCCGGGGCACCGATCGGTCCATTGCAGTACAACGTGTACAGGGGTACAACGCGTACCCGCACACATTGAATGCAATGGGCCGGCCGGGGCACCGATCGGTCCATTGCAGTACAACGCGTACAGGGGTACAACGCGTACCCGCACACATTGAATGCAATGGGCCGGCCGGGGCACCGATCGGTCCATTGCAGTACAACGCGTACAGGGGTACAACGCGTACCCGCACACATTGAATGCAATGGGCCGGCCAGGGCACCGATCGGACCATTGCAGTACAACGCGTACAGGGGTACAACGCGTGCACTCGCACACATTGAATGCAATGGGCCGGCCGGGGCACCGAGTCGGTCCATTGCAGTTCAACGCGCATAGGGGTACAACGCTTACAGGGGTACAACGCATACCCGCACACATTGAATGCAATGGGCCGGCCTGGGGCACCGATCGGTCCATTGCAGTTCAACGCGTACAGGGGTACAATGCGTACCCGCACACATTGAATGCAATGGGCCGGCCGGGGCACCGATCGGTCCATTGCAGTACTAACGCGTACAGGGGTACAACGCGTACTCCACACATTGAATGCAATGGGCCGGCCGGGGGCACCGATCGGTCCATTGCAGTACAACGCGTACAGGGGTACAACGCGTACCCGCACACATTGAATGCAATGGGCCGGCCGGGGCACCGATCGGTCCATTGTAGTACAACGCGGCATAGGGTACAACGCGTACCCGCACACATTGAATGCAATGGGCCGGCTGGGGGCACCGATCTGTCCATTGCAGTACAACGCGTACAGGGGTACAACGCGCACCGCACACATTGAATGCAATGGGCTGGCCGGGGCACCGATCGGTCCATTGCAGTACAACGCGTACAGGGGTACAACGCGTACCCGCACACATTGAATGCAATGGGCCGGCCGGGGGCACCGATCGGTCCATTGCAGTTCAACGCGTACAGGGGTACAACACGTACAGGGGTACAATGCGTACCCGCACACATTGAATGCAATGGGCCGGCCGGGGGCACCAATCGGTCCATTGCAGTTCAACGCGTACAGGGGTACAACGCGTACAGGGGTACAACGCGTACCCGCACACATTGAATGCAATGGGCCGGCCGGGGGCACCGATCGGTCCATTGCAGTTCAACGCGTACAGGGTACAACGCGTACAGGGGTACAACGCGTACCCGCACACATTGAATGCAATGGGCCGGCCGGGGGCACCGATCGGTCCATTGCAGTTCAACGCGTACAGGGGTACAACGCGTACAGGGGTACAACGCGTACCCGCACACATTGAATGCAATGGGCCGGCCGGGGCACCGATCGGTCCATTGCAGTTCAACAGCGTACAGGGGTACAACGCGTACCCGCACACATTGAATGCAATGGGCCGGCCGGGGGCACCGATCGGTCCATTGCAGTACAACGCATCACTGTACATGTGACTGGCATATGTCAGCATGCCTGTCTCAGATGGACATATGCCAGCCACAGATAGCTCCCAGGGAGTGAGGGGCACACCTACATCACGACAGCCTGTCCAAACTTTATCATAAGGCATGTAAGGCTGCATTTCCTATTGTGTGTATGTTGGTGTACATGTTGTCCTGTGGGTGTCACCTGTGGGCAGCCACCCCCAGGCTGTGCACGTGTTCATGGGGACAGGATCCTGGGTGTTACGTGTACATGACCACTGTGATGTGCAACTGTTCATATCTGTGCATGTGCCATGGTCACATTTCACGGTGGTGTATGTGTATGTCATGTCACATACCCCGTGAGTCCCATGTGGGATGGTATGTTTGAGCCAGGGTGTCCCAGTGGCACAATAGTGATGGTCCTCCACAGTCTTTGTGCATGTAGTGTTTACAATGTCTCTGATTTCATGTGCACAATGGGAGACAGTCTCCACATCCCGGTTGTGTGTGCATGGACTTTGATGTTGTGCGTGTGTGTGTCACAGACGTCCATGTCTGTCCTGCCGTGGCAAGTGGGGCCACTACCTGTGGGGGTCATGGTTGTTTTGCTGTGGTGTATACATGATACTCCATGTAATGCCAGTGTCCATGTGGCAATACAGGGTCCCTGGGAATGTACCTGTCGTTGAGCTGTGGTGCCTGGGGCACATCTGTCCTCACATGTCACTGTGGGGGTTATTGTGACACGGCAGCAGATGGGAACTGTGACACGGCCTCATGATATCCAATGGGCCAACCTGGGACAAATTGATGCCACCTGTAGGACCGTGTTGACAGATGTTGGCCATGTATGTACCATACATGTCCTTACGGAACTGCACACTTCATGTAGTTGTGCCTCATAATGATGTATGTTGGGATATTGAGTGTGTTCAATGCCGCTTATGTGGGGTGACTGACAATCTTGCTTACTTCTCCTCTGCACTGCAGGGCTCCTGCTGTCCATCGACCATTCCCAGACCTGGCAACGATGGTGGAACGGGACAGCATCCGACGGTACCGCTTCACCAGGCAGCTGATTGAGGATTTGGCAGTGCAGTTGTCCCCACATTTGCAGCCTGGCCGGCCGTATCCTACAGCGCTGACCCCCAAGGTGAAGGTGATGGCAGCCCTACACTTCTTTGCCACCGGTACCTTCCAACATACTGTGGCGACTGCTGGTGGGATGTCACAGACCATGTTGAGCCGTGTGCTCCGCGATGTTTTGGCGGCAATGTTGCTATTTCTGAACCGGTACATCTATTTCCCTAGACTGCGATGACTCACTGACGTGAAGAGTGACTTTTATGCCCTGGGGAGGATGCCGCATGTCATTGGCTCCATTGATGGGACACATGTGGCTTTGGTACCACCACAGGCCCAGGAGCAGGCCTACAGGAACCGCAAGCACTACCACTCGGTCAATGCACTGGTGGTGTGTCTTGCAGACATGACCATCAAACACGTGTGTGCCCGTTTCCCTGGTTCAGCACACGATGCCTTTGTGATGAGGAGTAGTCGCATCCCCAGGATGATGGCACAGATGCAGAACCAGCGTGCCTGGCTTGTCGGTGTGTACTGACTTTGTGCCATTGTGTGTGATCTGATCTGTAGTATTCCGCCCACTTTTCCAAGTCAGCTAATGTGCACTTGTCTGTCCGTAGGTGACTCGGGATACCCCAACATGCCGTGGTTGCTGACACCCCTCAGGAACCCTCTGACACCAGCCCAGATGCGCTACAATGAGGCACATGGTCGGACCAGGAGAGTGATTGAGCGGACATTTGGTGCCCTGAAGAGCCGCTTCTGCTGCCTGGACAAGACCGGAGGGTCCCTCCCATATGCCCCTGCAAAAGTGTGCAAGATTATCATCGTCTGCTGCATGCTCCACAACCTGGCAGTGCGGAAGGAGTTGCCTCTCATCCAGGATGACAATGACTAACAATCGCCACCTGTGGAGGATCCTGGCCTGGACCACGATGCCAGTGACGATGATGATGGTGATGTCCGCACACAGCTCATCACCAACTTCTTCAGCTGAATGTGAGTATCCTGAGGTGTCATGTCAATGATGTGAGTTGGCATGATGTGTAGGTGGTGCTCTGGTGCTGTTGGAGTGTGTCCATGGGCTACTTGACTGGATGTGTGTTGCGATGTGTGCTTACAGGTGGGCTGTACTCCCCAACAGTGTTGACATGCTAACTTGGTTCTGGGTGGGTATCTTGTAACATGTATTGTGCATGAGTTTTGCTGTTCTGTCCTGTACTCCATTGCTTTTGACTGTGTGTCATTTCTGTCCTTCACAGGGTACTTTCAGATTCGTTTGGTCAACTGTGTCCACCGACAACGTGATTGCACTTCCAGGCTGGTAGCTGTTGTGTCCCTACAGGTGATGTGCGCCACACCCATGGACTTCCTTCCGTCTACAGTTGTTGACTGTGTGCCCGCTGCCAGGTGGGATTACCTTGCATCTGTAGTGGTTACGACATGTTGCAACTGTGTAATAAACCTGTGCTTCACTTTGTGATGTGCGTTGTCTGTGGTCACACATTTGACTGCCATTTGCTTACTGCACCTGTGGGCTACTTGACTACAACTGGGAATGGGTGTGGTGTCTGTGCATTGCACCGTCTTCCCTGGCAACATCAGTGTAGGCAATGAGTCAGAAGGCCTAGGTGTGTATGTGTTGTGTAGCCCTGGTGGTGTGTCTCCCTCATATGTGTCACGTTGCCTTTACTCACATGCCTGTGTTGTCCTTGCTTTTGCAGTTCGCATACACAGTGTAATTTTGCAGTTCATCATCCCCATAACAGCACCCACGTTGGAATCACAACAGAGGCAAGTATGGTGTATTAGTGTGTTTATTGTGATACATTTGTGTGAATAGTGCATAGGATGGGTAGTGCTGTACATAAATCTTGCAATCCGAAGTTCCTAGGTGAATTGAAAGTCCTGGTAGACAGAATCCCCAGTATCGGGGCCACAGTTGTCTGATACATTGGTCCAACTTGTACTCCCCATGCAATGTGTGGGAGTAGTGTTGCCGTCAACAGGGTGAACAGTCTGTGCACAAAGGTGAACATCCAGAACAGGTTCAGGCTTCCTGGGAGTTGCGCTTGGCCATCGGCCTCTCACTTGCTCCTCCTCGGACGACCCCTCTTCTTGGCGGGGGGCCCCTCAAGTACAGGCTGCTGCGGTGCAGGGGACTCTCCGCCAGAGTCATCCTCCCTCCCTGTGGCAGTTGCAGTTTGATCGGCACCAGATGTTGTTGGCACACAGGGAGGTGTGGACTGGTTGCTGTTCATCTGGCGGAGGCATTGTAAAATGTCCCTGTGCACCGCCGTCATCTCATGCAGTGCATCCCACTTGGACTCCATGCGGGACATGTGTGAGTCCACACGGGACATGTGTGACTCCACGTGGGACATGTGGGAGTCCAAGCGGGCATGATGGGCAGCCTGCTGCTGTTTCATGTCTCTGAGGAGCCCCACTACCTGGCTGAGGTCTCCGGTGCTGGACTGGTACGCATCAGCTATGCGTACCAGTTGTGGGTCATCATGCACACCACCAACCTCTGCAAGCAGCGACCTCTGTCTCCCACCCCTCCCACCACCCCTGCTGACATGTGCAGTGTGTGCAGTGGCACGCACAGATGACCCTGGTCCACCTTGGGGGTTGGTGGTGGTGGTGGTGTCCATGGCCCCAGGTTGGTCCAGGGTCCCTGTGCTGGTGTTGCTCCTTGTTCTGTCCATGTCGGCAGGGATGGTATTTGTGGTGACAGTCGTTGGAGGGGTGGGTGCAGGGGGTGCAGCTGGTGGTCCTGCTGGTGCTGCATGTAGACTTGCACCGGATGTGCCAGGTTGGTCTTCATCGTCCGAGGAGGACAGAGGCTGTACGACGCCAGTGAGCTCCGCATCCTCTTGAGCCTGGGACTGGGACTCCTCAGCGTCTGCTGCTGTGTCCCCATCATCACCTGTTTTTGGGAGACACACACAATGTATGTTATGTTTCTGCAGGCATCAATGGTTGACACACAGGACAGTTGTGACTGTGCCTCTGGGTGCGGGCCTGTACATTGCATTGTCCTAAGTCGTCACAGTCAGGGGTTGATATTGGTGTGGCACATTGTCCTGCATTATTTGGTCATTTCTATGTATTTTTTGGGGTGTGAACATGGTCTGCATTGGTTGTGTTTGGTTGACAGCCGGCCCTCCTTCCCACCCACCCAGCCAGCCAGTTATCCCACCATGGAACTGTGCTTGCATTGCAGGGAGTGTAAGTTGTCTCTCAGGATGTCAGTCAGTGGTGTCCTGCTGTTTGTTGGTGCACAGTTGCCAGCAGGGCCTTGTGCTCCCCACAGCAGTAGCCAGTGTCAGCCATCTTGTGAGTCCTTCTCCACTCCCTGTGATGTGAGCATGGTTCAGGGTGGTGTTGATGGGACAGTTGTGGGGGTGACCAATATCAGTGACTACGACTCCCATCATGCTATTGCCTCCACCCCACTTCCCAGCATGCCCATGCTTCCTTCCTTTTGACTCTGCTTCCCTGTGGGGTGGGCTGGCTGTGCTGACAGGATGGCTGGGAGTGTTGTCCTGGCAGTTGTTTGGCTAAGAGTCCCAAGAGTGTCCCTGTGCTTCACACAACATAACCCAGGGTGGTGGTTCTTTGTGGGATCTTGTGTTAGGAT
Organism: Calotriton arnoldi; assembly: GCA_963921515.1. Classification (NCBI taxonomy): domain Eukaryota; kingdom Metazoa; phylum Chordata; class Amphibia; order Caudata; family Salamandridae; genus Calotriton; species Calotriton arnoldi. The sequence goes on along the minus strand of CAWUFW010017724.1, from coordinate 118,527 downwards.
GGGGGGCATTGCATTCTACCAGGTGGGTTCTGTGGAGTTTGTGTTGGGGGTGTGTGTGAGGGGAGGTGCTTGTGACTATGGTCAGTGCTGCAAGTCCTCCTTCCCACCCACCCAGCCAGCCAGTTATCCCACCATGGAACGTGCTTGCATTGCAGGGAGTGTAAGTTGTCTCTCAGGATGTCAGTCAGTGGTGTCCTGCTGTTTGTTGGTGCACAGTTGCCAGCAGGGCCTTGTGCTCCCCACAGCAGTAGCCAGTGTCAGCCATCTTGTGAGTCCTTCTCCACTCCCTGTGATGTGAGCATGGTTCAGGGTGGTGTTGATGGGACAGTTGTGGGGGTGACCAATATCAGTGACTACGACTCCCATCATGATATTGCCTCCACCCCCCTTCCCAGCATGCCAATGCTTTCTTCCTTTTGACTCTGCTTCCCTGTGGGGTGGGCTGGCTGTGCTGACAGGATGGCTGGGAGTGTTGTCCTGGCAGTTGTTTGGCTAAGAGTCCCAAGAGTGTCCCTGTGCTTCACACAACATAACCCAGGGTGGTGGTTCTTTGTGGGATCTTGTGTTAGGATGGGGGGCATTGCATTCTACCAGGTGGGTTCTGTGGAGTTTGTGTTGGGGGGTGTGTGTGAGGGGAGGTGCTTGTGACTATGGTCAGTGCTGCAAGTCCTCCTTCCCACCCACCCAGCCAGCCAGTTATCCCACCATGGAACGTGCTTGCATTGCAGGGAGTGTAAGTTGTCTCTCAGGATGTCAGTCAGTGGTGTCCTGCTGTTTGTTGGTGCACAGATGCCAGCAGGGCCTTGTGCTCCCCACAGCAGTAGCCAGTGTCAGCCATCTTGTGAGTCCTTCTCCACTCCCTGTGATGTGAGCATGGTTCAGGGTGGTGTTGATGGGACAGTTGTGGGGTGACCAATATCAGTGACTACGACTCCCATCATGCTATTGCCTCCACCCCCTTCCCAGCATGCCCATGCTTCCTTCCTTTGACTCTGCTTCCCTGTGGGGTGGGCTGGCTGTGCTGACAGGATGGCTGGGAGTGTTGTCCTGGCAGTTGTTTGGCTAAGAGTCCCAAGAGTGTCCCTGTGCTTCACACAACATAACCCAGGGTGGTGGTTCTTTGTGGGATCTTGTGTTAGGATGGGGGCATTGCATTCTACCAGGTGGGTTCTGTGGAGTTTGTGTTGGGGGTGTGTGTGAGGGGAGGTGCTTGTGACTATGGTCAGTGCTGCAAGTCCTCCTTCCCACCCACCCAGCCAGCCAGTTATCCCACCATGGAACGTGCTTGCATTGCAGGGAGTGTAAGTTGTCTCTCAGGATGTCAGTCAGTGGTGTCCTGCTGTTTGTTGGTGCACAGTTGCCAGCAGGGCCTTGTGCTCCCCACAGCAGTAGCCAGTGTCAGCCATCTTGTGAGTCCTTCTCCACTCCCTGTGATTCGAGCATGGTTCAGGGTGGTGTTGATGGGACAGTTGTGGGGGTGACCAATATCAGTGACTACGACTCCCATCATGCTATTGCCTCCACCCCCTTCCCAGCATGCCCATGCTTCCTTCCTTTGACTCTGCTTCCCTGTGGGGTGGGCTGGCTGTGCTGACAGGATGGCTGGGAGTGTTGTCCTGGCAGTTGTTTGGCTAAGAGTCCCAAGAGTGTCCCTGTGCTTCACACAACATAACCCAGGGTGGTGGTTCTTTGTGGGATCTTGTGTTAGGATGGGGGCATTGCATTCTACCAGGTGGGTTCTGTGGAGTTTGTGTTGGGGGGTGTGTGAGGGGAGGTGCTTGTGACTATGGTTAGTGCTGCAAGTCCTCCTTCCCACCCACCCAGCCAGCCAGTTATCCCACCATGGAACGTGCTTGCATTGCAGGGAGTGGAAGTTGTCTCTCAGGATGTCAGTCAGTGGTGTCCTGCTGTTTGTTGGTGCACAGATGCCAGCAGGGCCTTGTGCTCCCCACAGCAGTAGCCAGTGTCAGCCATCTTGTGAGTCCTTCTCCACTCCCTGTGATGTGAGCATGGTTCAGGGTGGTGTTGATGGGACAGTTGTGGGGTGACCAATATCAGTGACTACGACTCCCATCATGCTATTGCCTCCACCCCCTTCCCAGCATGCCCATGCTTCCTTCCTTTTGACTCTGCTTCCCTGTGGGGTGGGCTGGCTGTGCTGACAGGATGGCTGGGAGTGTTGTCCTGGCAGTTGTTTGGCTAAGAGTCCCAAGAGTGTCCCTGTGCTTCACACAACATAACCCAGGGTGGTGGTTCTTTGTGGGATCTTGTGTTAGGATGGGGGCATTGCATTCTACCAGGTGGGTTCTGTGGAGTTTGTGTTGGGGGTGTGTGTGAGGGGAGGTGCTTGTGACTATGGTCAGTGCTGCAAGTCCTCCTTCCCACCCACCCAGCCAGCCAGTTATCCCACCATGGAACGTGCTTGCATTGCAGGGAGTGTAAGTTGTCTCTCAGGATGTCAGTCAGTGGTGTCCTGCTGTTTGTTGGTGCACAGTTGCCAGCAGGGCCTTGTGCTCCCCACAGCAGTAGCCAGTGTCAGCCATCTTGTGAGTCCTTCTCCACTCCCTGTGATTCGAGCATGGTTCAGGGTGGTGTTGATGGGACAGTTGTGGGGGTGACCAATATCAGTGACTACGACTCCCATCATGCTATTGCCTCCACCCCCTTCCCAGCATGCCCATGCTTCCTTCCTTTTGACTCTGCTTCCCTGTGGGGTGGGCTGGCTGTGCTGACAGGATGGCTGGGAGTGTTGTCCTGGCAGTTGTTTGGCTAAGAGTCCCAAGAGTGTCCCTGTGCTTCACACAACATAACCCAGGGTGGTGGTTCTTTGTGGGATCTTGTGTTAGGATGGGGGCATTGCATTCTACCAGGTGGGTTCTGTGGAGTTTGTGTTGGGGGTGTGTGAGGGGAGGTGCTTGTGACTATGGTTAGTGCTGCAAGTCCTCCTTCCCACCCACCCAGCCAGCCAGTTATCCCACCATGGAACGTGCTTGCATTGCAGGGAGTGGAAGTTGTCTCTCAGGATGTCAGTCAGTGGTGTCCTGCTGTTTGTTGGTGCACAGTTGCCAGCAGGGCCTTGTGCTCCCCACAGCAGTTGCCAGTGTCAGCCATCTTGTGAGCCTTCTCCACTCCCTGTGATGTGAGCATGGTTCAGGGTGGTGTTGATGGGACAGTTGTGGGGGTGACCAATATCAGTGACTACGACTCCCATCATGCTATTGCCTCCACCCCCTTCCCAGCATGCCCATGCTTCCTTCCTTTTGACTCTGCTTCCCTGTGGGGTGGGCTGGCTGTGCTGACAGGATGGCTGGGAGTGTTGTCCTGGCAGTTGTTTGGCTAAGAGTCCCAAGAGTGTCCCTGTGCTTCACACAACATAACCCAGGGTGGTGGTTCTTTGTGGGAACTTGTGTTAGGATGGGGGCATTGCATTCTACCAGGTGGGTTCTGTGGAGTTTGTGTTGGGGGTGTGTGAGGGGAGGTGCTTGTGACTATGGTTAGTGCTGCAAGTCCTCCTTCCCACCCACCCAGCCAGCCAGTTATCCCACCATGGAACGTGCTTGCATTGCAGGGAGTGGAAGTTGTCTTTCAGGATGTCAGTCAGTGGTGTCCTGCTGTTTGTTGGTGCACAGTTGCCAGCAGGGCCTTGTGCTCCCCACAGCAGTTGCCAGTGTCAGCCATCTTGTGAGTCCTTCTCCACTCCCTGTGATGTGCGCATGGTTCATGGTGGTGTTGATGGGACAGTTGTGGGGGGCAATATGTGTGACTGCGACTCCCATGATGCTATTGGCTACACTGACTTGGCCAGCATACACAGAATTCCTTCCTTTGAGTGGTCTTCACTGTGTGTTGGTGTTGTTGTGGTGGCTACATGTCTGGATGTGTTTGTTAGTTCTATTTGTGCCACTGCCTAGCTGTAGTTGTAGTTGTGTTTGTACATGTGATGGCACAGTTGGATGTGACTTTTTTGATGGCATGTGTTGTGTTTATCTGACTGACATACACATTTTGGGATGATTTTGTTCTGGTTGCTGTGTAATTGCTATGAGTGCATGGTTTGACTCTCCCTTGACAGTGATGTGTGTGTGTTTTGTGGCAGTATATTGTGTACATTTGTTGTGTACTCACCAGGCTCTGGGATGTCCTCTAGTCCATATACGCTCACTGGCGGAAGGATGGCCCGCACCTTCTCCTCCCAGGGCCTGAGGTATATTGGCTTGGCAGGAGGGCCACTGCCGGTGTGTTGGCTGTTGATGTAGTCTTTTTTGAGCAGGTCCCGTGCCCTCCTGCGCACGTCATACCACCTGTTCTGGATGTCGCTCTTTGTGCACCGACATGGTGATTGTGCGTTCACCCTGTTGATGATCCTCTCCCACATCTTGGTTTTCTGGGAGATGGGGGTCTGTTGGACCAGTGTGCCAAACAGCTGTGGCTCTACCCTGAGGATCTCGTCTACCATGACTTCCAATTCACAATCTAGGAACTTTGGATTCTTCTTGGGGGGCATGGTGATGGGTGGTGATGGTGAGTGATGTGTGTGTTGGTGTGCAGGTGAGGGTGTGTGAGTGTGTGTTTTGCTGGGTGTATGTGAGGTAGGTATTTGTTGGTCTGCTGATGGTGTGTGGCTTGTGTGAGGGATGAGCTGTGGGTGTGTGGTTGCTTTCTCTTGGGTGCTGGCAGTGGAATGGCATTTGCAAAGGCTCATGGTTGTGATTTGTGTCCTTTATATGGGTGGAGTTGTGGGTGTGTCTTTGTTCTCTGTCCCCACCCCCCAGTATTTATTGGCTTGGTAATTGCTTGTTTGGCCTTTTTTTGGGTGATTTTTCCTCTGTACTGCCTGTGTATGTTGGAAACGTTCTTGTGACCGAGTCGGACCCTGCATTTGTCTCGTACGGTCTTCTCCGTTTCGTTCACGCTGTGTATGTGCAGTTTTCTATGCTGCGTACGCGTCGGTCGCGGTGTTTTGTGTTGCTTCGGCTCGGTTTTGTATGCGTGTCGGTCGTACGGCTTGGCCTCCGTCCGACTCGCTCGTGGTTTTCGCGCCTTGCATCGTACTTTGCGGTTTGGAGTTCGCGTGTACGTTTCGGTCGGATTTGTTCCGGGTGCGTGTCGGTCGGTTGGATTCGCGTGTTTTTCCGACCGGATTGCTGTTTTCCGTGCGGCTCGGTCGGTCGACTTGGGTTCGGTACGTGTTGGTCGGATTTTGCACGCCTTGCATCGTACTTGGCGTGTCGGGCGCCACAGGTACGTGTCGGTCGGTATTATTTCCGGATCCGAGTCGGTCGGTGCTTTTTCCGGCCGAAATCGGAATCGGCCCCAAAGTAGTATTGCGTTGTCTGCTGGTGTGATATCAAGCAACAGATGGGTTGTTAATATTGCATAGGGAACTCTGAAGTTAGTATAGTCCGAGATTTATTTGGGTACCTTTAGAAAGCGCAGCTGACGAAGTCCCGAGAATTTTCACTTGATTGAGGGTGGAGTAACGCTGGTCGATATTCCGCTAGTAGCGAAAAAAATTCTTTGAATAATTAAATCTATCTCTTTCCTTAGTGGGCAGACAAGCAGGTTTGTTTTGTGTTGTTTCTAATCTTGTTTTCCTTTAAGAAAAGTTTGTAATTTACTGCAGATTATTTTTGTGAAGGCAGGGTCAGTTGTAGGAGTTATACTGCCGTCACAGAGAGCCGCTCTGCCATTGGTCAGCTAGTGTGAATCGTCACAAAAGGGTGTTGTGTTGTTATTGGTTGGTTGGTGTGAGCCGCGCTGGTATTGGGCAGCGTGAATGAATAGCGTTTGTGGATATACGGAAGAGTTTTCTTTGATTTGTTTGGGTTTTAGCGTAGTGAAAGAAATAGAATGAAGTTATTGTAAATGATAAAGACCTTGTTTAGAAAAGATGAGCCTATACCTATTAGAGAAGGAATTCCTATACCACCTGATGGTACGCCTGCTTCTTTTATGTCTTAAGAACGAGGATATCATACGTGTATCTGGTTGGAGAATTGGGTGAAATCTACAGAAGGAGATGGGACTTTTAATGTGAGGATTTTAGAGAACCTGAGATATCAAATGGTCAATTGAGACCAAACCCTAGACCTATGCAGTACGAAGCGCTTGAGGAATGGTAGCATGAGGCATATAAGAGAGACAGAGACAGGTCTGCGAATAAATACAGAAATACTGTGAGTAGATACTCAGAGGCAAAATGGGATGCCTAAATGAAAAGATGGAGAATGGATGTGATTGCAGCAGGTGAAGGTTTATATCTGGTTGTTGTAGTAGAGGATCAGGCTGGAGGAAAGTTTAAAGAGTAAAAGAAAAATGTAGAATGTTCATATCTAGATCCAAATGAAATTGATGATGAGTTATTAGATGAGTTATTACTAAACAAGCCTCCACCATATCAGGAAGAGCAGGAAAGAACTACTCTGAATGCTCCATTGATTCAAGTAGAAGTTCCTCAGTCTTCGCAAGTGAGAAATACAAATGTAGTGAGTAAGGTAAAGGATGATTTGACACAAAAGATTAGTCAATTAAATCTGAATGCAGAAGCTTTATCAGTTCCTGTGACAATTGGTCCCATATTCCATTGTATAGTGAGGGTTGGAATATTTCACAAGTGCATACTTTGACAGTACCTGTTAATGATAATAGGGTTAATGGTGGTGCTGATGTGAGTGAGACATTGATTGATATTTCAGAAAGATCAGTAGAAACCCCAAAGCGTAATGTACAAATGGAACCTAGAAGATTAGTGCAAAATGTGACAGAAGTAACACCCACTTCAGGAGGTTCAATAGGACCATCTCCGGAAGATTTGGATGAATGGATTAGAGGGATGATGTCTAATAAGGTTCATACGAGGATGTGAGCAGATTAAAGGTGATTTGGAGGAAATGATTCTAGGTACGATTAGTCCAGAGAAATTGGGCAAATATCAGGAAGAAGAATTATTGTTCTTGTGTAAAAATATTACAATGAGAACGAAGAGTCTTCATGAGAGATTTGCTGAAGTTGCACAAACTTATGCAGTGGATATAGTAAAATCAAAGGCTTTTCAAAAGACATAAAGATTGGATTTTAGTGATAAAGACTTGGAGAGTTTGAATGCTTCTGGTAAGCGGTTGCAAATTAAGGAGTTGATTAATACATTGAGATGATGGGGTGAATTGGAATGTTGGAAAGGCAGGTGGGCTAAAAAGAAAGAAGAAATGCTTGCAAATAAAGGAGCATCATCTATGTTTCCAGTGAGAGAGACAGGGACTGAGATGACAACAACGACTGAAAGGATGGAGGTGGATATGTTCTCATTCCATGGTCAAGACAGGATATACTGTCTTTTACAAATGAGTTTCCCAGATTAAGAGAAAAACCAGTTGAGTGGTACAAACAAGTAGAGAGATTTGTAAAAGTTTCAAAGGTCTTGCCGAAAGATTTGGATGGTTTGTTTGACATTGTGGTTCCAGCTGATTTATGGACTGAGTGGAAAATTGCAGCAGATTGGCCAAAAGAAGAATATCCCAGAGATGCAAACACTGGAGCACCATCAGATGAATGGATGAAAAAATATAATCAAGTAATTACCTACTTAAAGGGAAAGATTTCACCAAAAGAGACAGCTTGGGTAAAAATAGATAGAACAACTCAGGAGACGATAGAGACAGTACATACTTACTATGAGAGGCTTTTACAGGTATTTAGCCAGCATGGTGGTTTTGAAAGCATAACTGACAAAGATATGGGACATTTTGTGTATAGGTTTGTGTTTGGTTTGAAACCGGAGATTGGTAACATGATTCAACAGCATTTGATTTGTTGTCAAAATAAGAATGTTGATGAAATATTGTGATATGCAAAATATTGTAGTGATGATATTGAATCAAGACATAAGAAGTTGAAAGAGAAATTAATGTGGGCACAGATGAAAGCAGCACAGAAAGGTGGTAATTTTGTAGATTGTTCTCAAACAGGTTTTCAAGGAAAGGATCAGAATCAGAATACTCAGAATGGTCAGATTTCTAACATGGGAGGTGTTATGATGAATGTAGGTGTTCCTACTTGAGGAAAGGGTAGAGGTAGAGGTAATAAAGAGGAGATGAAAAAGAAATATCCTTGTCATGCATGCGGCAAGTTGGGACATTGGAAACACGAGTGTAAGGTTTTTCTAGAGAATAATTAAATGAAGCAGGATTTTATTCAGCAAATGCAAGCAGAGGTGAATAGAAATCAGATACAGCCACAACAGGTAGTTACACAGGTACAGATACCACAAGCCCCAATGCCAAATAATGTGAATGCTCAAGTACAAAGATACAGTGCGAATGTGGGTTTCCATACAGGAGAGCGAGTTAATGATAATCAAAACGCGCAAATGGCTTCACAATATTGGTTGCAGTGCCAGGAGAGGGATTCAGATACATCTCAATGACGGTGCCTGAGGGGGGAGGAGGAGTGCGTGCTTGGTGCATCTCTAGCGATAGATCAGTGTGGTCCTTTTGTAGATGGAGAAGTCGAAGGTAATGTAATTACATTCCTTGTGGACACTAGTGCTACCCGTTCCACTGTGAGAACTGTGGAAATCCCTAACCCACCCCTCTTGGGAGATACTATCCAAGTTGTAGGCATTTCGAATCAATTGATCAAAACTCCAGGGACAAAACCAATGAAGGTACACATTGGAGATTTTAGAGACTCGCATCGTTTTGTGGTGTGTGATATGAGTCCAGTTAAACTGCTAGGTAGAGATTTGTCATGCAAGATGAATTGCACCATCTATGGTACACCAGATGGTGTAGCATTTCAGATGCAGGATGAAGATATTGCGTTCAAAATGATGATGGTGAGGCAAGGGACAGAAGTGAATGATTTATATCCTTTATTTACAGCGAAGGATTTCCCTGTTGAGTTGAGAGACACAGTGATGACTGATGTGTGGGATTTTTCAGGGAAAGACATTGGATTGATGAAAGGACGTGATCCTATTCAGATCTCAGTCAAACAGGGTGCAAAATTTCCAAAAACGCCACAATACAAAATGAGTCCTGAGACCATTGCAGGAGTAACACCTGTAATTTTAACAAATGATTGAACAAGGCCTTCTGAGAGAGATACTAGGGAGTCCTTGTAATTCACCTATTATGAGGATTAAGAAACCAAGTGGGAAGTATAGGATAGTTCAAGAACTGAGGAAAATCAATAAGATAGTGATACCTTGTTGCCCAATAGTGCCAAATCCAGCAGTGATTCTTTACCAAACTCCTTGTGATGCAGAGTGGTTTACCATGATTGATTTGTGCCAAGCATTTTTCTCGATACCCTTGCATCCGGATAGCCAATATTTATTTGCATTCCGGTTCGGAGACCGTGTTATGGCATGGTGCCGAGTTACTCAAGGGTATACAGAGAGTCCCTCAATTCTCAATCAGATTTTGAAAAAATGCTTAGAGTCATTGGAAATGCCAGAAGACTGATGCAATATATTGATGACTTGCACGTTGCATCAAAGACGAGAGAAGCATGTGTGACAGATACAATTGCTCTACTGAACCATTTGTCAGTAGGTGGGCATAAAGTGTCACCTGCTAAATTGCAATTTTGTCAAAAAGAAGTTTTATACTTGGGACACAAAATTTAGAAAGGAGCCAGGAAAGTATCACAAGATCGAATAACTGTGATCGTGCAAATTAATCCTCCCAGAACACAGAAAGAAGTTTGAATGTTCTTGGGTATGGTTGGAAACTGAAGACAATGGATCAGTGGCTTTTCACTGACAGCCAAGCCATTACAGAGATTGACACAAAAAGATGTGACCGATCCAATTGAACTGGATGAAGAATGCATGAGGGCATTTGTAGAGTTGCAAGACAGCCTTTGTCGAGCACCTGCATTAGGAATGTCAGACTACAGCAAGAATTTTGCACTATTCCGCTGTGAGAGAGATGGTTGTGCATTTTCAGTTCCAACACAAACGCATGGAACAGCACGCTGTCCAGTGGCATATTTTTCTGCTACGTTGGATTCAGTGGCTGCAGCATTGCCAGGATGTTTAAAAGCAGTTGCTGCTACTTGTGTGAGTTTGGAACAGAGTGAATCGATTGTGATGGGACATTCATTGAGAGTGTATATGCCACATTCTGTTGAGATCTTGTTGACACAAACTCGAACACAGCTCACTCTTCTTTAGAATTCTGATGTTATTTGCCAATCCCTAACCACTATCAAAGATTCATTGAAGAGAGAAGAGGATTTATAAAGTAATGAGCAAATTGGTAAGTTTGGCTTAAACTCTTGCAGCGTGAAAGGGACTGTTAGGTATTAATTTGGGTCCAAACGATAGAAATGTGTCAGTCCCCAAATGCTGGATCACTAACAACAAGTCTCTGCTAACTACTTAGTTATGAGATATTTCAGCTTACATGTTCAAAAATTGTTTTCAGAGCTCTTTATTATACAAGGAGGAAATGAACAAATACAAAAATTATTACAGCTGTATACCGGTCAGGTCAGCAGGTGCACAGTAGAGGATTGTACTGATATAGCTGAATGAAGCCTGTAGCTGAACGAGACTTATTTGTGTATTTGCGTGTTTTTAAATAGACCAACGTTGAACATTTTGGCTACTTCAGGGCACTTGAATACTCTGCACTTATACATAAATAATAGCAGCGTGTAAAGAGTTGGCTGTTAATTTAACCCACGTCAGGTAGGTGTCTTTCAGCCAGGTCTGGCTACACCACCAACAGCACTTAGCACTCTGGAAATTATAGGCCCTTGGGGGGTCCCCTGTGCTGTGGATCCTGGGAGGGACAGTTACCTCAAACAAATGCAATTGTTTAATCTGCAAATTAAAAAAAAATGCTTGAAAGCCAATGTTGGTTTTAATTGTTGAAATACCTTGAACATTCACATTTACAAAAATGTATTCTATTTGAGAGATAATGTAAAGGTGTTACCAGCTCAGTTCTGCAACACATGCTTTTAATGAACACATATTTTAAAAAATGTGTTCTCTAGGTACAGTTTGATTCCTTCTTTACACAACACACCACATGCATCCAATTCACAGCACAAAGTTCCACATCATCGCACAAAACTCAATTGCACACCACTCCACTCCATTCCACTCCACAACACAAAATACCAAACCACACAATTACACTCCATGGCACACAATCCCACTGTACATAATTTCAGTGCAATAATACCACATAATTACTATCCGCATAATTCCACACCACACTCCGCCACATAATTCCACTACACAAATCCACACTAGTCTACACCACACAATTCCACAACTAACAATTTCAATCCAGCACACCTATTTCCACTGCACAACACATATATCCACTCTATAAACATAAGTAAAATACATTGTAATTTCCAACGCCAATGGCTCTAACTTTCCCAAATGCAAGACCTATTGCATTGCAAATGCTTGTTTTGTACAGGGATCAGTATTACAAGTGTTTGAGTAATTACCCGTAATTGAAGATTTTGGTGTGAAAAGCACCAAAAACTTACAAGCAATCCCCAGTTTTACTCTTATACATGCTTTCTTATAATCGCACTACAAGTGTATGTAAACAAATGAATACAAATCGGATCAGATTGCTTTGGAGAATATACTGAACAGGAACATATTTGTCTAATTAAATAGCCATGCGTTTTAAATGTAAATTCCATGCACAGACTCATTGTAAGTTGTTAAATATCAATTCTTTAATGGTGGCCATATGCATGAACATTCCATCCTAGATTCAGCAGCAGCCAACAGCAGGCCAACTATGGTAGTGCTATTTCGGGTATTGTGTCTTATCCAATTGAAGCCTATTTACAAGACTAAGCTTCCAGGTTGAGTGAACATCTCATCTTTCCGATGGCAATTAATTACCTCTTCCTGTCATTTGTTTATTGTTCCGTTCAGTGACCTGTTAAAAGCATTATTGATTACTTACGCTTGGGCACAGAGTCAACAGGAAGGTGTGTGCTTGCAAAAATGCAATTTATTTTCTATCAAAGCTAAGCAATCGGTAAATGCAGTTTATTTGTCCCATTGTGTTTAATCATATATTAATGTTAGTATTAGGTGTCGAATTACATAAACAGGTCGGGCAGTGCGTTTGTAATGTTTTTCAATTAATGTATTTTTCCTACTGTACACAATATGCGAGCATTCACTTGTGTTGCCATTATAGTGTACCCAACGAAGCAATATGAAAAAATAGCACATGCTTGTAATGTATAATATGGTTTTAAATAGCACGTCTAAGTAAGTGTAGACTAAAAAATCTTCATTTTCAAAGCCAGTTGCCAAAGCGAACATCTGACATAAATCACTATGATATTCACACGGACAGACAGAAATACGTTTTATATAGACATCTATGCAAATACACATAGATGGACTCACTTACATATAGGAAGATAATCAGGAATAAAGGTCCAATTCATACAGACCCATCGCTCACACAGATACACATGTATATTGATATGTAAAGTTCCAAAGAATCTTTAGGCCTGTCCAACAGCAATCAAGCAGGTGTGCGTCGATAACCCATGGTTTCCATTTTGACAGACAAATGGACGCACGGACAGATGATGGCAATAGGACTTCTGCCAAATAATAACTAAATGCACACTTGACACTTCTGGTGCAAAAACTGTGCTATTTCACATGGGGTAATAAAATCGATATAATGCGTGGTATCTCTGCCAAACCTCCATATTTTCACCGTTCTATAGGTAGACATATCCTCAGAAGACGGAGGGTCCACGATTTATTAGCAGCAGATATTGTGCCCTATTTAGAGCTTGGGATATGAGGAGAAAGAATGGAAAATGTTACTCCACGGTTGAGATGAGATAATGGACCCGATCGGAACTAAGTCCGGGTGTAAAATTTAGCTCTGTTCACGGAGTTTGCGGAATTCGGCAACTCCGTGTTCCTCGGAGAATGCATAGTTACTGTTAAACTCTGCACTCTGCAACAGAGTGGAGTTTTTTTTGGTTAGCAAGATCAAAATGCCCTGTCGCTTGTGTGGGAGTGAGTTGCCAGGCGATTGCAATCGCCCATGAGATTTTCAGGGCTGTTTGCGGGCACCACGAGATTTGCTAGCCAGCCGCATGCTCCAGTAAGATTTTTCAGTCGCCAATACGTCATTCGGGCATGCCAGCGTCTTCTGGCGGATGTTTTCTGCCATACGTGAACCTGAACGCACAGGATCTACTGTGGCTGCAATCAGGGGAAGATTCCCTCCTCCAGAAGCAAAAAAATCTTCCCGAACCGACGATTTGGCATTAAAAACTTCCCCGAATTGACATTTAGCGTTGTTTTTTTGTGCGCGGAGTCCTTCTTTAAAAAAAATATTTTACAACTGGAAGGAAGTGCCCCAGAGTCTCCAACTTCCTGTTCCTGTACAGCAGGCTCCTTCCAGTGCTCTGTTCATCTCCTGGTCACTTTGCATTTGGAATTGAAGCTGGAAGGATCACTCTTGGTGTCTGCTGCACATTGGATTTAAGGACTTTGTATTCTAGATTTTACAAGTAAGTTGAAAAACTTGTATTGTTTGTTTGATTGGGACCATGCACCTGGACTTAATTCTACTTTTAATGGCTTTTTAAAATGTTTGGGGTAGGTGGCCTGTTGTTCAGTAGGGGCCTAGTGATTTCTTTGCATTTAATTTTTCTTCATTTGTAAAGGAAAAATGATACACAGTTTACTAAATTTTCCTCCATTTTTATTTATTACATTTGCAATATTGATTTAATTCAATAAGTGCCCTAGTCTGCCAATTGGTCTTCCAGACAGTAGGCGCAGTGCTAGGTATGGGTGCATGAAACAACTGTTTCTGTAGGGTCTGTTGAATTTGAAACAGCATTTAGGCCATGGATGGATTTGGATTGAAATACAAAATGTGTTTTTTGTGGTATTTCACTTCCCCCCCCTGAAAACAGTGTATAGGACTAGGTGGAGTAATGCGGTTGAAGGATGTGTGGTGTTATAAACATTTTTTTAACCCTATTAATTTTAGTTTTTGGCATTGCTGAATTAATGCTGCTTTCTCTGGTTTACCATGCCTCCTTTGACTGGCCAGTGTGTGTGTGTTTGCCATAGACCACCTTTTGCCTTTGTTCCACATGCCATGTGGCCACTGGCCAGGGGCCATTTTGTATAGTCAGTGGACTGTCCATAGGTCTGCATGTGCTCTTTATTTTACAAACCTCCTGCCTCTTGTTGTGAGTGACCATGTGGCTGGCAGCCATTTTGTGTATCCAGCCAGTGTGCTTTTGCCATAGGACTGCATATCTTCTTTGTTGTGGCCATGGCTTCTTGCTGGTTGTTGTTGTGACCATGTGGCTGGAGTCCATTTTGTGTAGGCAGCCAGTGTGCTTTTGCCATAGGCTTGAATTAGTTCTTTTTTTTCTAGGCCTTCTGCTTCTTGTTGTGACCATGTGGCTGGCAGCCATTTTATGTATCCAGCCAGTGTGCTTTTGCCATAGGCCTGCATGTCTTCTTTGTTGTGGCCATGCCTTCTTGCTAGTTGTTGTGACCATGTGGCTGGCAGCAATTTTGTGTAGGCAGCCAGTGTCTTTTTGACATAGGCCTTCATGCATTCTTTGTTTTCTAGCCCTCCTGCTTTTTGTTGTGACTATGTGGCTGGTGGCTATTTTGTGTAGGCAGTCAGTGCGCATTTGCCATAGCCTTGCATTTGTTCTTTGCTTGAGGCCATGCCGCCTTGCTGGTTGTTGTTGTTATGCATGTAATTTTCCTTATTTGTCCAGGAAAAATGCTGCACAGTTTAGTACATTTACTCCATGTTTCCTAATACATGTGCAGTATTCTTTTAGTTTAATTCACTATGTGGCCTAGTCTGCCAATGGGCCTTACAGCTAGTAGGCCCAGTACTAGTGATTGGTGCATGAAACAACTGTTTCTGTGTTGTCTGTTGGATGAAACAGCGTTTTTAGTCCACAGATGGATTTGGATTGAAATACAAAATTTGTTTTTTTCTGTGGTATTTCACTTTTTTCATGCACACAGTGTAGGTAATGCCTTTGGAGGAAGTGTGTTGTTGTAAACACGTTTAGCCCTGTTCATTTTTGGTTTTGGTATTTTTTGTTCATACCATTTTCTACTACATCAACCACGCAATCCGTGTTGCTGTACGGCAGAAACATCACGCGAACGGGTGGGACCAGCAACTCTGTCCACTCGTGGAACTCTGTGTAGTGCGGCAGAGGTTTTTTGCAGCTTTGCGAAGTTCCGCGTAGCACTGCTACGTGAACTCCACCCACCCTTAATCAGAACCACATGGCAATCTGTCTGTAATATATGGAATAGGTGCAAGGGATAGGTTTCCATCGCTTTCGTAAGCTGGTATAGTGGCTGCCTTGCTGATTCTGTCCCATACAATGGATTGATTCACTCATGGGGTTTATTAATTAATTAAGACACTCTGGGAAGAGTTGTCCAATTGCACATTGTTGGCCCATTTGTATTAAAAAATCTGACAATAATGATTTATAAAAGGAAAAGCTGAGGACTGGAGCATTTTGTCCTTCTTGACACAGACTCATCGGGTAAACTCAGTTAAACATGTTGTGGACTAGTCAGAAGAATTACCAGGTACTTTGCCTTACATCTGTGGCTCGCCAAAGATGGCTGGTGTAAATAATGTTTAACAGAGTTAATGTGCTTCCCATTGCTGGGATATCTCATGCATGCCAATATGTATGTGTTTTATATAGTTAAATAACTCCCGGGATAAACACTTGTAAGCATAGACAGCATGTTCCATTCCAGTATTTTGAGTGGACAGTGAAAGGCATTGTGGTTGCTTTGAACATGATTAACTCATAATTAGGCATGTATTAATAGTGAAATAGTTTCCTGGGTGATAGCCTAAAGTTGAACTGTGTAAGGCACACCGCTGACGAAACCATATTTAGGTATGATAAAAAACTTGCAATAAATCCATAAAGAACAAAAGAAAATTAGAAGAAGAAACACAATTCAAAACCTTTCTTCAAAGTGGTCGATTCTGATCTCGCTCAGACAGCCCTCCCAAAGCCCTCCGTAGCCTTACCTTGAGACCGACTCGTTCCCGGAGCCGGTCCGTCCAAACGAGGCAGTACGATGCGCAAATGTGTGCATTTCCCGAACGACACGTACGCTCCGAATCGAGCAACATTTCCTGTACTAGCCGGCTCCGTCAACACAGATTGGACTCGCCCGGAAGCATTTCTGTAGCAGTTTCCGGCCGGGCAAGTACGATGCGTACGTCCTCCGCGTCGAACAGGTCGCCACCTCCAGCACGTCACAGCATACGGAAGAGCAGTACATCAGGACCGAATAAGAGACGAAGCTGCCATGTATCCGATCACCCATGTCATCCCTGTACTGTACGCCTATGACCGAATCAACAACCGGAAGCGACGCGTATGTCGCAGACGGTAAGTCAGACACTTACCACCCACCAATACGTGATGATCCAGTGAAAGCCAAAACACACATTGGGGTGGCTGCCCACACCCCAGCACAGTCCACCCCAGAAGGGGTGGATGCACATCCCCCAGCACAGACCACCCCAGAAGGGGTGGATTCACATCCCCCAGCACAGTCTGCCCCAGAAGGGATGGATGCACATCCCCCCAGCACAGTCCGCCCCAGAAGGGGTGGATGCACATCCCCCAGCACAGTCCACCCCAGAAGGGGTGGATGCACATCCCCCCAGCACAGTCTGCCGCAGAAGGGGTGGATGCACATCCCCCAGCACAGTCCATCCCAGAAGGGGTGGATGCACATACCCCCAGCACAGTCCACCCCAGAAGGGCACAGTCTACCCCAGAAGGGGTGGATGACCATCCCCCAGCACAGTCCACACCATAAGGGGTGGATGACCATCCCCCCAGCACAGTCCACCCCAGAAGGGGTGGATGCACATCCCCCCAGCACAGTCCACCCCAGAAGTGGTAGATGCACATCCCCCCAGCAAAGTCCACCCCAGAAGGGGTGGATGCACATCCCCCCAGCACAGTCCACCCCAGAAGGGGGGGATGCACATCCCACAGCACAGTCTGCCCCAGAGGAGGTGGAGAGCAAACACTCCCCCCTACTCCCATGCCAGGTTTGTGTATTGTGCACAAACATCTAGATTCAGTGACACATTAGGCAAATAAATGCAGTTACATCCATCACTCTAGTGAACAAAGGCTGATTGTGGGGTACAAACCTCCAGCATTTACAAGCAAATAGGGCAGATGGGGTATCACCCCCCATCAGTGTGGTGCACAAAAGATGAACATGGGGTACAAACCCCCTTCTTTGGCAAGCACATAGGGGACATGGGGTATAAACCCCCCCTCAGTGTGGTCACCATAAGGTGATAGGGGGATCAAACACCCAGCATTGACAAGCACATAGGGGGGAAGGGGTATCACAAAAGATGAGCATGGGGTTCAAACCCCAAACTTAGCCAAGCACATAGGGGACATGGGTTGCAACACCCCCATCAGCGTAGTGAAAAAAAGGTGAGTGTGGGGTCCAGACTCCCAGCATTTGCACACAATCATGTATGACTTCCTGAGGCATAGCAGCACTAACAATGTATTGACAAAGTAGTGGTTGTGTGCCAAACGAACACATATCTGTTGAGGCAGACATAGTTGGGCCTTAAAAAGACAAACATGCCATGTGGAGACTAGCATTGCCATTGCGGGCTAACACTGCCACCAATGTTTATTTTGACAATGGAAGAAGTGACCATCTAAATGCACAAACACGCATTTGTTCACATACAGACACACATACAAAGGAATTCAGCAAGAAACTAAAGTGTAGACAAGATCCTGTTCCACACTGTGGCAGCAATGGCAATTCAAGACCATGATCAATGGCCAAATTGAAGATGTTGGACCCCCAGGGACAGTAGCTAAACAAACTAAACCTTACATCCAATCACTGCTCACAAAGCCAGTAGAAATATGCGGGTCAAGATGTGCCAATACAGCCAGCCAACCACACTCTGCAGAACAAACACAACATGTGTGTGTAAGTGTCCCTAGGCTCCCCCCCCGATGTTGGTCTAAACCTCACTGAGACATATGCGTCACTACTGTTGAAGTATCACTGTGTCAAGCTTGGTCTTGGCATGTGTCTGCCTTGTCAGAATGAGACTCAGACATTGACTGAACTATTACAACACACAGAATACTTTGGTTCCATCATCCTGTGTACAGGTGTGATTCCCAAGTTGGCCACACGTACTCAGAATCCATGTATACCAAGTGGCACCTGGGACACAGATGACTTGTTCATCATCAATGCGCTAATATGCATGTCCATTTGAGTGGTGCATACCATAAGAAACAGTAAACATGAGTATAAATGTCAAGCACAACATATGTGCTAAAGTGTACGCCAAAGATGGGAGAGGATGTGAAAAGAATGTCACACTCCTTGTCAAAACAATGTTGCTAGCGACAACAAGCCATTTCAGCCTACAACAACTCCACAACACACTGTACTAGGACACATATCACATGGACCTCCGGCAGTCCATCACATCACTCTATCCTGATTTGGCTGAAATCAATGTTACAACAGCATTTGCAGTTCAGTAATCAGCAACATCATGTACCCCCAAAAATTAGCCAAAATAACAAAAATCTGCTTTATTCAGCATTTAAATTTGAAACCACGAATCTTGCAAAAAAACAAGGCCAATGGCCAGTCCATGTCAATGAGTCCTTCAGGGGCTATATAGGATGAGTTCCCATACATTGCTTGCCTGCTGATACATCACTAGGGGACAAATCCCCAAGGAGGGGCATCTTCTGGGGCAGGCCAGGCACCGCAGGGACAGGATTAGGGTGCAGCAGGATGGGTAATGGGGGATTGGGGGCAACTAGAGTGTCTGTAGCAACTGCAGTGGATAAATCGGATTGAGGGTGTGCTGGAGCCACTGCAGTGGACATGTTGGACTGAGGGGGTGGGGGCTCCACTGCAGTGCCCATGTCAAATTGTGGGGGTGGGGGCTCCACTGCAGTGCCCATGTCCGATTGTGAGGGTGGGGGCTCTACTGCAGTGCCCATGTTAGATTGGGGGGGTGGGGGATCCACTGCAGTGGACAGGTCAGATGGGGGGGCCAGGGTCTCCACTGCAGTGTCTGGAAGTGACTGAATGTGTGGTGTTGTGGGAGTGGAAGTGCCTGTGTTAGGGGGTGAGGGCCTAATCATCTTGGGGATGGTGTAACGGTGTGTGGGTGAACCGGGGATGGCTTCTGGTGTGTGAGCTCTGGGACGGGTGGTCTTGGGTTGGGCGGAGGTAGCTTTGGGGGGGGAAGTGTGGGATGGTGGTGGGGTTTTTCCTTTCTTTGTCCTGCGGGATGTACGGGTGGGGGCCTCAGTGTACCTACTCTTAGGGGAGGGTGTGCGTGCGGTGGGGGACCCCCTCCTTGTGCGTGGTGACCTCCTCTTCCCCTTTCGAGTTGGAACTGATGTGTCAGTGGGGAAGAGGCCTAGGTCACAGAGGAAGACTCTCTGGGAAGGGGGTTGCAGGAGACTCAAGGGTAGGGCTTTTGGAGGGAGAGGTAGCTGAGGAATGCGCAGTGCTTGTGGATGGGTGTGTGTGTTTTTTTGCCCTATCCCCTGTGTGTGTGATGTCAGTCCCCTGAGTGTGCATGCGTGTTTTATTTGACTTTGTTTTGGGTGGATGTGTGCTGCCTGTGTCTGTTGTGGTGTGTGCATGTGCCTGTGTGAGTGTGCTTGGGTCAGGTAGGATAGTGGGGACTGTGGATGGGGCAGATGAAGGAGAGGTGAGGGACTGCTGCAGGAGGGACACTTCTGCCGTCAGTGAGGAGGCCATGGACTGATTTGTCCGCTGAAGGGCAGACATGTTCGCTGAGATGCCCTCCATGTATGACACTAATTGTGTCAATAGACCAGTGTGAGCATGGAGGACACTCAGCATGGCTGTCTGCCCCACATTTAACTGTTTCAGCAAGTCCACTGACTCCACACTCAGGGCAGCAGGGGTGACAGACGCAGGGGGTGCGATGCCTGGACCAAAGGAGACATGCTCCCTAACACGGGAGGGTCCATGGATCTTAGGAATGGGAGCAGCTGGGAGGGTGGAGATGGTGGTGGTGGAGGGGACAGACTCTGTGGGTGCGGCCTCCGCTCTGGTAACACCCACCACCACAAGGGAGTCATCACTTGAGCTGGTTGGGTCATCAGCTGATGTTGATGTTGTTGAGCGTGCTGCAGTGTGGCTCCCCTCACCCTCTGTGCCACTGGGTCCCTCATCTTCCTCCACAGTGGACCCCGTCTGGCTAGCTGCTTCCTCCTGGTCCATGGAACTCTCTCCTCCAGATGTTGTTGTTGATGATGCTGTGAACAAGGAGGGGAAACAGATTCACATCAGTCATCTGCATATACTTGACACTAGATTTATGTTCCCAAAACATCACAGAGCAAGGCCTTGCATAATGTCGAAGCCACTATTCCTTAACTCACACATATGTAAATAGGTCTTCTGTCAGTCTGCCTGTGAATCATGGTTACCAAACACATGTTGGCAATGGAAACATCTGTTAGATGTATCTCAATTTAAACTATGTACATGCCAAACAGGGCACTGTCTTGCCTGTTGCCTTGTCTGTAATGCTCCTGAGTGTCAGGGCATAACACAAACATGTCCCATCTCATGCAAGGGAGTCTGGAATTGGGCACGCAAATGGGATGGAGAAATACCAAAGTTTACATGATGAACATACTCACACCCACAGTAACCAATATGGGCTTATGTTGTGAACTCCAATGCTAAAAAGGTCTGCATGCAGGTCAACTGACAAGTACAAAACTGCATCTTAAACTTTTTCATGTGCCACACTATGCCACAGTCCTGTCTGCCTGAACAGTCTGTACTGACTCTCGTTACCGGGCCAGTGAATCAAGATTTAACAGTCAGCCCCATGTCAAACTCAAGTATACACTGTGCAAGTAACATCTGTCGTGCACAAGTATACATGTCCCCTAAGTGCTACATAGAATTCGTACACTTTGACAAGCTCATGTTGTTTAACTGAGACATATGAGTATATGAAGTCTGAAAACCCAAAACAGGAGCATTTTGCATACTCACATAATCAAAGTAATGCAGCATACACATATCTGTTTAAGCCACCAATATGCACAGTCAAGGGATGAGACACACATGATTTGTCCTGGGTATCTGAGCCAATTGACATACATGAGATTTCTGCCCATATCCGATACATTGGCCACATGTGCCATCAAAATTGCTCGTCCTGTACACACTGACACAGAGTCAGACACATGAATCTTCATTTGCAATGGTCACAGTGTTGCCTGACACACAAAAATGGGATGTGACAGTGTCCCTGATGGCCTGAGTTGGCTTACCTGTCCTAGGTCCATGTGAAACATGGGAATAGTGGGAGTGCGAGGCTGCTTACCATGCATTATTTGAGCAAACACAGTTCATTTGTCAGAGGCACCAACATCGGTCTTACCTGCTGCACGTGTGTGCAGTATTCATGTCACAAACCTGTGTTTTCAGCCCAATCATCTCATCGTCCATTTAGGTATGTACCACACAGAGTGCAGGTCATATGTCTGTCAAGTTGCTGACACATGTCAGACAAGCACATCACTCATGACGGTCAACACAATGCACCTGTCGTACATGGTTCTGTACACAGTGAGCTTGGACTCCAGCTCATACACAGGAGACTAGTGACACATGTCACAGACGGAAAGGGACACACCTGGGCATCAGATGACAATGGGGCATCTTTACAGTTTTGGTACAAAAGTGTTGTCTCAGCATACACACGACTTGTGATAGTGTTACCAGGCTGAGGGAGTGCAACATGCATGTCAGACATAGTACAGCTAGCTGGCTCAAACTCACCCCCTCCTTGCTGCTGTTCGGCCTTCAACTGCCCATCCAGGTCAGGGAAGACCACCGTGAGTATCCATAGCATGTGGGGGGTGAGGGTCCGTCGTCCGCCCCTCTTGCGAGGAGGTGACAGCTTCAGCTGGACTCTAGCAATCCTCTGAGTCCAGTCACGGAGGTCCTGCCACCTCTTCTGGCAGTGGCGGATGCGGCGTTTGAAGACCCCCACAGATCTCACAGCCCGGACGATGGTCAACCAAATCTCCTGCTTCTGATGGGCGTCGACCTGTAAGGATGACATAGTGACACACCATTACTGCACATTCAACATGTTTGTATATCACACACGTGAACATATAGGTCATTGGTAGTAGGGCAGAAGATGCATCAAGGTTTTCAAAGTATCAGCAGGGGCAGTTGTCCTGTGTGTAAGCCTTCCCTCACAACATGACTACAGTGCATGAGATGAAATAGCACAGGATACACTTTTACTTCACTGTCCCTGTCCAGTACATGATTCTACACACTGTGAGAATTACAATGACTCTGTGTGCATGCATGTCCTTGGTGACCAGAATGCCAGTAGTGCCTGTTAGGGGACATGGTGTACTGAGAAGTCAGTGCAATCAACACTCACCTGCTCCCCTGTTTTCCCATACAGCTTGCTGTACTGTGGAAGGAGGCTGTCCAGCAGGGCCTGGTTCTCCTCCTCTGTGAAGACTGGTGCCCTCTCCACAGTACGTGCCATTGCAGACTCCAGAGGATGCAGAGACAGCAGCAGTGGTAGGTTGTGATGTAGGCAAGTAGCATGTAGTGCAGGCAAGTGAAGTCTCTTGGGAACAGACGGCCTTATATCTGTGCTGCAGAGGCGGATTCTGTCCCACGGGTCCAAAGAGATAGGTCAGAGACTTTCGCATTATCTGAATTTGTCCAATCCATCACATTGTACGCCTCGGACATGCCTACCGCATCCTTCAAATCGCACTACATCATGACATTATAGATTTGGATACATTGTTGTTGTTGCCCTGTGTAGGAGAGTAGGATCTGCCTCTTATGGTTACCGCCACTTTTTGCTGATGTATCACTGTTTTTCGACTTTAGTCTGGCTGGGGCCTGCTATCCAGGACCCCAGCCTAGCTGCTTCCTCTCTAAATTGATTCCATGTACCTTAAGTACACTTCAGATTGGATTCTGGGGTGCCCTTATAAGTCCCTAGTATATGGTATACTATGTACCCAGGGCATAGGTACCCCAGAGGCCTACCAGGGGCTGAAGCATGTATTGTGCCACCCCTGGAAAGCCAAGCAAAATGACACCACAGGACTGCTACTGCAGCCTGAGTAAGGTGGTGCATGCACCCCTTACAGAGATATAGGTTCACTATATCTCACCTATCACTGCACATAGAAACCTATCAGTCACCCCTATCGCAGGCCTTATCAATCCTGAAGGAAGGGTGCTTGGTTTTGTGTGAGAGGGTGCCCATGCATGAGCAGAGCCCCTCTGCAGCCTTCGGAATCTCCTCTCCAGGGTTGTCTGTGGTGCAGCCTGACCATATCCTCTTAAGTGCATTATATCCTCGCTGTAAATGCTAACTTTGGGATGGCTGCACGGAAACATGTCGTGTTTGGTGTCAAACACCTTGGAATCATACCCCCACACCAGTAACTGGTGTGGGAGTATGATCCCACCCTTCTAGAGGGAGAGACATGACAGCACCGGTATACCCGGTAGAAACTTTACAGAGCCTGGCATCACAAAATGGATGCTGAAGCCACAGACACAAGTCTGGCCTCCTGCTGCTGACCAAAAATCTGGCAGGGGAGGCCTGGACAATAGGTTTCCTGTCACAGGGAGGTGTTACCACCTCCCAGACAGGCCTTAGTGGATTGGGGCTGGGTGGGTGCACTCCAAGAGTGCTTTGAAGTCCTGCACTGGGGGCACATTTGGTGTCCTCGTGCATACCCCAGTTCAAACCGGTTGCAGGGGCTGCCAGCCCCTGCTCTGGTGCGAAACTGGACAAAGGAAATGGGTGTAGCCACCCCTCTTTCCAAACCCTCCCATAGGTGGGTCCACAGAGTTAGTCCAACCCCTTTCTTAAGTATAAGTAAGGAACCCCTGGCAACAGGATTTTAGATATCCCTGGATGAAACTCTGCAACTGAATCCTGGAACTTCGATGCTCTACTCAAGACTAGAGGACTGAAGAAATCTCCCTTGGGGTCAAGGAGTGACTCCCCTGCTTGGCAGGCACCAACAAAGCATTTGCCGGTCTGCATCTCTGAAGCTCCCGCCGGACTCCGAAGTAACTGCAGCCCAGGAAGAGGATTTCCAAACTTCTCAGAGGCCGACCCAAGTCCCCAGCAAAGCTGAGACCCGCAGCCCTCACGAGTGACGTGGAACCGGAACTCCTGGACACCATGCACATTTGCTAGTGCATCAACTTCTCGACATCTCTTGAAGTCCTGCTTTGGGTTACTTGTAGCCCAGGCACCTAGCACCATTTGCACCAAAGGTTGTGAGCCTACACTCCACGAGTGTTCCGTGGGCCTGCTTCTTGCATTTCCGCTTGAGGCTCCTTCGCGAACCCTGGTCCGTCAACTGGTGGGTCCCTGTGAAGGCAACTCTGATTTGAATCCAGCTCCTGGTCATCGTCGACGCCGCCTGGGCCTTGTGGCTGAAGAGTCAAGCTTCACCTCTTTCACCTGAAGCTCCCGACATCGGTGGGCATTCGACTATCGTGCCCCTGGTCACTGGCAAGTGACCCAGACTCTGTCCCCTCTGCTTTCAGGTTCTTCACATCTCCGATCCAGGCTTGGATCTCTTCGGACACTTCGCATCTTCCCGGCAGCAGCACTTCCTG
The DNA here is from genome assembly GCA_963921515.1 of Calotriton arnoldi. Lineage (NCBI taxonomy): Eukaryota > Metazoa > Chordata > Amphibia > Caudata > Salamandridae > Calotriton > Calotriton arnoldi. Next base: position 93,746 of record CAWUFW010017724.1, on the reverse strand, counting down.
GCAGGCTGCCATTGAAATCGACAACGCGACCCGACACCATTCAACACCTATGCACCCGGCTTCCCTGGGTGAGGTAACTCGAGTACTTCGGTGCTCCCGTGGGTTTTGACCCTAGAACTGTCTAAGTCCATGAGAGTTTGGTCCTAGTCCATTTCTAAGTGTCCTTAAACTCTAAAACTCTAACCGCGACTTTTCCATAGACGATAACGGAGCTCGCGGCTGTGTTCACACACTGCACATAGCCCCTGTGGGTCCCCTGTGTCACTGCCTTGGGTGGTTCCTTGGGGTCCCAGCGATTCTACAGGCTCTAGGCCTTGTGTCTACTTAAGTCGTGGTTCTTATACCACTTTCTTAATATATGGTTTGGTACGCCCCTAGGGCTAATCGTATATTGTGCTAATTTACTGTGCTATTTGACTTGTAACTTGTGTACTTTGACCTCTAGCCTCATAAAGAGACTATTGGGTAGTGTTTAGTAATAAATACATATATTTTATATATATACCTGGTGTGGTTCTCCTTTCATTTGGTCATTCATGAGATTATAACTGGTAAAACAAACAGCTTAACACTCCTTCAAGACTTAGCCTGAAGGCTGCTCTCCATAGCTACCACTAGGATAGCTTTCAATAAAGGTTGTCTTTAAACCTATCATCAATAAAGGTCGTTTGGACTGGTGCAAGGTGCCCACTATAACTAGTGGACAGCATATACCAGGCCAACTTCTCACACCCAACCGATTTTGTGTGCACGCGATTTGTACACCCTGCTAAAATGCGTCTGTCCCCATGACGACAAATATCCAATGTGTGCGTCCGGCTCGGTCGAGCAGTGTACGCAGCGTCTTTTGAATAGTCACCCGCGTCTGTCCCACAGAAGGCCAATTTCCAATGTGTGCGTCCGGCTTGGTCGAGCAGTGTACGCCGCGTCTTTTGAATAGTCACCCGCGTCTGTCCCACAGAAGGCCAATATCCAATGTGTGCGTCCGGCTCGGTCGAGCAGTGTACGCCAGGTCTATTGAATAGTCACCCGCGCCTGTCCCACAGAGGACCAATATCCAATGTGTGCGTCCGGCTCAGGCTAGCAGTGTTCGCCGCGTCTTTGGAATAGTCACCCGCGTCTGTCACCATTACGGTTTAACAGCCAAAGGGTGCCATCCACAGGTGCTCTACACCAATCAATAAGCCTGTCACACAGTATGAGAAACCACATTTCCTGCTTCATTACAGGTGTGGGTACATAGCTTCACATTTCAGATTGGACAGAGCTCTTTGTAGCACACACTCCCATGATGAGCCATGTTTCATGGGGACATAATCCATTGTGTGTGATTCACATCACAACTGTGAGTGTCAACTTTGAAGATCACCACCCTAGGCATGGACACAGTTCCAGGGGCCCATTGTGTGATCACATGTTACATACACCCTGAATTACAGCTCTAATGGACTGTGTGTTACAAAGTTTTCCAGAGCTACTATTGTGGTGTTAATCCAGGTTAATTGCGTATTGTGCTACACACATAATTCTTGTTGTATGTTGTATGTTGTAGATGTAAATCGTTTCACACATCCATCAGTATTTGGCATGTGAGTTGCTGTTGTGTCTGTGTGTCACAGACATACATGTTTGCCATGCAAACAAATTTGGGAGCACATCATGTGTGTTTCATGGGTGTTATGGTACGTGTACATCAGACGTTACATGATGACAGTGTCCATGTGGCATAACAAGATCCCTGTGTGTGGACCTCACAAACACATGTCATTTGGACAACACATCTACCTTCACTAGTCACTGAGGTGTGTGTTTGGTATGTGACATTTGTTCAGATGTACTGGGACAGACCCCATAGATTGTTCACAGCACAGCATTGCACTTGTTGTTCAAGCATCCGGAGCTGAAAGGTTTGGCAAGGGGCACATAGCTGGCATATGTGTCCATGCTCAACAGCACACACTGGACTTCATTGAGTCTTGCTATGATGTAGCATGTGATATTCTGCATGTTAATTGCCAGATATGAAAGGGTAATGATATTCTTTCTTTGCCCACCTATGTACCACAGACCCGTCCCAGACCTAGCAACCATGGCTGAACGTGACAGCATCCGACGTTACCGCTTCACCAGAGTACTAATTGAGGATTTGGCAGAGCAGTTGGCCCCACATCTGCAACCTGGACAGCCACATCCATCAGCTCTGACCCCCAAGGTGAAGGTGATGGCAGCCCTACATTTCTTTGCCATGGGAACCTTCCAGTACACTGTGGCTACTGCTGGTGGGATGTCGCAGACAATGTTTAGCCGTGTGCTCCGTGATGTTTCGGAGGGAATGTTGAATTTGCTGAACCAGTACATCAAATTCCCGGCACCACGACAAATTGCTGACATCAAGAGTGACTTTTATGCTTTGGGAAGGATGCCAAATGTCATTGGCTCAATAGTTGGTACACATGTGGCTTTGGTACCACCACAAGCAAATGAAGTGACATACAGGAACCTTAAGCATTTTCACTCCATCAATGCCCTGGTGGTATGTCTGACTCACATGACTATCTCACATGTCTGTGCACGGTTCCCCGGATCCGCACACGATGCATACATCATGAGGAATAGTAGGATCCCACAAGTGATGTCACAGCTGCAAAATCAGCTTGTCGGTGTGTAATGTCTGTTTACCTTGTGTGCTTTTTATATCTCGGATTGTTCCCTCTTTTCAGACCCATGATATGTTTGTTTGTTGGTATGTAGGTGACTCCAGATACCCCAACATGCCGTGGTTGCTGACACCACTCAGAAACCCTGTTACCCCTTCTGAGATACGTTTTAATGAGGTACATGGGCGGACCAGGCGAGTGATGGAGCGGACATTTGGACTACTGAAAAGCAAATTTCGCTGCCTGGACCGGACAGGAGGGGCCCTACAATATGCACCAGAAAAGGTGTGTAGGATCATCCTTGTGTGTTGCATGCTACACAACCTGGCAGTGAGGGATGAGCTACCTCTCATCCAAGATGATGACGACCAACAACCTCCAGCAGGGGAGGATCCAGCCCTGGGTCATGTGGCCAGTGATGATGAGGTTGAGGGGGATGTTCGGACACAGCTCATCAACAACTTCTTCTCATGATTGTGAGTATACAGTGATGAGTTGTCTAAGCTTTTCCTTTGCCTGATATGTGTATGTAGTGAAATGTTCCTGCATACGTGTGGCTGCATGCTACTTGACATCATCCTTGCAGTAATGTGTCCATTGAGTTAGTATGTTCACCATTGCAGTGTTGACATGAGTCCTAGGTTGTTTTCACAAATCATGAGGCTTGTGTATGGAATGTCTATTGGAGATGTATGCATCTATTTTTGTATTTCAAGTCTGTTGTATGTCTGTCCTTCACAGGGTCCTTTGGCTGTTGTCTGGTGACATGTGACCTCTAAAACACACAATGCTGTTACAGAGTGCAACTTTTCTTGGAAACAGGAGGCGGTGCCACACACCCAAGTACTGACATTTCTGACCCTCTTGGTTACTTTGTGCTCACTGTCATGTGAGGTTACCTTGCATCTGTTGTTGAGGTGACATGGTGTGATTGTGTAATAAACCTGTACTCCACATTGGGGTGTGCCTCGTCTGTATACACACATCCAACATCAATTTGCATACTGTACCTGTGGCCTGATTGCCACTTTCTCAGAATGAGTTTAGTGTATGTGCATTTCAGTGTCTTGTCAGTTCGCAATAGTGGAGGCAATGAGTATGTAGGCCATGGGAAATTTGTGTTGTGTTGACCTAGTAGTGTGTATCATATGTGTCACATCACCATGACTCACAAAACTGTGTTTGAATTCCTGTAGTTGTTTTCCTGCACAGTCTTTGTTTAGCTGGTCATCATCTCTATCTCACAATCAAGTTTAATTCACAACAGATGCAAGTATTGTGTGATCATGATTTAATTTAGATGCATGTGTGAAAATAGTACACATAATTGATAGTGCTGTACAGTGTGATAGAAATCCAAAGTTTACAGAGGAGTTGTTAGTATTAGCAGATGAAATTTTCTGAGCCAAGTCCACAGTCATTTGATTCATTGTTCCAACTTCAACCCTCCATCACATGTGGGAGAGTTCAGTGACAGTCAACAAGGTGAACGCTGTGCACACAATGGAGGATATCAGGAGCAGGTGTTCACTTCCTGGGGGGTATGCATGGCCATCTGTCTCTCACTGGTCCTTCTTCGGATTACCCCTCTTCTTCTTTTGAGGGGGACCCTCAGGTGCAGGCTGCTGCGGGGCTGGTGACTCTCCGCCAGAGTCCTCATCCCTCCCTGTGGCAGTTGCTGATGTTGTGGCAACAGATGTAGTGGGCACACAGGGAGGTGTGGTCATGTTGTAAGCAATCTGTTGGAGGCATGTGAGTATGTCCCTGTGCACCGCAGTGAGGTCATCCATTTTATTCACTTTGGATTCCATCCTAGACATGTGGGTCTCCATCCTGGACATGTGGGAGTCCAATTTGGAATGATGGGCAGCCTGCTGTTGTTGCATGTCCTTGAGTATCCCCACTACCTGGCCAAAGTCTCCGGTGCATTCTCGGTATGCATTTATGATGCGTCCTAACTGTGGGTCATCTTGCACAGCAGCACCATCTTCAGGATGTGACCTCAACCTGCGCACCCTCACCCCACCCCTACCCACACGAGCAGGACCTGCAGTTGCAGACACAGACAACACTGAGCCTCCTTCACTGTTGACACTGGTGGTGTTGTCCGCCAACTCCAGAGTGCCCTGTGTAGCTGTGCCATCAGTGTTTTCTGGACTTGGTCTGTCCGTGTTGGTAGAGGTCATCTGGGCGTTGGCAGATGTAGCAGGAGTGGTAGCAGGGGGTGCAGAAGTTACAGCTGCTGGTGCTGCATGCTGATCCACACCAGAGGGGCCAGGTTGTTCATCGTCATCTGAAGAGGACTGAGAGACATCCACACAGGAGAGCTCAGGGTCAACCAGAGTCTGGGACTGGAATTCTTGTTTGGTTCCTGCAGTGTCCCCAGCAGGCCCTGTGGGTAGGAGAAACACACAATGTATGTTGTGGCTCTGCACACATCAACATATCACACACATTACAGTTGCTATTGTACTTCATAATGAGTGTATGTACATTGCATTGTCCTCAATTGTCACAGACAGAGGCCTATATTGGTTAAGAACATTGTTATTCCAACCTGAAGCGTTTTGATGTGCACGTGGAGCTTTGTGCATGGACAGCTCATGTATTGATTCATTGACTGTACATAGCCATTGCAACTCAAGTGCCATCCTGTGCCTGACACAGGTGTGTTGTTGTCAACATTTGTGCTTTGACAATGACCTACGTGCACTTCCTCTTACGATGTGTTGCAAGATTTGTGCATGTGCACTGGCATTTCTGCATGTATTTTTGAGTCACATTGGTGTGTCTGATGACAGTCACAGTCCGGTATGTATGTGATCAATTGAGATATACTATTTTGTTATATGTGTTCCTAGTTCTCATCTCATTGCACACATGTGATTGTGTTAACGTAGCAAATGATGTTGCTGCAGTGCTTTGTACCTGATAACGTCATTTATCTTGTTAATGTCCTCTATGGACATATGAGTTGACCAAGGCTGCTCTCTTGCTTTTCCATGCTCATGACAGTGAGGGCCAGAGGTTTGTGTGTTTGAGTTATGCTGCTGTAAGTTGTACGCCTCCCCCAACACAGTCCAGATTACTCCTTGTGTTGAATGTGTCAATGACAGTGAGGGGAGTGTTGTGTCAAGGATGATGACAACGCTGCATGATGTAGGATTAGGATGCAGCTCACAACAGTGCTTTGTATAAATGATACCATGCAACAGTGTCAGCTATCTTTCTGTGGCCATTCCATTCACTGTCAGGTATCCCTTGTCAATGATGTATATGTAGCTTCGTGTGTGTGTTTTGATATGTGCTATGTCTGCATCTCACCACTTGTCCTGTACTCCACACACCTTCACAGCCAGGCCAGGGAGCACCCCTGGGACAATGCATCCCCAGACAGTGAGTGGAAATATACAGTTAAGATGGCTGTGAGTGTGAACGTGTGTGAGAGGGCCAGTGCGTAGGTGTGACTTGCAGCCAATTCATACATCAGGCCCATGTGTCAGACATCTTGCCAGGGAATTTACTTTCACTGTCCATGGAGTGACTGCTCCCAAGAGTGCTATTTGTTCTGGCTGAGAAGGTGTGTGGAGAGACGGCCTTGATAGCAGTTGGAGTCATTGCAGAACCTCCTTCTCCCCCAGAGCCCAGATAATCCCCCATGAACCATGCTTCCATTACAGGGAGTTAAAGTTTATGTTCAGGATGTCAGCCAGTGGTGTCCTGGTGTTTGTTTGAGCACAACTCCCAACAGGGCCTTGTGCTCCCCACAGCAGAGCCCAGTGTCAGCCATCTTGTCAGTCCTTGTCCACTCCCTGTGAGCTGAGCATGATTGAATGTGGTCTTGATGGGCCATGTGGGAGGAGGACTGTTGGCTGTGACTACGACTCCCATTATGCTTTTGGCTACACCCACCTTCCCAGAAAACCCAACCTTCCTTCCTTCCTGTGAATCAGCTTCCCTGTAAGGTAGTGTAACAGTGCTGGCAAGATGGCTGGCAGTGGTGTCCTGGTGTTTGTTTGAGCAGTACTCCCAACAGGGCCTTGTGCTCCCCACAGCAGAGCCCAGTGTCAGCCATCTTGTCAGTCCTATTCCACTCCCTGTGAGCTGAGCATGGTTGAATGTGGGCTTGATGGGCTATGTGGGAGGAGGACTGTTGGCTGTGACTACGACTCCCATCATGCTTTTGGCTACACCCACCTTCCCAGAAAACCCAACCTTCCTTCCTTCCTGTGAATCAGCTTCCCTGTGAGGTAGTGTAACAGTGCTGGCAAGATGGCTGACAGTGGTGTCCTGGTGTTGTTTGAGCAGTACTCCCAACAGGGCCTTGTGCTCCCCACAGCAGAGCCCAGTGTCAGCCATCTTGTCAGTCCTTTTCCACTCCCTGTGAGCTGAGCATGGTTGAATGTGGGCTTGATGGGCCATGTGGGAGGAGGACTGTTGGCTGTGACTACGACTCCCATCATGCTTATGGCTACACCCACCTTCCCAGAAAACCCAGCCTTCCTTCCTTCCTGTGAATCAGCTTCCCTGTGAGGTAGTGTAACAGTGCTGGCAAGATGGCTGACAGTGGTGTCCTGGTGTTTGTTTGAGCAGTACTCCCAACAGGGTCTTGTGCTCCCCACAGCAGAGCCCAGTGTCAGCCATCTTGTCAGTCCTTTTCCATTCCCTGTGAGCTGAGCATGGTTGAATGTGGGCTTGATGGTCCATGTGGGAGGAGGACTGTTGGCTGTGACTACGACTCCCATCATGCTTTTGGCTACACACACCTTCCCAGAAAACCCAACCTTCCTTCCTTCCTGTGAATCAGCTTCCCTGTGAGGTAGTGTATAAGCCTGGGTGGTGAACTCCGCTCCGCTCGCAGAGTTTGCAGAGTTTTCTGCACTCCGCTTTATGCGGATCTCGCGGAGTGCAGAAAAAATCCGCTACACGTAGCGGACATTTTTGCTCGCTCGCGTTCCTCAACGTCAAGTTGGCGACAGCGAGTGAGCAAAATCAACATCCCGGCGAGATTTTTCCTCGTTCGCGATCGGCAACATCAAGTTGGCAAGCGCGAGCGTGGAAAATAAACCTCCTGGCGAGATTTCTCTACGCGGGGGGTCAGGTTTCTCATTGCGAGTGGTCGCGTATGCTCGCGACCGCTCGCAATGAGAAACTGCCCGTTTGCGTTGAGAAAGCTGCCGCTCGAGTAAAAATCTACTTGAGCGGCAGAAAACGAACGCTTGCACTGTGCATGATGCCGTTTGCAATGATTGCACAGTGCGGACAAGCATCCGGCACTGTGCAATCACCGCGAACAGCATTTTCCTATCGCACTACACTGCTCGCGTAGCTCCGCGCAGCGCAATTTTTTTATCGCGTAGCGTCGCGTAGCGTCGCGTAGCGCAACTCCGCGAACTACGCCCAGGCTTAGTAGTGTAATAGTGCTGGCAAGATGGCTGACAGTGTTTGTTGGTGTTTTGAGGTCAATGTCTTGCTGTATTTGTTAGTGAGTTTGTACATGTTATAACATTGTTCCATATTACTCTGAGATTGCAGGTATTGTGTTTATCTAACTGGCATACACATCACAGGATTATTAGCTTTCTGTTGATATGGCTTTGCTAACAGTGATTGGTTTCACTGCCCCCTTGACAGTGATGTCTGTGTGTGTGTATTGCCTCACAATATTGGCTAGTTGGTTATGTACTCACCAGGCTCTGGTATTCCTGTTAATCCATGGAGGCCCTCCGGTGGAAGGATGGCCCGCACCTTCTCCTCCCAGGAAGTGAAGTGCGTAGGTTTTGCCGGAGGGCCACCGCCGGTCCGCTGGCTCAGGGCATGGTCTCTGCCAATAAGCTTCTTGACCCTCCTTCGCACATCATAGTATAAGTTCCTGATATCCTCCAGTGTGCACAGGCAAGGTGCTTGTGCGTTCACCTTGTTGACAATCCTCTCCCACATTTTTGTTTTCTGGGACATTGGTGTCTGTTGGACCAATGTGCCAAATAACTGTGGCTCTACTCTGAGAATTTCATCTACCATGACTTCCAACTCACTATCTGTGAACTTTGGATTCTTCTTTGGGGGCATGGTGATGGGTGGTGGTGGAGATGGATGTGTGTGTGAGTGTGGAAGTGAGGGTGAGTGAGCGTAAGTTAAGCTGGGTGTTTGTGAGTTTGCTTTTAAAGAGGTGCTAGTGGTGTAAAGGTTGTGTGGTGGGTGAGTTGTGAGTGTGTATCTCAGTGCAGTGTTGTGGTGTTCTCTGCTGGCAGGTAAGTAGAATTTGCAAAGGATTATGGTAGGGATTTTGGCCCTTTATGTAGGTTGAGTTGTGGGTGTGTCTTAGATGGATTTTTTTTTTACTTTGACAGTGCTTGTTTGGTCTTTTTCTGTCTGTTTCTGTTTGCTATGTTTCAGTTTTCACATACGCGTCGGTCGCGTCGGGCTCTTTTACGGGCGACTCACTGGTTTCCGTACGTGTCGGTCATACGTATTGTGCTCCGTGCGAGTGGTTTGTATTTCACACGCATTACATTGTACTGCGCCGGTCGTACAGCGCAGGTACGTGTCAGTCGGAATACAGTCCCAGTCCATGTCGGTTGGTACGGTTTCCGACCTGGATTGGAATCGGCCCAAAAGTAGTTAAATAATACTTTCTTTCAACTGATTTGGAAGGCAATTTCGTATATGAGGATCTATCATGTATAATCTTCCTCCCTATTGCATCTCTATTTGGAATGAGAAAATGTCAATAAAAGAGATTACTTTGAAAAAAAGGTTACAATGACAATAAAATAGAATCAACGAGTCTAGATATGTAGGTAGAGAACAACGCATTTATGGATTAAAGTAAGTACCTTTAAAGATATACTTGAATTTGATCAGTATCAATATAGTCCCTGTCCTACTTGAGATCTCTATCTTGTTTCTGAAATATTAGCCGAAAAGCTACATTTTGGATATACTGGAGACATGTCAGCTGTTAGCTGTGGTAGAAGCAAGGTTCCATGAGACAACTATTTTGAGGGTCTCCAAATTGTTGCATTTTCCTTAGCACAGGTAGCACATGAAGGAAGAACGGAGCTTTCCTACAATGATGTGGACGATATTGATTCATGGTATGTTGGTTATGTATATTATCACTAGTTTTTGGGACCTGTTAACCATTTGTGTACAGTTAATCAATAGGTTTATGTCACCCAATGAGAAGGCACAGTCTTAACTAAAACTTCCTTAAATTATTTTGGGAAGTTGGGAAATTTAAATACCTATTACAACTGCTCATCAGATGGCAAAATGCAATAAAAGTTGCCAGACTAAGGCTAAAAAAATTAATGAATCATTTGAATAATGATGTCTTTAAAAAAGACCCAATATAAATAGTAGTCCATAGCTTGTATTTACATTGCTTCAATAGGATCAATTCAGTCAGAATTGCGAGTCCAGATCCCCTCTAGATGATACACCAGCAAACCCAGAATGGTTCTGCCCTTTAGGACTTTGTGAATGGGGTGCTGAAACTGGTTTGAAGTTGCTAGATTTCTTTTTTGGAGGAGGCCTAGTCTGGCAACTTGGGATGGACTATTTCTCAAGAACTAAGACTGGTATACATATAAATAGTCTCTGTCTAGGGTGGACTACTGGGCAAAAAAGCAAACCACTGATATGTCTCCCAAAGTAATTGTCAACGTCTGAGGTTAATTCAAGTATCCATCCCATCACTTTTTTATTTTCATAACCATAAAAGTATTGGCATTAATGTTGTTGTTCATTGACAGAAATATGATTGAAGATATCATCATGTTCATAACACTCACTACTCCACAGGAATATTTGGATTGGTGTAAGAAATTTGGTTATTGGCTTAGGGGGATGGAAGCCCTACTCAGGCAACAACCACAATCCTTGTCAGGTTGAATCACAAAAGTCACTATGGACCTCATTATGGTGCCAGTTGGACCGGCTTCCGCGGTCCTGTCGGAGGTGGTCAGACTGCTGCGGTCTCATCAGAATCGGTCGATCCGACTGCCGGATTACAATACATGCATCGTATACTCTGTCCGACCGTTGACAGACCACCGACTCTGACAGCCTTTCTCCGACCGCCATCTCAGCGGTCGGAGAAAAGCAGAAACCATAGAACTGTACAGGGAGTTCCAACCAACGTCTGGATTACGATATGCATTTCCGATGAGCCGACCATGGCGGTCTGACCGGCTGCCTCGACTCATAGGAAACAAAGGATTTGGGGTACATTCTCACCCAAGTCAGCTTCTCCCCGACAGTACCCGGTGTGGATCCATTTCTCCAGGTCCCCTCAACACCGCTGCAGCTGAACCCCAAGGACTGTGACCATATGGGGGCCGGGATACAGGTAAATCCGCAGGTGGCATGTCCGTAGGTGGCATTGACTGAACTGTGCACACTCCCGCAATAGGGTACATGCAGCACAGGGCATGTCCCCACATATGTCATGCATTTGGGTACATATCACTTTCCCTGTGAGTTTCATACTCACTTGCAGTGACATATTCGATGGTATGTGCACCACCGTAGATGAGACTGCTGCGGCAGCAGCGGTTGCATTATAATACGGGGGAGAACTTTCGAGTCCTCGGTAGTCGGAATCGGAGTGCGGCCGCACTGGTCGGACTGGCATTGTAATGAGGCCCTACATTACCCTTTGCTTAACCCTCTTGTAGCTTGGCACAAAGCAGTCAGGCTTAACTTAGAGGCAATGTGTAAAGTATTTATGCAGCACACTAGCAGTACTACAGTGCTACAGTGAAAACACAACACAAGAAAACCCCAAATCCAATTTAGAAAAGTTGAGGACATTTTATTAAATAAAATGATGTCAGAAATCCAATCAGTAGAACTGGTGACATTCAATTTTTAAAGTTTCTAAATGAAAGTAGCGCCTAAAAGCACCACTCACTTGGTCACGCTGGAACAGCAGAAAGTCACAAATTCAGGCTGACCGCTATGAAGCACAGGTTAGATACAAGGATCAGGTTATTTTCATTGAAAAGTTACCTTTTGAGTCCAGTGCACAGAGTCCCATTCGTGTTGGTGGAAGCTGTGAGGGGAAGGCCGAGCATCACGGATGGTCATCGTTGCACTACAAAGAGCAAGTCGGTCATCATAGATGGTCATCGCTGTAGCTTTGCATTGGCAGCTGTCACTGGCTGTCACTTTAATTGCGAAGAGCGGGTCTCACGTTGCAGGTCTTTGATGGCAGTTCACATGGATACAAAGCACACACATCATCGGAGCTTCGCTTTAGCAGTTGTCATGGGTGGCAGAGTCTTGGCACGAACATGCATGCAGTTCGCGGTCCGCGGTTATGCGGTTACGGAGGTTTTTCACTTCTTTTTTCAGAGGACTACACTGTGATGCCACCCAAGGACCTAAGGAAGCACCTCTAGGGGATCAGGGACTCACTCCAGCAAAGGCCAGCAGGGCTCAGGAAGTTACAGTTGCAGGACCAGGCAGGTCCAGCTGCAGCAGGTCAGCTGGGGAGTTTCAGGAAAAAGCCTTTGAATCTTGTGTCTCTGTCGCTCACACAGGGGGCCAGCTAGCTAACCACTGCATTCACTCTGGTCAGCCAGGATGAAGGTAAGCATATCCTGTCTTCCTTCTGAGATAGCAAGGCAGTCCCTGAAGCATCAGGGCAGTACTCTGGCAGCAGGACAGTCCTTTTTCTATAACTTTCACAGGCCCAGAAGTGTTCTTATGAGTGGCTCTGGAGGTCCAATATTTAAACTTGGTGCTAGGCTTTGTGTACAGGGATTCCCTGTCCCATCAAAACATCTGGTTCTGGAAAGTTCGTCCTCTTCTCCTGACAAAACTCCAAACTGTCTAGGTGATAAAAATAGGGCAGGCCCAGTGTTGGATTCCTTTGTTTGTTCAGGAGGCAAAGCCCTTTGAAGTGTAAGTGGGACTGGGTACAGCTCCTACCCAGTCATCCTGCCAGGATGGCTCGTCCTGTCCACATGTCAGTTTTCTTTGTGTGACTGTCTGGAAGCAATGCACAAACCCCAACCGCAGAGCCATTTGAAATCATGTGACCCATGACACTAGCAGAATGCACAAATAGCTGGGACAGGAAAATGCCAACTTTCAAAAAGTGGCATTTTCAGAATTGTGACTTAAAATCTAGCTTCATCGTTAAACAGGGTTTTAAATTACAATTATGTTTGTGTGAACAACATATCCCCATCCTCTCCCAATCCAAAGATAGCACTTATTCGATCTATTATGGTAGCCCAGTGTTAGTCAATGGGAGAGATAAGCCTTACAACTATGAAAAATGACTTCAGGAGTTTTACACTGCTAGGACATTTAAAACTAAGTACACGTGTCCTACCTTTTAAATATAGTGCATCCTGCTCTATGAGACTTCAAAGGTTACCTTAGGAGTGACTTATATGTGTTAAAAAGCAAGGTTTAGATCTGGAAAATGGCTTATTTTGACAGGCCTAAACCTAATCGTAAAAGGTTGAATTGGCAGTTTTCACAGGCTGCAATGGCAGGTCTGAGACAGATTTTAAAAGGCTACTTCAGTGAGAGGAACAATGAGTGCAGACGCCCAGTAGTGGCATTTAATTTTCATGTAATAAAACTTGCTAGGGACAGTAAATTAAATGTGCCAATTAGGTGTAGGCCAATTTTACCATGTTTGAAGGAGAGAGCACAACTTTAGCACTGGTTAGCAGTAGGAACTGCACAGAGTCCTAAAGCCAACAAAAACATATTCAGCAAACAGGAGGAGTGACGGCAAAAATGTTTGGGGAAGTACCACTTTAAGGATGTCAGAACAAAAAATTGGTATTACATTTTCTAAATAACCCACTATTGACATAATTTGTATTCCCCTTCATCTAGGGATTTGATCTTGAATGTAAATACAATTCCCACAATTAATTGCAGTGCCACTTTGGCCCTAATTACGCTGCCGCTCGGACAAGCGTCCGTGCAGCATCGTGTAGAAATGAAAACTGGCTGACTAGCAGTCAGCAGTTCCATCCGACGAATTTGGATGCGACAGCACATGAGGCAGGTGTAAACATCCATTTCTCCATTGCGGCTTGTGCAGTGGCCGGAAAAGGGCCGCTGCATAACTTGAATTGGAAAAATTGGTGTTTACAAACATCCATGCACCATGTGGTGCCTGGCACGTGGGGTATGGATGTCTGGTGGTGAACCACAGGTGCCCCAAAGCCTCATAGAGGAGGCTGCAGAGGGACAGGGGCCCTGCTAGGGGCCCCCAAAGTCTGTTTCCAACAGCCTTTCAATGGCAGTTGGACCGCCATTGAAAGGCTGCCTGTAAAGGGACATCATAATCCCTATGGTGGTACCTGAGCAAGTACTGCCCCATTATAGGGTATTCATTCCGACCGCTGCCAGGACAAGCTCCTTGAGCCCATCGGAAAAGAAGCGGTCCATCCCTCCGCCCCCTACCTCTGACTGCCGCAGCATAGAATTTGTACTGGAAGCATATCCTTCAAGCTCAAATTTCTAGTTAGAAGAATCACACATACTGAATGTAAGCTGTTAACTTCAACCCAAATGCAATTATTGGCGATAGTTGAGAAAATGAAACATTTCTTTTGTTTGCATCTGCTTTAAAGAGGCATTAGCTTTTAATGCAAAGCCCAGTTTTGCTCTCTTAGTAGATTATGCCTTGAATAAAAAACTCTGGGTGCTTGCACTCTAATGCCCAATCTTGAAGCAAAATGATTTAACCCCTTCGATGCTCATGACGGAATGGTTCCGTCATGAGCATCGGTGCTCCTGTGCTCATGACGGAACCATTCCGTCATGAGGACAGAATGGGCATACCAATACCACATGAGTGAGGCACCATTTTATCGGGAGACCTGGGGGAACGCTGGGTGGTAGGAAATTTGTGTCAGCCTGGTGATGCCACAACTTTCCCACACAAAAATGTGTGAAAAAAGTGATTTTTTCTGCTAAATTTCAGGTTTGCAGGGGATGCTGGGTAAGAAAACGTTGGGGGATCCATGCAAGCCATACCTCCCTCGAATCCCCCGGGTGTCTAGTTTTCAGAAATGTGTAGGTTTGGTAGGTTTCCCTAGGTGGCCGCCGAGCCCCGGGCCAAAAAATCATGGGACCCCCGTTGCAAAACCAGGTTGTTTTGTGATAGGCAATTTTGATGTCACCTCAATACGTTTTGGGCCCTTGCCTGTCGCGGGTACTTGACCCTCCCACGCAAGTAAGGTACCATTTTTCTCAAAAGACTTAGGGGAATTCGGGGTGGGTGGAATTTTGTGGATCCACGCAGATTCCAGAACTTTCCACCACAGAAATGTGAGGAAAATGTGTTTTTTTTTACCATTTTTTAGGTTTGCAAGGGATTCTGGGTAACAGAACCTGGTGAGAGCCAGTCAAGTCACCCCATACTGGATTCCCCTGGGTGTCTAGTTTTCAAAAATGTATAGGTTTACTAGGTTTCTCTAGGTGCCGGCAGAACTAGGGTTCAAAAACTACAGCTAGGCACTTTGCAAAAAAAGGGTCATTTTTCACTGTGAAAATGTAGTGTGCCCACGTTGCGTTTTGAGCCGTTTCCTGTCGCGGGCACTAGGCCTACCCACACAAGTGAGGTACCATTTTTATCGGGAGACTTAGGGTAATACAGAATTGTAGAGCAGCTGTTATTACCTATTGACTTTTGGTGCATTTCTGCCTTCGAAATGAAAGACAATGTGTAAAAAAGAAGTCATTTTGAAAAATGACCTATAATTCTCATGCTAGTATGGGTACTCCCTATTTCGAAAATGTGCAAATATCTACTGTTTCTAAACTCTATATTTTGTTCCCATTTCAGAAATACATAGGTGTCTTTCATACCGATTTTTCCATGTATACATTTTCCCAGAATAATTGCTATATGCCCGGTACATAATAAAAAACATTACAAGATGCTGCTCAGTTATTGGCTCTGGGTTCGTCGGGTTCTTGGTGAACCTGCAATTCCTATATATCGCCACAACCAGAAAGGTCCGGCGGATGTAACGTCATATTGCTTTCAAATAGCTGTCATAATTAGAAGAAGTTACAGGTGAAAAGGTTGACACAAATGGCTGTTTTTTTCAACTAATTTTCAATTTTTCCTATATTTAACTGTTTGTTTCTATAAAGAAAACTTGAAGGATCTACACAAATGACCCCTTGCTGAATTCAGAATTTTATCTACTTTTCAGAAATGTATAGCTTTTCAGGA
Organism: Calotriton arnoldi; assembly: GCA_963921515.1. Lineage (NCBI taxonomy): Eukaryota > Metazoa > Chordata > Amphibia > Caudata > Salamandridae > Calotriton > Calotriton arnoldi. The sequence goes on along the minus strand of CAWUFW010017724.1, from coordinate 77,864 downwards.
TCCATTATTGATTTTAAACCCATTTCTACCATAGGCTATGTCCCATAAAAATGCCAAAACTGTGTAAAAAATGTTGGTTTTCTGACAAAACTCTCCTGGTCCTCCAAAAGCTGTTAAGATGGTGATTTCAGCACCACAATCTCTTTTGGATACCATTTGCAGGGAAAAAACCAGACGCTTTCATCTGTAGCCCTTTTTTCGCATTTTTCCCCCAAAAAACAAAATTTAGCTGTATTTTGGCTAATTTCTGGGTCCCCTCTAGGGGAATCCATAAACCCTGGGTACCTTTAGAATCCCCATGATGTTGGAAAAAAGGACGCAAATTTGGCGTGGATACCTTATGTGGTCAAAAAGTTACAGAGGCCTAAGTGCAAACTACCCCAAATAGCCCAAAAAAGGCTTAGCACAGGGCGGGAAAAGGCCTAGCAGCGAAAGGGTTAAAGAGATGTTTGCGCTGAAAAAAAGAATCTTTCAAGTGCAAAATATATTTTGTGCTGGAAATTAAATACCAATGTTTTGCTTTGTGGCACTTGGACGGACTTTGTGATGTCACAAAGTGTTAGTAAACCTAGGCCTGGGTGTTTTGCCACAAGAATGGTAACACCCTACACCAATTTCTCCTCTTCGTAGGAGCACCAAAGTCTAAAGTTGGCAGTCTTTTTTGCCCCATTGATTTTGTGGGGCCTATCCCTGCTACCCTGGGTGCAATCCCCACATTTGGATTCATAGTTTTTGTCTGTCTTTTTGCTGACAAAATACCATTCCCATGTTGAATGCAATGACTGCATTGTAAAACCTTCTGTGTGCCTATGTATTGCAGATGATTAGTCACTGTTAATACAGAGACATAGATGTAACATTATGGCCAATCAAACTTTATCTCTTCCACAAAGGAAATAAGATTGTGCTTGAGAAAATTAGTGAACATGCACAGGCGCAGGTTCCAGCTGGTCAATGCTGTGCAGGCCATGAAGAAGATGGTCATTGGCCACACACCCCTACATGCTGTTCGCTTATTGGAAGAGGCAGGGGCATGTGGCAGCTTTTTTGAAGCCCCTCTTCACCCTTGAGCAAGGGGACACTCATTGCACCTGCACTGGGGAAAGGCAGGAGCTAATTAACATTACAACCCCCTCTCGGGGAAGGGCTAGGTGAATGGGGCACTATCTACTCCCTCTTTTGGAAAGTGGGAGTAGTTCATTTGAGAACCTAACCTCATGGTCAGGGCATAACTAAGTAGTAAGAGGATTTTAATGACCATGACAAGGTTTTGGTAGTTTCCAACTGGGAAACAGGGTACAGGAGTGGGTGCCAGCTGACCCACTCCTGAGCTTCACAGTGCACCAGCAATGGAGGAACAGGTTAGCTGACTCCCACTCCTCTGTGGAAGTGGGCCAACAAACATAAAGTCACATGCTTCCTGCACCTGTGTTTAGTTGCCAGCCAGAGCACAGTATCATGTGACAGCTCACAGATTCTTTCTTTTTAACCCCAACTCCCGCTCTTGGCTAAAAAGGGGCTAAAAAGTGAGGCATTGCAGGACACCGTACCCAGGCCGCTGAGCAAGGAGGGAGTAGTTAACATTATATAAATTTGTGCTCTTGGGCAAGGTGGGGTGGAGATTGCTTCTTTTGTTGGCAGTGAAGGGCTACTTGAGGTAAGAAATCCCCTAATTCCCTGAACCCATCCCATGCCCGGGGCGTGGCTTAGCCAGCTGCAAGATGGCCGCACCTTGAGTGGGCTCTGCTGGCCAAGCCGTTTAATCCACCACGATCCTGCGGACCCTGGGTGAGCTGACCCTCCGCTTCACGCCATTTCTACTCCCTGCCTCCGGGGGCGACGATTGATCCCCCAGCTGACTCCTGCCGCCGACGCCGCACCGAGATCTGCCGCCATTTCAAGTCCCAGGCGCTGCTGCACGGCCTACCTGGCGGTGTGTGGCTGGCGGCAGCACCGGGCTTCGGCGGACCTGGTAGACTGCCGACGCCGGCCTGCCGGGACCGGGGCATCCTGCTGACGACGGCCCGCTGCCCTGCTGCTTCTTCCCCCTGGTGGGTCATACTGCTGCTGGGGCGTTCTGCGGCTGTGTTGGGGGCACGCGTGCTGCACTGCGGGGCCGGGCCTCACCTCCTGCTGTCTGGTGCCATCCGGTGCCTGAAGTGCCCTTCGCCTCTTGCTGCCCCGCGACATGGCCCCGCGACATGGGCGGTGCGCTCCCCACGCTTCCCCGCTGCCTTTCGCCCCTGTGCGCGCTGGCCTACCAGGGTGCTCCCGCCGCGCGGCCATGATGGTCTAGGCCTTGTTGCGGCCTTCCTCGCTCCTGTGCACTGAGGGGCCTACCTCCGCTGTCCTACACGCTAGGCTCTCTGCACCAGCTCTCACTCGCCGTTTGGATCTGCCGACCTGTTCTGGGGCCCTGCTTACCTGCTGCTGCGTGTGGCGGTGCCCACCCGGCCTCCCAGACCTTCTACCCATCAGAGGGCTCGCCTGCGGTTCTGGGGCCCGGAGCTGCGCTGGCCTCCTGGGGCCCTACTCACACCGGCCTGCGACTGGGGATCACCTCTCCCTCCCCTGGTCCTCCTGCCTCCGGCCTTGCCCGAATTCTCCACCCGGCGTGCTGCAGGCTCCTGCTGCTGTCTCTCCATCTACAACCCCGCTTGCAGAATCTGGCTCCTCTCCGCCTCTCCCCTGGACCTGTACGATCGCCCCGTAACTTGGTCGGATGCTGCTCCCCCTCGCCAGCCCAGGTCACCGTCCAACGCCTCTCCTGCTTCGGCCTTCCCCTTGGGCCCTGTGACTGCTACATCATCTGGTGCGCCTTCCTCGGCCATATCCCCTCTTGTTGGCTCCTGCCTCCTCCTACGCCGCACCTCCGCTTCCAGCTCCTCGGTGGTACAGGTGGCGTGCTTGTGTGGGAGATGGCGGCCTGACCATGGGAAAGGCAGACCCCAAGCAGCCAAAGCTGGCCTTCGACCAACGCAGGCAAACACGACAGGATGGGGCGGCCCCAGATGCTGGCAAACCTGCCCCCCAGCCTGAAACCGGCCCGACCCGAGAGGACGACCTGAAAGCCATCATGCTAGATGTGAAGGCCACAGTCACTGACATCGCCACCCAGCTCGATCAATTATCCGCTCGTCTGGACACTGTCAAAGCCCGGGTGGACTCGCACGATGCACAGCTGACCCACGGAGGCGAGGGTGTCCGATGTGGAAGACGCCGCGACTCGAGACCACCATAAACTTCTCCAAATGGACAAGGTTCTAGAGCTTATCAAGAATAAGAACGAGGATTTGGAGGCGCGCTCCCGGAGGAGTAACCTCCGGATCATGGGCGTGCCCAAATCCTCCAACATCTCCAAAATGGAGGACTTTGCTGAGCAGCTTATCCGGGACCTATTTGGCGAGGTTCTTTCCCCTGTCTTCATCTTTGAGCATGCCCATCGCTTTTTGGGTCCTCGGCCCGCTCCTGGCCTGCCTGCTCGTCCAATCATCTCCAAATTATTAAACTTTTGGGACCGGGATGCTGTTCTACGTGCAGCCAGGGAGAAGGGTGAAATTCGCCATCAGGGGAACTCTCTAGCCTTTTACCCTGATTATACGAAGGCGGTGCAGGCTGCCCATCGTGAATTCCTGTCGGCCAAACGACTGCTTCAGAAACATGACATCTCCTACTCCCTGCCGTACCCGGCCAAGCTGCGAGTCAGGCAGGGCTCACAAGTGCACGTCTTCACGGAGCTGAAAGCGGCACTGGCCTACGCGAAAAAGCTGGACAAACCACAGCGATCTACACCTTCCAGTTGCCAGACAGCTGCCGACGACAATCTGAGTGACAATGACTGATTGTAGCCTTTTCTCCTGGATGCCTGTTGCTTGTGTTTCATGGCAAGACGTTTTCTGTTCTGGCTGCAGCACCATCTGCTCATGCTGCCGTTCCTGTCCCCACCCTCATCTGACGCTCTCCTGTTCCCCAGCATGTGGGCCAGTGGTCTACCCTTGTCGAAGGGGCACCCACTGCTCCTAATTCACCAGCCCTACACTCCCTTCTTTCTTTACGCAGTAAATATTGACTACCGCTCTGGGCTACCCGTTATTTTGCTTGCTTCCCTGTGATGCGCCCCTGGTGTGTGAGGTGCCCTGTTGCCCTCCTAAGTCTACGCTCACTGTCCGCGATAACCCGCGGCTTGGCCACCCTGTCCTAGTGGCAGGGGTGTTCGCTGAGCAGAGCCATGCCTCCACGGATAATTCCCTCCTTCTTTGACTTTGATCTTCCCCTTCCTAGTTGGGGTTTCCTTAGGTGGGTGGGGATGGTTTCTCAACCTGATTGGGGGGTTGGTGTGGGTGGTGGGGGGGTTCATTGGGTATGTTGCCTCCATTCCGAGGCCTGTTGTTTGTCCTGTTTTATGACTTTTTCTGTAACGTGTTATTCGCTACATTGACTTCTGCACTGCACATCCCTTCCCAATCACGTCTGGCTCCCATTTTGCATCTGTCCTCATCCGCCACTCACTTTCATGGCACAGCGATATGACGGACACCGTACTCTGGACTTGGAACGTCCGTGGTCTTAATGACCATCGGAAGGCCCGCCTAGTACATGCCCACCTCATCCGACATAAGGTTGACATCTGTTTCCTCCAGGAAACCCACCTGCTACACGCTACATCCTCCAGGCTTCTCACTAGACATTGGGGCGAAATTCACTCCTCCTTCTACTCCTGCTACTCTCGTGGGGTATCCATCCTAATGCGCAGAGGGCTTCCCTGGCACACATCCCAGGTTATTGTGGACCCTGGGGGGCGCTTTGTCATTCTGCGTGGCAATCTCCTGGCCCAACCCCTGATCCTTGCAGCGATATATGGCCCCAACTCTGATGACCCTGAATTCTTTGCGCAAGTGTGGCGACACATCTCCTCCCTGGGCTCTGCCACTCTGCTTTGGGGGGGCGATTTCAACATTACACCTTCAGCCACCCTTGATCGCTCTGGACCCCGCGCTCTGCACCCGCTCGCTACTTCTCTCCTGCATTCCATAATAACCGACAACTCCCTGCTTGATGCGTGGCGGCACACCCACCCGGAAGCGCGCGAAGGCACGTGCGTGACGGGCTCTCTAGGCTGTTGGTCCCGCCTGGACCTCTGGATCACCACTCCGGACGCTTTCGTGTGGGTCACCTCCGTAGAGCACATGGCGCATACCCTTTCTGACCACGCTCCCATCCGCCTTAGCTTGCTCCCCCAGCACTCCCCGTGGCGCATTGTTGCCTGGCGGCTGCCCCCCAATACACTCCGGGATTCGGTGTTCTGCGACGAGATCCAAACCGCAATCACGAATTATTTTGATCTTAACGCCGGCTCCGTCAACTCCCCTTCCACACTTTGGGAAGGTTTCAAGGTGGTGATTTGGGGCGAATGTATCTCTAAGCAGGCTGGTGTCCTGTGCTCTATTCGTGGTGCTCTTGAACGATTGGAGGGAGAAATCAAGGCTTGACTCTTTGCATTCTCTTAGCCCTAATCCCAACATCCTTGCGCAGCTCAGGGGTAAACTTTCTGATTTTAATGATGAGGCCAATAGGGTACTCTCCTTTCTGGGTCAGGAGGCGAGGGCGCGTCGCTTTGGTGAGGGGGATCGCCCGGGCAAGACTTTAGCCAATCTCCTACGACGGCCTCATGCCGCCTCTTATATCACAGCTCTCCAGGACGGGGGCCCGACCGCCTTCTACTCTCAACTCTACACCGCTGGGGTTGTTCCTTCGCGCGACATCCTTGACCAATACTTCGACACTCTTGAGCTCCTCTGGCTGGGCAACAGCCACCGGGAGTACCTCGACGAACCCTTTTCTAAGGAGGAGATCCTGGCAGCCATTAATAGTCTGGCTGGCGATAAGGCTCCGGGCTCCGACGGTCTACCTGCGTCCTTTTACAAAGCCTTCACACCCCTTCTCATTCCGCACCTTGCCACTATGTATAACAACTCCTTTGAGTGCTGTCACTTCCCTCCTTCGCTCCACGAGGCCCTGTTAACGCTTCTCTTAAAACCGGACAAGTCCCCCGAGCTCCTTGACTCTTACTGCCCGCTGTCTCTCATCAACACCAATAATAAGATTTTCGCCAAGTTGTTGGCCTTCTGCCTCCTTCCTCTCATGCCTCTGATAGCTCGCCCAGACCAGTCCGGTTTCATCCCTGGTCGTGCCACGTCGCATAATCTCCGGACTATATTCGCCGTTCTCCATCAAATCAACCCCGCACTTCCGGCCGTGGCTGCCCTCTTAGACGCTACCAAAGCCTTTGATACTCTTGAGGCGCCTTTCCTCTTTTATGTTCTCCCTCGCTTAGGCTTTAGCCCGGTATTTCTGCACAAAGTCCACCTTCTTTATTCTCTCCCCACAGCTCGCCTTCGGATTAACGGTCAGATCATGGAGCACATCCCCGTTGCTAGGGGCACGAGGCAGGGGTGCCCACTCTCACCCATGCTTTTCGCTGTAGCTATGGAGCCCCTTGCCGCTAGGCTCCGGCAGCATCACACCCAGAGGGGTCTTGGCTTTGCGGCTCGAGCCTTGGTCGTCTCCATGTACGCGGACGACGTCACACTCTATGTCCGCAATCCCCAAGAGAATCTCGGCCCCATGGTCCGCGAGGTGGTGCGCTTCGGAGGTTTGTCTGGCATCCAGATTAACTGGGGTAAGTCTATTTTCTTTCCCCTGATGGACACCACTGTCCCCTTCACTCCGGATTATCATTTTGTGTGGGCATCGGGGCCCACTAGATATCCGAGCATTTGGCTCAGCAGGAACGTGGATGAACTCTGGAGGGCAAACTTCGGCCGGGCGGTTGACTGGCTGGAAACTAAGATTCCCCTCTGGTGGCGCTTGCCCCTGTCCCTGGCGGGGCGCATAGCCATCGCCAAGATGGTGGTGCTCCCGAAGTTTCTATACCTGTTCCTGAATATCCCCATTCCTCTCACGGCTCATTTTTTTCGTAAACTTCGCTCCCTCATCATCTCTCGTCTGGCCTAGAATTGCATATGATACTCTCACACTCCCCTCATCGTGTAGCGGGCTGGGTGCCCCGGATTTCAAATGATACGCCCTTAGTGCCCAAGCCAGCTTCCTTCACTTCTGGCTGCATCCAACGCCTTTTCAGCCTCACGTGGCGGTGGAAGCTGATCTTGCGGCCCCCTTGATGCTCCAGACTGCTATCTTTGCCCCCGCAGAACCCCCGCGCGGAGAGATCGACACAGTGGAGACCCTGCGCTGGGCCTGGGACGGCCTCCGGAGATACTCTGGCTCCAGCATGCTTTCCGCCAATGCCATGCCCATCGCGCACAATCCGGTATTCCCTCCACTGCAAACTGCCGGGATGGTTAAACGCGCAACGCGCCTGGGGCTGTCCACGCTATCGGACCTCTACCCAGCCGGCGGCTTCTTTTCTCTTCCGGTCGAGTCCGGCTCCATGGACACTCTGCTATATTACCAACTTAGAGCGTCCTGCAGGGAGATGCCCCCCACGTTTCCTCAGCCCCCTCCTTCAATGGCTTTGCATACACATCCGCCTCCCCTCGCAAACTGGTCTCCAGACTTTATGCCCTCACGCTGGTGGCATCCCCGATTTCTGCTGACCGCGCCCGCGCTGCTTGGAGCAAGGACCTAGGCACTGATCTCTCTCAGGAGGTCTGGCTGTATTGTTGCAAGCAGACCAAACATCTGTCCCCTTACTACCGCCTGCGCCTGATACATTTTAAATATCTGGATAGACTGTACCGCTCCCCTGCCCAGCTGCACAGAATGGGCCTCTCTTCTAGCGATAGCTGTCTCCGATGCTCCGCCCCGGCTACCGACTTTTCTCATCTCGCCTGGCTGTGCCCAAAGGTTTCTGCTGATTGGCACGATGTGTGCACCGCCATCACTGAGATCACCTCCACGCCTGTCACGCCAGACCCACTGATCTGCCTCTTAGGCTTTGTGAAACATTGTCCTGACGCCTCCCGCCGGCTCACCGCTATGCTGCTTGTTCTCGCGCAGGGTCGCCATGCATTGGGGTCGGACACCCGCACCCAGGGTCAGCGCTTGGCTCGAGGATGCTGCGCGTTGTTAGACGCTTCTGTCCGAATTCTGGGATTTGACGCCGGCAACTCGCCGGCCGCTCGACATCTGGGGTCCCCTCGTTTCATACCTCCTGCGCCAGAGCGCTCCCCCCTCCGCGGCCTCTCCCGCGCCCCCTGCCAGCTCATTGCCCACGGCGGCCGCCGGTGTTGGCTTGTAGAGTGTTACTTCCCCATCTATGCGCTCTGCTGGTTCTCTGCAGCCTCTCCCGCCAGCACTTGGCCTCTCCTGGGAGCTCCTCCATGCCCTTCTTGCTCCATCTCCTGTCACTCCCGTCCGTGTACTGTTGTGGGCTGCTAAGGTACAATTGTTCCTATGATGCATGTAACAGATGTGGTTTTTCCTCTTTGTTTGTGGAATCCCCGCCTGCATACCTTGTAACTTAATGTGCAAGTTTCTTAATAAAGGTTTTTGAAAATAAAAAAATAAAATAAAAAAAAAACATCCCATGCCCTTGAACAAGGCAGGGATAACAGTCTTTAATGCTTTCCAAGGGAATTAAATTAGAACCCCTCAGAACATTTAATTCATGAACATCAGCAGGCATTTATTTTTAAAAACAGAGCTATGCAATTGGTGGTGAAAGAAAACTTCCCCACCCATTTCTTGCTCGGTTTTTCTAAAAATCTCTCTCAATTTTGCAAAAATTGGAAGAGTTTTTTTTTTTTAAAGCTTGCCAGGTAGGGGGGCATTGATAAAAACTGTGGAGGCACATTACATGCACTCCTCTCCCATCTTTACCAAGGGCAGTGGGTGGGGCTACCACTGCTACCCCATTACAAGCACTTTTAGAGCCTTCACTGTTACCATTATAATTATCACTATTATTACAGGCATCTTTATATGTATCAACAAAACCACAACCATTGCACCTTTATTATTATGTCACCAACATGGAGACCAAAATTCACACTGTTACCACAAGCACCATTACCACCATCGCTACCACCACCAATATTACGTCATCATTAGCTCAGTTATCAACAACCTCACTACCACTGTTTTACCACTACCAACACACCGAGTATACTTTAGCACCAGGCCCACCATCTTATATCCACACAACCAACATCAAACATTCACACAACCAAACTCATAGACCATCGCACCACAATCATATGCCAACACAACCATCAACACAGTTAGACACAAATATCATATACCAACTCATTAAACATTATATGCCAAATCACCCTTGGCAGATTTATTAAGGATTTGAGCTTGTGCTAAGTCATTCAAAGTGACGCAAAATGGTGCACAATTTTGTTAGAATATTTATAAATATTTATAAATACTAAACATAATTCCAGTGCAAAACCTATGCTAAAAATCACACAAGGATGTGCCTAGTGCTAGGCAGACTGTTAGTCTGCCTAGGGAATGAGAGCATCAGCAGGCCATATTTAGTAAAATAAGACTGTGCTTAATTTCTCCCTCTTGCATAATGTAGAGCAGCAACTTTGTGTTATGCTAAAAAATTAATAAATCTGCCCCAATCATACATATACATAATCAGCATCATATACTAATACAATCACCATCATGCACCATCACAAACAACATCCTATGCCAACACACACATCTTGCATACATCCAGACAACCAGTATCTTAAGCCAACATACCAGTTATAATGCATCCACAAAACTAACATCATATGAAAACACACCCAGCATCCCAAATCCAGAGAACAAAATCAACACAACAATCATATTAAGTTAATTTTTAGATGTTTTGACATTGTTTTAAATGTGATGAGGTCATAAGCTTTGCATTGATGGTTTGCATTGCTCCTGTGGGAGTTATGGACTGCAGAGTTAGCCATAAGCATAACTTACAAATTGTGCCCTAACCTCCCACAGGTGGCCAACCCCTCAACCCAAAGCTTTCAGCCTTGCACTGCTGGGGGCTAGCATAAAATATTTTTCTAATGGTATTTCTAAGATTTAATACACTAAAGTTAAAGAATGTATAATAATAATAATAACAAACACAACAACAACAACACCAACAATAATAATAATAATAATACATTGTTATTATTATTATTATTATTATTATTATTATTAGTAGTAGTAGTAGTAGTAGTATTATGAGGAAGAAAAAATGAAGGCAAATATTTAATTAATAATATTGATGAACCCTAAAAGCCCACTACCCCCATTATGCCATAGCTAAAAAATCTCTTGCCTCTAAAAATAACCTTTAAACAATATATCCAAACTCTCCTCTTATCACTAAAACTCTTAATTCTGAACTTTTACTAACCTTGAATCCTAAAAACCCATTACTATAAAACACTGCTGTTAGACCTGGCATCCTTGGCGTGGGTCTCCCTTCCATTTTTTTCATAATGCCTCCACTGTTGTCGATATGTTTTTGCTGGACTAGATGTTCATGGGCACTTTGCCACTGCTAATCAGTGCCAAAGTGCAAGTGCTCCCTATTGTAAATTGTGATGTGAATTAGTGACTCCATGTTTGGCTTATTTGAATTACTGTCAGACCCTAGTACAGTGCACTCAGTGTGCCCAGGGATTGTAAATCAAATGCTGCTGGTGGGCTTGCAGCACTGGTTGTGCCACCCACAGAAGTAGCTTGTAAAGTGTGTCTCAGGCCTGCCATTGCAGAGCCTGTGTGCAGTCTGTGACTGCCATGTCGACTTGGTAAGTGCACCCACCTACCAGTCCCCAAACCTTCCCTTTTCTTCATATCAGACACCCCTATGGTAGGCCTACGGGCAGGGTGCATTGTAAGGATAATGTGGGACATGCCTGGTGTGTGTGGCATGTCCTAATAGTGAATTACAGCCATTTACGTTTTTCACTATTGCAAGGCTACCTGTTCCCCATAGGCCAGAATGGGCAGTTTGATTATAACATCTTATAATCCTAAACTGACTCAGGGAACTAGGTAGAAATTCGAGTTTAGTATGCCTGAACTCAGAATGATAAAATACATCTTTTAGTGAAGTTGGTTTTAACATTCTGTGTTTGAAAATACCACTTTTAGAAAGAGGGTATTTTCTTGCCTAACTATCCAGCCTGCCTCTGCCAGCTTGTGTATTGTGTGTCTGGTTGGTGCGTGACAGGGGCTGGGGGTGGCCACAGGAGACAGGGTGAGGCAGCCCAGGGCTGAATAGAGAGATCTGCATCCAGAGTGGAGGGAGGAGTTGCATCTGGGTCTGAATAGGGCTGTGCCTGCCTTCCACAATGCTGGCTCCACCCCCTGCCGGGTGTCTGAGTACCCTGCCCCACATTCTGAAAGGAAAAGAAGGAGACATGTACACAGAGGGCTCCAAAGCTGCACAGAACTAGTTTAACCTAGGCAAAGGCCTCTCTGCCTTCAGAGAACAAAGAGAAAAGGAGTATAAGTACTGGGGCCCAAACCCAGGAACTTTAGATCACTTTTGGGAACAAGAAGAAACCTTTGCTGAGGAGCGGAACCAAGAAGAAACTGAGGAGAGACTATCCCTAAGCCTGAAGTGCTGCTTGGGGGATTGGCCTGCAGTGGTTTGCCTGACTGCCAAAGAAAGGAGAAAGGAACTTTTGCTTTGCTGTGACTTTCATCAACTTGTGAAGGATCTCCAAGGGCTTGGAAGAGAGCTTGCCCCCTGATCGAAGTTCCAGGACCATTGGACTTCACCCCTTTGTGAATTGCTGCTGGAAACTCTGTTTCAGTGGCTACAGACGTAGGGAGCTGTGACCGACTCTCCCGACCGGCTCGGTGTCCTGTTTGCACTGCATCGAGCAACGCCTGCATCTTGCAACGCATGGCCTTGGTCTCACCGACTCCGTCAACGAGCCGCTGCCTGCACCGTAAGCTGTGAGCACCGCACCTTGCAACGCCTCGCTACACCGAATCCATCTGGTCCGACCGACACGGTCACTGTTGCTGAGTTCGAGTCCTGTGACCGCACCGGAGTTGGGCACCGCTCGCACGCTTCGCGACGCACCGCCCGACTCGCACCGCCGTCCGGACTGATCGACGCCAGCTCCTGAATCCGGCTCCGTCGTCGCACCGCAACCTGCCAGCACTGCATCGAAGCACCGTCTCGCCCTGCAACGCACGGCCCTGGTCTCACCAACTCCGTCTCGACGACGTCAATGAGCCGCTGCCTGCACCGCATCGAGGGACAACGCGTCCTGCACGCTTCCATCTTGCAACGCGACCGCGACGTACAGCCATCCGGCTCGCACGCCCGTGCCTGCCGCTTCAAGTAAAAGGTACTGTGACCGAGTCTGTCTACGCTGTGTTGGCCCGTCTCGACGCGGTCAGCTGGATTTGTTAGACTCTGTTTGTTCTTGACATCGCCGTAGCCGGAGAAGGCTACCGACTCGCACAGAACCTTGAATTAAGCCTTTTGATAAGAACTAAGCATTCTAGACAGTATTGTGGATTACTTTTGTCGTTTATGGTCTTGTAGTAAATCTATATAAAAGATACTTATTTTTATAATACAACCTGTGTGGTGTCCATTTGTAGTGTTGTCACTAGATTACTGTATGTGTTCACAAATGCTTTACACACTGCCTCTGAGATAAGCCTGTCTGCTCGTGCCAAGCTACCAAGAGGGTGAGCAGGGGTTATTTTAGGAGTGTACCTACTTTCCCTGACTAGACTCAAGGGTCCCTATTTGGACAAAGGTACCTACCTCTGCCAACTAGAGACCCCCAAATCTAACAACTGCCCATCCCTAAAACGTTAAAAAAATCCCTCTAACCCACAAATAATCCACATCTAACCTAAAAAAACTTCTTAAATCCAAACACTCCCCAAAACCCTAAAAATATCTCTTAACCCTGAACCCCCTCTCAATCCTGTCCCTTAAATCCCATTACCCCAAACGTCAACCTAACCCCAAACCTAAAAATCCCCCAACACAAAACCCATCCCTGAACCCTAAAAATCCTTAAAACCTATTTTAAATGTTCTGTAACTTTTGTTTTTTAATATCTTCAATAAAACCTATTAATTAGTTACATTTAATTTAGACTACTACAGCAATAGACCAATTTAAATCCACATAATTTAATATTATATGTATGTATATATGTGTGTATCTGTGTACACACGCACACACGTAAAGTTACGGTTAGATGCATTTAATTATCAATAATGTAACTTACCTGTGAAGTAAAAGACTATAAAGTGAAGGTAATAAAACTTACCTGTGAAGTAATGACTCCTGATGCAGCACTGTGATGTAATGACTCCTGATGTAAAGCCTGATAAGTAACAGTAGCATACTCCTACCGTGCATGAGAGCAAGGATAGGGGTAAGGCCTGGCCTGTGGCTAGATCCTGCACCCAACACGCCACAGGTGGCCAATCACTCCTGCACAAGGCAGTTATCTTTTCACAGGGCTGGTTGGACCTAGGAGTCGTTACTGGTGATTTTCTGTTCCTATTTTACATTCACACTGAATAAAAAATACTAAGAATGTAGCATTATTTACTGGCTTGAGTATGCATTTTTATTTAATGACAATTTGCTCTTAGGTGGTGTTACTTATTAGGTTTAAGATTGCGAGGTCACAATCATTGTATTTTGTGCGCAAGTTACAGATTACAAAGCTTTTGTGTAAATAATGAATTGCATAGCTAACTGTAAATAATGAATTTCATAGGGTGTTTAAGCATATGTTAAGATGTTGTAACCACTTTTAACCATAACCTCACTTTAACATTGTTTTTTTTAAATTGAATTTCTAGTGCATTTGAATGATATACCACATTCAACTTCTTTGAAATTATTCCCTTCTATGTTGTGCAGGGAAGGGAGTTGGCCTTCGGGTCTCACTGATATAGCTAACAAAATGTGACATGTAATTCATCTGTAAGATACTTTTTAACATTTGAAATTCCATCTGTCGCATCAAGGGTGAGGCCAATGAGTTCATGTCATGAGTGAGGTCATAAGCAGTGCAAGATTGGGGCATGACTTATAGCTGAATTACTGAACCACAACTGGTAAGTTTAATTTGTTTTAGTTTTTGTTGTATAACCATAACCACACTTCAACCACATTTTTTTCAGTGAATGGTAGAGGTCTTTTGAACATTGTTTTCAGAACACCTATCCATGACTTATGTTAACCTTTGGTTTTCTAGGTGACTTTCAGTTGTTTTTGTTTTAGTCATAGTGACTGTGGAACTGTTTTTTGCACTTCAACCTAAGTCAATAAGTTAAAGTCTAACCATTGCCGTGGATACATTTTGACTGTGTCTAGCAGTAAATAGCTGCAGTTTCTGTAGAAAATTTTGTAGACAACTTAACCATTACATGCTTTGGCAGGTAGACATATGAAATGGAGTAAGGGCTTAACTTCATATCATGTTTTCATGATAAGCTCCTGTTTCCTAACTGTACTAGGGCAGACACATTTTTCAAACCAACACCAATAGCAAATCTACTCTGTGCATTTCCTTTGACTGCAAACAGAAGGGGTTGGATCACAGTCCAGGCCATGAGCACCAATACCAACAGGTGGCCTTTGGCTGTGTGCAGCGAAGGGTGGGGTGCACTCTCCAGTACAACAAAAAAGTCCTGAACACAAGTACACCCAAGCCTTACAAGATATTAGAAGCTATGTGCCTTTCAATAGTCTGGTAGAAATCCATTCTGTAGTTTCTGAAAAATTTAAAAAGTATTAGAGGCAGTCTATGATGATCTAATGAGAAAGATACTATTATACATCTCGATCTTTAATCTTGACAATCAATGTGCTGGATCCGGAAATCCTCTGACCATAATATATTTGAAAAAAACACAAATACCACTGAAAGAATTATCATTTTTCTCTGTATTCAATGCAGATTTCATGGATCCTTGGATGATTAAAACATCTGGTACCAACAGCTTAATTTTGTTCCAGTGGCCATTATAAGATGAAGGCACCAAAACTGCATCCTGAAAAAAAGTGATAGATGAGTACAAGGGGAAAAGGGAGCATTGCCTGACCCTAAGGAAGATGTGTGGGGGGGGGTTACAGATGGGCATATTCTGCCCCCCAAAAGTAGAAAAAACTGCCCCAATTTTCCATAGGTGATGCACAATATAAATCTAAGTCCATTGATCTGCAAATTTGCATGTAGAGACACAAACAGTCTGAAAAAATCTGAATTGTTTTCTTGGCAAATCCTGAAAAAGTTCAAGTCAACAATAAACAAGTGTTGGCAAAACCAACAGATTCTGCTTTTTTGACCTATTAACATCACCAACGTTTATTGTCAATGCTGCATGTCATCTGAAATAAGGAAAAAATAGACTGTGATGATGTATATGCTGGCATGTTATGATGTATATGCTGGTATGTGTACGCATATGCATCATGATGGTACGCCGGTTTGGATTAATGCCACATGTGCACAGATACTTTTTTTTACCATTCCCAGATGGCAGGCACCATTGGGTGCAATAAATAAAAATGAATGTATCATGTACGAAAGTGTCTTGAAAACAGAGCAGTCTGACATCAAATAACAGCTTATGGGCCTTCCATTTTTTTTGTAAATTAAATAAAAATGTTTCGCTTTTTAAGGACCATGATGGAAGAGGTGGAAACCAACAGAGGAGTTGGGAGTGGGGAGAATGGAGAAGGGAAAGAGAAGGTAAGCAAGTCAAGGGAGGAAGAAGGGGAGTGGATGGACAGTGGAGCGGACAGTGGAGCAACAGAGGAGCTTAACACAGAGGAGGAATACAAAGTTAATAAAATGCCAAAAAAGATGCGATGTCGGTATCAAGGAATGAGCTGAGACTTGGTGGAGGAGGGAGCAATATGGAGAATATGGGGGTAGTAGTTGAGTGGGAAAGTAGCACACAGAGAAGCAAGCAAGAAAACACATGCACTTTCATGTAGTGCGGAAAGAAAATGAAATAAATTGTTCCTGAATTTGAGCAGTGGAAAGATGCAAGTCATCCAGTCAAATGGATAGTAAAGAAGCTATGTTCTAGCAGAAGGACAAATACAAGAAGGAGAAAGAAAAACATTGAATGAGGAAAACAAGAAGAAAATGAGAGTGACAAGAAAACAACAAGTGATTGGCAATTGGCTGACTGTAAGCCTACTATAAGTGCCCGTATGGTCTCCAATAGGTTTTCCAATAGCAGACAGATAAAAGTTGTATGTGCCGAAGGCCTTAAAATGAACAGTGAAACTATGCATTTTTAGGACTGTTCCCAGTAAGCACTGTGGACACTGGGGCTGAAGAAGGTAAGGGTGGATTTGAGTTGGTTGCCAATGGAGTGCTGACCACAGGGCTAACAACTGCTGTGCATAGCTAAAAAGAAATAACATATCCACCAAATGCCCCGTAGTTGGACTCCAAACAGATATATGAAAAATAACAGAAATTAACAACCTAACATCACCAAATAGAAACAGAAATACAAATAAATAAATTCAATTGTATCGATAGAAATGTTGTTTCAATAGTCTTTATTCAGTCGTAACATCGACCATAAAAACACAGATTTAAAAATACATTGCAAACAATCAATATGCTTTAGGAAACGATGATTTTGAGTCTGTTTCACAGAGTTGTAAGACATCTATCATATATACAAGCAACATTTAGCATGTCATAAAATATGATATTTCTCTCAAGTTATTAGCAGCAAAATATGCTTAGCAACAACTAGCAGGTCTGAAATATCGTAAACAATATCTTTTCTCAAGTTAATAGCGACACAATATTATTGGAAACGAATGTGTTATGGCGGGGACTGGATTTTTTTAATGAGAATCAACCCATCTTCAGAAAAATAAATTATTTTTAAGATACAACATAAAAATTACAAACAGACATGGTTTAAATACCATAAGAATAAAATCAATTTAATAGGCTAAAAAAGACATCATTCATATATAAAAACCCACATAAAATGTATTATAAATGGCGTGGCTTGGCACCAGCCATGATGGCTACACATTGAAAGAGCTCCACGGCAACCACTGAAATAAACCCCATCATCAGTCCCAATCTCCGCTCATTGCTGCAGTAAAGTGTGCCTCAAGGGAGATCCGCGGTGTCAGGCCCCTGGGAGAAGGTGCTTTTTTACCACCCTGAGCCGCAACTGGGGAAGTGCAGAGGCCCCGGACACCGACTGTCTGTCTCTTGGTAGAGGCCTTGCAGCACATAGAGGGAGGGTAATTCCCCTTGCGGGAACATCGAGGCAGCAGAGGTGGTTGCACTGACTCAAACCCTCTGGGACATCCTTGCTCCTGCTTCGGGCAGGCTCCATCTGACCCCTGCTTTGCTGGCCTGGGCACAGAGGCATGCGTGTGGATCCTGCAGATGCAGGCCCCAGCCCTGTTGAGAGCTGCCTGTGCTGATCCTGTGAGGGAGAGGCAATCTACACCAGGACAGTCGACCAGTAGGAGATGGAGGGCGCCTTAAGTTGGTGTCTTGGAAAGTGCGGCTGCGACTGCCTGGGGCTGCAGATGCAACCGCCGGAGCAGTGAACTTGGGGGCCCTGGCACATACTCCTCCTGGCCCTGACTACAGGAGACACAACTGCCCGGCGTGGAGCCAGAGCGGTGGCAGGGAGCTGCAGTGGAGTGGGCCATGCTGAGGAGTCTGGGGCCATGTGAACAGAAAGTACTGCCCCCAGTGGCTACAGCATTGTTTGGAGGCCACCGCATGCAGGTATTTAGATTGCCGTCCCCCAGGAGGAATTCTTGCTTACAGACTTGCAGCTGCCCTAGGGCTTGGGTTGGGGGTGTACCTGCCTGCTGTGAAGAGCTAGTGGGGCACACCCCAGGGCCCCCCCCTTAGTTAACGCAAAGGGCCCCACCAAGAAGAAACCAGGATTGGATTAGCTGGGACCACGCTCTGGAATTGGAGTGCCCTACTCCACAGGAGACTAGCATGGCAATACAGGGCCATCTCATTGTGAGGCTGAGGAGTGTAGAACTGTGCACCCAAGGAGGTCGAAGCGAGGGCCCCTGACTCACAGAGGGAAACTGAGGTAGACCAAAGAACCCATCATGGCTGCGGCCTCTGAACCATGCACAGTGCCACATGAATGTCTAAACATGGTAGGATGAAAGGCCTGGACTAAGTGGCCCTGGGATCAAGACAAAGACACCGGTATGACATACATAAGTGGAGAAAGCCTAACAGGCCAGGGACCACACACCAGCGAGGGGCTATCTGCAGCAATGCAACCAGTTGAACAAGCACAATAGATCATACAGAGAGGAGGCCCCCCGCCATCTTTCCTCTGAGACTATGGTCAGGCCCAAAGGGATGCCACACACACAGTCTAAAAAGCTGGACAAATACGCAGTGCCCAAACAGTCTGCGGAAGTGATTGGGCCTGATGCAGACCACTCAGAGGTGACAAAGACCTCCCTTGGGGCCATAATGGCAGCAATTAGTGACCTGAAGAGAACCCTTGAACCCAAAATAGATGCAGTGACAATGGACGTAAAACTCCTCAGGGGAGACTTTAAGAAGAAGACAGAAGACTTCACTGCAGCAGAGACTCATATCAACCAGCTACAGCCCACCTCCAAAAAGGTTGCAGGAGCAAGTCCAGTACCTGATGAAACAACACACTGCCATGGCAGCAAAACTCAAAGATCAGGAAGGTAGAGCTTGCAGAAACAACATCAGGGTGGTGGGGGTCCTTGAAGGGGCAGAAGGACCCAGTGTTGATCTCTTCCTGGAAGGCATCATAGTTAACAGCCTGAGACCCAAGAGCCTCTTGAATTTCTTTTCTGTCAGAGGGCACTGATACCACCACCTAAACATGGCGCTCTACCACGGAAGACTACAGTGCAGATCTTCAATTATCGTAACACGGATGCGATCCTACACTCACTCCCAGGGGGACCTAACATACAAAAATGTGAAGATTCACTTCTTTCTGGACTTCACACTGAAGGTGCAGCGCCAGTGTTGCAGCTTTGACAAAGTCAAAAAAGTGCTACAAGCTAAGGACCTTAAGTACACGATGCTCTATCCTGTGAGGCTGCAAGTGGTGGTGGAGGGAAAATCCTGGCACTACACCACACCGGAAGAGGCTTGGGACTGGCTCAAGGGCTGGCGCATGCCTGGCCGCAGGGCACAAAGAGAGGTGCAGAAGGGAAACTCAGGCAAAAGACGAGAGGATGACCATCCTACACACAGCAATGACCACCCAGGAGAGAGGGCTGCACAAGAGAGCTGCTCAATGGTCCCCATGGAACAATTGTAATTTCTCGCTGCTATGCCACAATGGCCGAGTTGACTGACCAGTCACTGTGAGACATTGGTGGCCACTCATGGGACGCAGGTACTCCAAGGGTGATCGAGCCCATGAGGGTGATAGCTGTGACTGATTGGAAAGGGGGTGGGGAAGGGATTCCAGCAACAAGTACTTGCAGTTCTGAAGATAATCTGTTATACTGATGGTGTATGTTGTGCCACCGCTTAGCTTTACATGGGGTGCCAGCCAACCCTAGACAGCTTAAATGCTTTGGTTTGAGCAACAGGTGGTCTGCAAATTGGAGAAGTGGGCAATTTTAGTCCTATAGTGCAGGGTAGCAGGTTGGGGGGTGTTTTTAGGGTGAGACAGTTTTGTTACTATACAATATTGCGATTATTTGTTTTACTCAATTTTAGCTCAGTGGCATTAGACAACAGGGACCAGAGGGAGAGTCACTTGACAGCATGAAGAAGGTGTTTGACACCTACCTGTGGGAGTAGTCTTGTCATGATTAGACACCACCATAGAGAGACACATCCATGCTCATCCTTGAAGGTCATGATGTGAAACGTCAATGGCCTAGGCAATAGACTCAAACGACCCATAGTACTACAGTATCTTAGGAGGCACGTCCAGACATGATTCTCCTGCAGGAGACACATTTGAAAAGCAACCACTACAAAGTGATCAACAGATTTGGGTATACTCTCATAACTCATGCAGTCTTCACTTTTGGCTAAAGGGATACATGTATATTTATTAAAACATCAGTGCCCTACACTCTAGGATGCACCTGAAGTGACCAACTTGGCAGATATGTAGCACAACCTGGCACATGGGAGGGCTACACACTTAACATTTGCTTGGCGTATATTCCGCCGAGACTTCATGCTGATACAGTGCCAGCACTTAGTGCCCTATTGATAGACATGCCACTTGGCATCTTTATACTGGGGGGCTGACATGAATGCAATAATGAACCCAGAATTGGACAGGGCATCTAGGTCTCCTCGGGGTAGGCCTGAGTGGAGTTTGCGGAGTTCTGCTACATGAAGCTCCGCAGAGCCACAAAAATACCCTGCTGCGCTACGCGGAATTACGCTAGCGGGGGAGTTTGTCAGCACGGTAGTTCACGTTGCAATGGGAATGCAGAGTGTGTCCTAGCACTCCAAATCACATGTGAACTGCACTACACACTTCTCAAGTGGGTTCTTGCGTTCTAAATCGTGCACAAATGGCACCAAGTCGTCCTCATGGCACGGCCATCTTGGTTTTCTGGTCTCTGTTATGGCGCAGGGCCAAAATCTTATTCTCTCTTTAATCTCTGTAATCCTCCTCCTTTAAAACTTATCTACCACTCATTTTTATTTTTTATATTAGTGTGTGTATTTGTGTTTGTTATTTTACGTTTTTGGGACATTTTTTCAAGTTTTTATGACTTTTTATATTTTGTTTATTATTTCCCCTTACTTCCTTATTTTTCCTTTCCTTTCCTTTCCTTTCCCTTCCTTTTCTTCTACCCCACCCAGCGTCATGGCAGAGGGACTGCTTCCTTGTGGGCGGTGCCGCCGCCCAGGTGTGCAGCCCTGGGCGACCTTTGGAGAGGAGGAGGTGGCAGCACAATTTCTTTTGTGCAGTGACACCTCCCCTCTATGCTGGTAGCAGGCGGCAGGCCTTGTGGCGGATACCCCCTGCAGTAGTGTTGCAGCGCTGGAGGAGGTTGCACTGGTGGGTGTGGCGCACCAGCCAGGTTTGGCGTACCACGCAGCAGCTGACGCACCACTGGGCAGACATTCTGGACTGGGAACAGGACCTGCTCGACCTGCTAAGCGTCGAGATTTCGGGACTCGGTGAGTATTAATTATTTGTTGTGTTTGTGTTCTACAATACTAACATTGTTTTCTAAATAGCATGCTGCTCACACACAGAAGTAAGAGTATGTTTAGTTTACGCTGGTATATTATTATGTGATCCAGTTTCTAGTTTCTGCTAGGCAGGTGCTCAGTGCTACATAATCGTACTCATCAGGGGCGCAAGCTTTGGCTGATTAATTAAGAAGCCATTGCAGACTGTTCTCCTGTCACTAAAGTGAATCACTGAATAGGGCATTCTCTCTGTGACTTTATTTATGTAGCCCGTACAGTTCCAAGTTATTTATTTCACAGCGAAGTGTAGTATGCATCTATGCATTGCAAAAAAGGGAGACTGAGTTGGTCCATCAAGGGGGTTGGGTAATGAAAATAGAATCAAAGTTCATTCACTGCAATGCATTAGTTCCAAATGTAGTTTTTGTTAAGTAAATTTAGTATAGGGATTTCAGGATTAGTATGGGCAACTCAACGATAGTCGATATACTCGAGTGGAACCTAGTAGTACTATAGGCAATCTGTTTTAGGAAAGTACAATGTGACTGCGTTTGCTTGTCATCAAACATTTTGTGGAGATTATTAACTCAATCGCTGATCTATTTTTTTTTATCTTCTCAATTTCTTACATCAGCACCCAAGGGCAAGAAGAGGAACATTGTTGAGGGTCCAGGAGAAGCTGGTCATCCGGCACCAACCACCAGTGCCACTGCCAAGGGCTCTGCTGACCCTACTAAGTCCTTTTGTGGTTGTTGTGGACTTCTTAGGGTAGAATCTTGGGATATTGGAATGTTAGTGTTGTCTATCGTGAAGATTCAGATTGCAGGCCTAAGTACGATAGTATTATAACTAAAATGCACCATTTATGTTTGTTGAGAAGGCTTTCTTTTTTCTGCTCATGCTCTAACACAGTTGAGTTCATGAGACAGGGGCCATGGTCATCATGGACCACCCGCCCCTAATGTAGTGTGCTGCTGTCTCATTCATTTATAGTTACAGTATACCAGCAGTTTCTCATGATAGTGCAGCCTGTCTGGAAAAAAGGTATGAGGTCACACTCTCATTGCATTTGTCAACCAACACCATATGTCTTTCATTGACCATTATTCCACCCCTGGCTTGTCTAACATTGTGAACCAACCAATCAAATGCCCAGAGTGATATTTAGAAGATACTGCAGTGCTAACTGAACTCTAGTGATATATTGCAGTTAAATCTGGGGTTGCGTATCTGGCATCTAAAATTTGTATAATGTTTTATTCTAGCCACACAGAACATCGGTGATGCCACCTCCAGTGCTGCTGCAGGAGGAGACAGGTCAGTTGGAGGGGGAGAACCAGCAGCAGGGATGGGCACTGATAAATCACATAATTTCTTGCAATTACTATGCTCACAAAATAGTGCCAGGGCGTCGTCATCAACATATGACCTTGAATTGACCCTCCCCAGCTTCACCAGCCACAGAAGTGGTTGAGTTATTATTATGGCCTCTTCTATCTAAAACTTATATAATGAGTGTTGATGGATTGAGGGAGACATGAAAGAATGGAAGGTTAAAAGAAAAGAAATGGTATATGAGTGAAATGGTGGGTGTGTGAAAGGGTGCGTGGGTGGGTAAAGGGATGGATGGGCATATGGATGGTTTAAAGAAAGGGTGGCTATTGAATGGATGTTATGTTATGTTAATAAATTTGTTAAGCGCGCGAATACCCGAGGGTGTCTTGGCGCTGAGCAGTGGATTATGCCAGTATCCGTAAGACGAAGTGACTATTTCTCAAATAGCCAGGTTTTCAAGGCCTTTCTAAAGGCAAATAGAGTAGGAAGGGTTCTGATGGAGAAAGGGAGCGCATTCCAGAGTTTGGGGCAACTACCCTAAAGCTACTACCACCCCATCTGGCCTTGAAGACTCTCGGAATTGCTAGCAGTTTAGCTCCTTCGGAGCGCAAATGCCTATTTGGAACATACCAGTAGAGTAGGCGTCTCAGAAACATGGGGCCAGTATTCTGAAGTGCTCTATAGGTGATGCATAGGGCTTTGAAGATAATGCGGTTCCTAACTCGGAGCCAGTGCAGCTTGTACAGATGATTTCGGACTGACGAGTGTCAAGGGATACCTAGCAAAAGACACGTGGCCGCATTTTGGATCATTTGCAGCTTATTGAGTTGTTTTCCAGGTAGGCCAATATAGAGACCATTACAATAGTCATGTTTTGCCAGGATCAGAGAAGAAATCACTGTTTTTCTGCTGTCCGTGGGTGGACGGATAATGTATTTGAAAATTTGGTGAAAGAATGGATGAGAGAAAGTAAAGCTTGTTTGGATGAATAGGCACAACAGCTCTTCTCATGAGGATCATGCTTCTCAACTATTTTGCTTACTTGGTTTATGTTGGGGTACTCATTCAAAGCTATTGTTCTAAGTGAGGGGTATTTTTTATTCTTTGTTCTACTCCCTTGACTCTCTCTATTTGTTAAGTGAGCCAGATGTATCCCATTCAACATCCCCTTTCCCTGCCCATGGCATTTTTGCCACCTATGACCGAAGTGCAGTATGGGTCAATTCATAACTGCAGTGTTTGCTGTGCAATGTGAGCCTGCTTCAGTTAATGCAGCATTTACAATGTTTTCAATGCATTGCATACTGAACACACAAGGTGTGCTGTTTCCCATCTCCCACTCAGTCACCTCTTGTACTTCACTCCTTTATATTTTCCTAAGTTCTTCCGTCCCAGCCTACCATATTGGAAAATCCATTCTTGGCATGTGCCACATTTCATGTTATAGCCATGTGAAGTGAATTGATTCCAGAATATATTTCATGGTTTCTCATAACAGTTTTATTTTACACTTTTGCACTCAGATTTTTCCGTATCCAATTGTACAGAGACTGAATAAGCCAAAGAAGACAAATCAATGATCAGTGCAGTGCTCCCTCTACTCTATACCTTTCTTTGCTTACTGCCCAGCACATGAATTTGTTGGAAATATGTGGTGGTGGGCAAGGCCGAAGAGCAAAGTGGGAGTAAGTGCATGATTTGACATCAAGTTTGGCGTATGGGATACACAGTGGCGAATGTGCCAAATACAATCTACATAACCCGTTCCTTTCTCTGTAGTGCAGTCTATCAGATTCATTTTCCCCAACATCTATATCTGGCAGACAGGATAATATTAAAATTTGCATTTCATGCGTGAGGTGTGTGACGTAGTATCTTATTTATTATTCATCTGCCTCTTAGGAGTCCGGGTAGCAAGAAAAATGCAATTGGAGAAGAGCAGGGCCATTTTAATTATAAATAGATAATTGTCAACTACTGCTGCCCCAGCTGCAGACAGTAGCAAACTACCTGACGCACAGGCTACCAATGAGCATGGCTTTCTTATTCAAGCACAACACACAACTTGTACTCCATGTAGTGCATAATTCCATACTAATTAATGAGAGGTAATTTATTTTTCAACTCACAGTGTCTGTGTACAGTTACTTGAAAAGCCTTTAGAAGAAAAAGTGATGTTATTCTGCCTTTTAATACTTTTCTGCCACACAGTCAGTGTTTTTTATGCAAGGCATGTGTGGGTAAAACATAAAATTGGCCTTGTGACTCTCCCATAATCACATAAATTCCAATGGCCCTAGAGGCCTAGCAATGTACTGCTACTGTGCCACCCAGTAATTTAAAACAATTGTTTGCACAGACCATTATTTACAATTTGTCTTTTTTGTTTTTCTCAATAAAGCTGCTCCTGCTGGTCCAATCGCACCACCCAACAGGCAGGAGATAGCAGCCTGTTGCGGCGGTAGAGGCAGGAGTGTATCCAGCAAGAGTACCGGCAGCTGGTGGTCCTGGAAAAGGAGGAAGAGGAAACAAACGCAGCTCAGCCAGGCCCCAGTGCAGCCAGTCCCCCTCAGCCTCCAGCCCCCCATCCATCCCATGGCTGCCATGGTAACAACGCCTCTCTTTTGGGCCTGAGACACTGGCCAAAATCCTTAGGGACTCTGCCCACCTAGTCTACTAAGGTAACAAATCTGGGATTTCTTATTGACGATAAGCTTTCTTTGAAACTACAGGGGACTAAGGTTACTGCCACCTGTTTTTAAGTCCCTAAATGGCTCAAAAAGATTATTTGACTAATTCCTCCAGTGATTCAAATGACTGTAAATCAGGCTCTAGTCATATCCAGATTGGATTATGGCAATGTGCTGTTTCTGGATGCGGATAAGCCTTCGATCCATCGCTTGCTGCATCTTCAAAATGCTGCGGCTTGGCTGCTCTTTTGATTTCCGAAATATGCTTCAGTCTCCTATTTGTTTCAGGAATGGCACTGGCTCATGGTCTCTAAACGCATTGAGTTTAAGGCACTGTGTTATATGTGCAAGGCCAAACATGGCTTAACACCTCAATACATTAAGGAACTAGTAGTTCCTTATCAGCCTATTCAATCCTTGAGATCCTTGAGTCATGCTTTGTTTTCTGTGCCAAGGTTCCATCTAACCCACATGAAGGGCCACTCTTTTGCCTAGCTTGGTCCAAAATTGTGGAACTCTCTGCCTGCTGATCTTAGAAACTGCAGTTCATTACCTGTCTTTTGCAAAAATCTGAACACTTGGCTATTTTGGATCCTTTTCCTGGGACACCCTATCTGCATCTCCCCTGCGCCGGGAAACCACTAGGGGTAGCTGTGCGCATTACAAATTTCCAAATAAATAAATAAATGTGGAGCTAGTGGCATTAGTAGTATTATTTGTGAAATCCTCAAGTTATAAAAAATGGACTCAAAGTCTGGAGTGGACAAGCTTAGGTTAGGCGTTTACAGTTACACAACACAAGGCCTCAATGATGATGCTGACGACTGATGTTCTTCATTCTATATCTATATCTAAAATATAGAGCATTTTTCATGTGTGGGAGGGTAATGGGGCAGTGTGGGCTATTACTTTGAAGATCCTGCATTAAGTGGATTTTGCTTTCACCACATCTGCATCACCAAGTCTGTGATCAATTGATGGTGTACGTTATGCCACACCTCAATAAATCACACAGCCCGTGCAACTTAAAACAGCGAAAAGGAAATTGAATCATGCACTGAGGTTCTAAGAAACAACACATCCTCCAGTGTCAGGAGTGAGGCCTTACCAAAATTAAGGTCACTCTATAAAAAAGAGGTATGGGCACAAACAAAAGCTGAATTAGATCTGTACTGGTGTAAAATTAATTATGCAGCTAAAGGTAAAGATGTACGAGAGTTTTGGAGACTGGTAAACCAAGCTAATGGTAGGAAACAACAAAAAGTAACATCAAATATATTGGAAGAAGCCTGGGAAAAACATTTGGGAACTACGTCAGGTGGCATAAGTATCATAACAAATCTAGTTGAAGATGGAACAGGTGATAACTCAAGGGAAAACACGCAGTTAGAGATCCAGCATATAACAGAGGAGAAAATCATAAGTTCTAGTCGTCGGAGTGGTGCTCAGGGGCCAAATGGCCTCCCTCAAGTACTATACAAGGAAAATCCACAATATTGGGCAAAGATACTGATAATATTATTTAATTATGTTCTGATGAACGAAGAAATCCCTGATAAATGGAGGGGCTCAATTTTGGCCCGATTTATAAAGCTGGTCAAGCCTCGGACCCTGCTAACTACAGGCTAATAGCCTTAATGGATTGTGAAGCAAAGTTTTCGCTAAATGTTTGCTGGCAGAGTTGACGGCTTGGGTGGGCACCAGTAAACTGCTGCCAATGAATCAAACAGGGTTTATTAAAGGTATGGGGACTATCATTAACATTCAAATGTTAGCTCTCATAATTGAAATGGCTAGGCACCGCTCATTGAATCTTCATCTGTATTTTATTGATTTTAGCGCTGCCTTTGACACTGTGCAAAGGAACACTCTTTGGAACAAGTTATCGAAAATGGGTATTGCACCTAGACTGCTGAGAGCGATCCAACTGCTGTATACTAATACCTGGACGAGAGTAAGGTTGGGCCAGGGTACAGCAGTGTAAAAAAAAATGATAACAAGGAATGGTTTGAAGCAAGGATGTGTACTGGCCTCAACCTTGTTCAACCTTTATCTTGCTGACATCTCTTCAGGGTTGAATAGTATTAACTCTCACTCTCCGTCGGTGGCCGGTTTTAAGGTCTCTCACTTATTGTATGCCGACGATATTGTATTAATAAGTTATACAAAGGTGGGGCTGCAGAGATTAATTAGCGAAACTGCTCGTTATGCTTCATCTCATGGGTAAAAGGTCAACTTAAAGATGACAAAAACTATGCTGGTGTCAAGGGGGACAGCTGCACGACCTATATTGAGCATAGACGGGTCGGTGTTAGAAGCAGTTTCAGAGTATAAATATCTGGGCGTCATACTAGACACAAGGGGTTCGGGTAAGAATCAGTGTGTAGCACTACAGAGAAGAAATAACTCATTAACTGCAGCATTCGCTACCCTCCAGAATAACTTAAAAGGGCTTTCCCTCAAACCGTTACTACAAGTTCTGTCAGTTAAACATGTTCCATCTCTGACATATGGTGTAGAGATTTTAAGAGGATGTGCTGATAACATCATAGACAAGCTTGTGACAGGTACCTACCGTCGCCTGTTTAATCTCCCTCAGCAGACATCACCAGCGCAAATTCGACTTGAGTTCGGTCTTAAACGACAGAATTTAAACAGCTTAGGGGCATATTTGAAATTCTGTCATAAACTTAGAAGGGATAATAACTCTACGCTAATGACTGGTCTGGGAGGCTATATTTGATAGCAAACATAAGCAGGCCCATGAATATTTCAAATTGGCTATAGACACCTTGAAGGTTGAACAATTATGGGATTTACCCCTCTCACAGGTGGCATTTAACAAAGTTCTAAATGGGTGCAGTAAAAAAAATTCTTCACTACTGGATAGAGCAGTATTGGCAAAGAGATCCCTTGCGTGACAGTGTTTGCTTCCTATGGCATGCTCAAACCTCAGAGTTATCTAGGGAATCTGAATAGCCAAAGGGCTAAGCTGAAGTTTATGAGACTCCGATTTGGCAACAGCCAATTTCGTGGAGACACCCCAGCTTGGAGAAAGCTGAGTAGTGAAAGGACGTGCCGTCTCTGTAATTACAAGAGAGAAGACATCTGCCATATCATTTGTAGCTGCCCAGCTTTAATAGTTGAACGTAGAAGACTGCTGAGGCTGGATTTTAATAGTCAAGAGATACGAACATGTCAACAAGCAGTCATAGTCTGCTTGCAGGGAGAATGTTTACAATTCACTGGCAGATTTTTGAAGATCATAGAAATAGTAGAGAGGTAACTGATTAACAGTGGTTAATGAAGAGATTTAGCATTTATTAATTGATAAAAAGTATTTTTAATTATGAGGTTTTTAAATAAGGGTTCAGGATTGGTTACTTATGAAATGCAAGAAAATTGAATAAAGGTGTTTTATTGTAAGTTTTTATTAACTGAACAATAAAAAAAATTCACTTTTCACTTCACAGCCCGGGGGAAGACTGTAAAGGGTTTGATGAATGGATGGGAAAGGGGATTTGGGGAGAGATTTGACAAAGACAAACACTACAACACAAGGACACCATTCATCTGGGAAAAGAGTGTAGGAAGGTGGAATCTGACTGCATGGTTGCCCCGACTTTTTTCCTGGTGTTTTGCTGGTTTTTGACTTAGTCTGACTGGGATCCTTCTATTCAGGACCCCAGTCTATCTGCTTACTCCCTAAATTGGCAGTTCATGTACTGGGTTTTATGTGAGAGGGTGCCCATGCATGAGCAGAGCCCCTCTGCAGCCTTCAGAACCACTATTCCGGGGTTGTCTGTGGTGCAGCCAACCATATACTCTTAAGTGCATTATAACCTTGCGGTAAATGCTAACTTTAAAACGGCTGCAAGGAATGATGTCGTGTTTGGTGTCAAACACCTTGGAATCATACCTCCACACCAGTAACTGGTGTGGGAGGTATGATACCTCCCTCCTAGAGGGAGAAATATGACAGCATCGGTACACCCGGTACCAGCTTCACAGAGCCCTGGCATCACAAAATGATGCTGCCAGCCACAGACACGAGTCTGCCCTCCTGCTGCTGCACGAAACTCCGGTAGGGGAAGGCTTGACAATAGGTTTCCTGTCACAGGGAGGTGTGACCACCTCCCAGACAGGCTTTAGTGTATTGGGCCTGGGTGGGTGCACTCTCAGAGTGCTTTGATGTCTGCACTGGGGGCACATTTGGTGTCCCTGTGCATAGTCCAGCTCAAACCGGTTGCAGGGGCTATCAGCCCCTGCTCTGGCGCGAAACTGGACAAAGGACATGGGTGTAGCCACCCCTCTGTCCTGACCCTCCCATAGGTGGGTCCTCAGAGTTTGTCCCACCCCTTCCTTGGGTATAAAGTAGGAACCCCTGACTACAGGACTTTAGATATTACCTGGACTAAACTCTGCTACAGAAACCAAGTAACCTTCGACGATCTACGCTTTGCTGGACGACTGAAGAATCTCACTTGGAGTAAAGGAGTTACTCCCCTGCAACGCAGGCACCTCAACGCATCTGACCGGTTTGCAGCTTCCGACGGACTCTGAAGATTTTTGCAACACAGGAGGTGGGTGCCCAAGCTTTCCCGAGGCCGACTAGTGCTCTCAGCCAACCTGAGACCCGCATCCCTCGTGGGGACTGTGCAACCCGACCCCCTGGACACTGTGCACATTTGCAGCAGCATATGCTTTTAGGCAATCCCTGAGGCTGTGCTTTGAGCTACTTGTAGTCCAAGCCCCGAGCAGTGGTTCCACTGAAGATTACTGGCCTACACTCCACGAGTGTTCCGTGGGCTGGTATTGTGTGATTCCTCTTGAGGTCCCTTTGCGATCCCTGGTCCGTTGACCTGTGGGTCCCTGAGAAGGTAACTTTAACTTTCAGTGGGCCTCCCTGATTGCTCCCAATGTGCCCTGACTCTCCATCGCTTGGGGAGTCCCCAGGACCTTGCTGGTCCTCACAGAAGCATCATTACTCTGACCACATGGGTTGCAGTTGCCAAGGCTTGTTGGTCTCCAATCCGGAAACTGTCCCCTCAGCTCTCGACATCCTTCGTGGGACAGTTTGCCTTCAGATCCTGGACATCGTCGATGTCTCCTGGTCCCCGTGGCTGCAGAGTCAAGCTTCACCTCTTCGCATCTGAAGCACCCGACATCGGTGGGCATTCGATTGCTCCGCTCCTGGTCACGTGAAGTGACCCAGACTTTGTCCCCTCTGCTTTCAGGTTCCTCTCATCTCCAATCCAGGCTTGGATCACACCGAACACTTTTCTTCTCCACGGCAGCAGTACTTTCTCGCATCACGCCATTGAAAACGACGAGGGTTTCCGACACCACTTGACCCCAATGCACCCGGCTCCTCTGGGATAGGTAACACGGGTACCTCGGTACTCTCAAGGGTGCTGGCCTTAGAACCTTCTATGTTTAGCTGGGTTTGCTTTAAGTCCTCTCCTAAGTGTCCTTAATCTTTAAAATTCCAACCGCGACTTTCCCATAGAGTTGTGCGGAGCTCGCGTGTGTGTTCCCACACTGCACCTGTCCTCCGTGGGTCCCCTGTGTCACTACCTTGGGTGGTTCCTTGGGGTCTCAGTGATTCCACGTGCTCTAGACACTGTGTCTAGTCAAGTCGGGGTTGGTATACCACTTTCTTAATATATGGTTTGGCCTCCCCCTGGAGCCCACTGTGTATTGTGCTATTTACTGTCTTTCTAGTACTGTAATATTGTGTGTCTTGTTCTCTAATCTCATAAAGAGGTTAGTAGAGAGTGTTTAGTAATAAATACATATATTTTATATGTACCTGGTGTGGTTCTCCTTTCATTTGGTCATTCAAGAGGTTATATACTGGTAAAACAAGCTGCTTTACATTCCTTCAAGACTTAGCCTGAAGGCTGCTCTCCACAGCTACCACTAGGATAGCTTTCTATAAAGGTTGTCTTTAACCGAATCATCAATAAGGGTCGTTTGGACTGGTGCAAGGTGTCCACTTTAATTAGTGGACAGCATATACCAGGCCAACTTCTCACAATGAGCGGCAGCACATAATTCGCCATCAATCATTTGTGGAATGAAACAAAGGAATGAGTATGACAGAGTACAGGTAAATGTATTGCAAACAGTCCTTCTGCCCATCGACCCAAGTTATCAGATATATAAATGTTCTGTCTTCTAGGTTGGGGAGTGAACCCACCCATCCCTGTTCTCTAAATATGATTGTTAAAAGAAAAATGATACTGTATTGCAAAATTAGGTTGTGCCTCTGCATTCTCCTCGGAAATGTCCACTCTTCGGTGCCTGTCCGGACTGGTCCAGTAGGTAAGCAGGAGTGTTATTGAGCTCAGCTAGCTTTCGCCTTTCGTTCGTTCAGGAGACTAGAAGAAGGCCTGCGGATTGTAAAGGAGAAACTGTATTTTAGAGTCAAGGAGAAGGACAGAAGGAAGTTAAGAGGAGTGTATCAAGAAGACTCAGAGGCAGAACAAAAAAAACAAGAGGAGGACTCAGAGTTTCTCTTTTGCCACAAGTCCAACACAATCACACACAGCAGCATTTCACAAACGCACCTCTCTCTATTCCACATAGCTGAGTACTAGGCATCAGAATCTTGGTTTACCTTTGAACTGAAGTTGAGAACGTCTTGCTTATAGCTGTTGAAGAGGTAGTCCAGCAGCTCCCACCCTGAGTTCTTCCATCCTCTTCCTGACTCCTGACTCTGAGTAACACCATCCCAGACCAGTCATCATCATGACCCGAGCAAGATGGACGTGTTGTGCATTGCTGTTGAAGAACAAGTAGAGAAACAAAATTGCAGTATTTTGCATAGGTTTTTGTTTGTTAATTAAAGTTACTGTTCTAGCCTCTGAAGAACCAGTAAAAAGGAGAGGAACCTGCAGTTAAATCTGGCTAAGTGTGAAAGGTCCGATCACCTCCAGGGAAGAAAATGATTGTCCATCACTCAGGCCCCAAACATTGCAAATCAATAATCATCTCAAGAAATTTCCCGTATTACATTTCAACACACCCTCCCTCACTGCCAGCCTCCACATCAATCATCACTCACAGTCACTAGATAATCTGATCACTTATTGTTGCAATAGTAACCTGTTCAAATCCAAGCACGGTGATAAGTACATTTTCTCCACTCTAATGCAAGCATCAGATTGGAATTTGGCATTCTTGACAATCAAACGATTGTCTGGGGCAGCCATTCTAGCTGATGAAAGAAACAGAAGGATCATAGGAGTGGACCATACAGGTTAATTCATTTTCGCTAAGTAAGTTTATGAAGGCCAATCACCTCCAGGGAAAAAATTATCATCCATCACTCAGGCCCCAAACATCGCAAATCAATC
Organism: Calotriton arnoldi; assembly: GCA_963921515.1. Lineage (NCBI taxonomy): Eukaryota > Metazoa > Chordata > Amphibia > Caudata > Salamandridae > Calotriton > Calotriton arnoldi. Next base: position 45,320 of record CAWUFW010017724.1, on the reverse strand, counting down.
ATCTTGGGAAAGTTCCCACATTTCAGCTCAACACCCTCCCTCACTTTCTACCACCACATGAATCATCAATCATCATCATCATCATCATCATCATCACTCACACAATCAGTCACTCACCGTTGCAATAGTTGAAATTACCTCTTTCAATGCAAGCACGGGTAGTTTAGGTATTAGGTATTCAATAATCTTTGAAGCAGGAAGCACATTGGAATTTGGTATTGGCAGGCAGTCTTGTAGAGAATAAATGATCTTCTGGGGTAGACCTTCTAGTGCTAAGTGATGCAAAAAGGGATCATAAATAAGTGAAATTATCCTCAAGCATATCATTTATTAAACTGCTATCTCAACCATCCATGCAAGGCTATGACAAAGGGCCACACTAGCTGGATGCACAAAATGGTAGCCGTCAGCCATATAGTCACAACAACAACCAGCAAGAAGGCATGGCCACAGCAAAGAAGCCACATAGTCACAACAATAAGCAGGAGGCATGGACACAACATTGAACACATGCAGGCCTATGGCAAAAGCACACTGGCTACCTCCACAAAATGGCCACCGACCACATGGTCAAACAGCAAGTAAGGAGGCATGGCCACAACAAAGAAAAACACATGAAGGCCTATGGCAAAAGGGCAAAAAAAAATTACAACAACACATATCCGCCAAAGGCATAACCCCACCTATACAGTGTTTGCAGGAAAATTAAAACATTAAATATAACAAAAAAAAACACATTTTGTATTTAAATCCAATGCCATTCATGGCCTAAATGATGCTTCAATTCAACAGACACCACAGAAACAGTTGTTTAATGCACCCAGGATAGTACTGGGCCTACTGGCTGGAAAGCCCATTGGCAGACTAGGCCACACCGTGAATGTAATCAATATTGCAAATTTATTAAAAAACATGGAGAAAATGTAGTGAGCTGTGCAAAATATTTCCTTTATAAAAGAAGACAAATTACATGCAGAAAATAACTAGGCCTCTACTAAAACTGCAGGCGACCCATCACAATAAATTTTAAAAATTGATTAAAAGTGCAAATAAATCCAGGTGCATGCCCTAAATCAAAACACACAAGATGATGGACGGAATGCTGCACATTGGCAAACATTCACCCCCAGTCACAGATCTGGGTTTAATCCATCGTTATTTTGCTTCACCACGCCACCCCAGTTCAGACATAGCCATATGCAAATCAGTCTTGACCCTGTGCCTCATGGGAACAGTCCAGACCGAACTGCCAAGCCATGTTTTCCCTGGACCGAAATCAAGCATCCTAGGACCGGTTTCAGGCTATCAGCCTTCATCAGCCAGGATAGCTAAATCAAACACACAACACCCTTATACACCAGTTTTTCAACTTACTTGTGAAATCTCAAATGCAAAGTCCTTATATCCAATGGTATACATGCAGCAGACAAGGAGAGTGATCCTTCCAGCTCCAAATCCCAATGAAAAGTGATTAGGAGAGGGACAAAGCACTGGGAGGAGCCTGCTGGACAGGAACAGGAAGTTGGAGTCTCTGTGGCACTTCCTTCCGGTTTGAAGAAAAAAAAGGATTGGCGCAGTCGCAGCTGGAAGCCATGCGAGTGAGTGCGAAGTCTCGGGGGTGCTCACTAGCAGTGGGAGAAGTCTTGTGCATGCTCACAAGTGGCCCGAGAATCTTGATGCTCGCGATCGAGTGCCAAAACAAATGTCAAGCATGTGAACGGAAAAAAAACTTTGCTACATGCCAGAAAGGTATAATTCAGGAACTCCACTTTCCTCTGCAGAGTGCCCGAATTCTGCCAACTCTGCGAGCAGAGCAGAGTTTACCGCTCGGATCTACTCGTGGGGGAAACCCTAGTCAGCTTAGGGCCTTTCTGAATGTGCTGTGGCTGATAGATTTGTGGCGCAACCATAACCCCAGGGTGCGACAATTTACATATCTCTCTGCTGTCCATGACAGCTACTCCCGCTTGGACCACATTTTCACCCACTGAGTAAACGCGGGCCTCAGACCACTCCCGATGGAGGTACTGCTATTGGGCCCCGCCACAGGTGCTGTGTTGCATTGAAGAATAGATCCTTGGCACCTCAAAGACAAAAAGTTCATAGACAAGATAAGGACGCGGATGGATCAATACTTTCAGGAGAATGAGGGGACGGTTCACTCTGCCTGAGTCCTCTGGAAAGCCTTTAAGATAGTAATTTCGGGCATTGCTCAAGATTATGATAGGTGGGGAAAAGAAGAAACAGTGACTGAGATGCGATGAGCTAGAGAGGGAGATCAGACTACTGGAAGATCAGGTGCTACAGGGAGCAACATCCAGCTCATAACTGTGTCACCAACTCCACCTTAAGCATAAGGAGTTGAGGGACCTAGCTGAAAATAAAGACTAAGCACACGCGCTAGCAACACAATGCAGACTGTATGATGCTAGCGATAAAGCGAATAAACTAACAACCTGGCTCGAAAAGAGGGATAGGGGAAGAAATTGCGTTCTAGAAATACAAGATCAGAGTGCTTCCATCCACACTAAGGGGACTGACACAGCTGCGGCCTTTGCGGCCTACTATGAGACCGCATACATGCCCACTACTACCAGATCCAGGGATGACTATGCAGATCTTCTAAAGGAACTCTCCCTTCCTACTCTCTCTGCTGAAGACAGGGGGGAACTGGAACAGGACTTGATGGTAGACGAGATAGAGGGGTCTATCAGAGAATTACAGTCTGGGAAGGCTGCGGGCCTAAACGGCCTGCCAGTAGAGCTCTACAAAAGCTTAGAGGACAAGGTAGCAAAGTCCATGCTAAATATGTTTCTGGCCATCAGGGAGGAGGGTTGCTTGCCAGAGGACCATAAATTGGCAACCATCGTGGTTATCCCAAAACCAGGTAAACCGCCAGAGGCCTGCAGCCCACATACTCCCATATCAGTGTTAAATAAATAAGAGGCCAAGTTGCTGGTGAAAGCCTTGGTGAATAGACTAAAGGCAGTAATACCTTTGGTAATACATCCTGACCAATCAGGATTCATGCCTCATAGGAGCACCCAGCTAAATCTCCGGCGCATGTATGGGATGCTCCATATGACCGCTGCCCGATGGTCGGAAACTGCTATCATGCTTTTATTAGACGCTCAATTGGGATTTGATAGCACTGAGTGGACTTATTTATTTGATGCCTTGACTAAACTGGGGTTCAGCCCGCGGTTCTGTGCCTACATCAAGCTCCTCTATCGAGATCCGATGGCTAGAGTGAGGGACAATGGCACCGTGTCTCGTTCGCCCTGCATAAGGCTGCAAGGCAGGGATGACCACTGTCCTCAATGATATTCATGCTGGCGTTGGAGCCCCTGGTGGCCTGGATCCATCAGGACCAACTTGTATGGGGTATTGGATGGGGATTAGGAAGACCATGTTTCCCACTATGCTGATGACGTACTGCTATATACCACACAGCCCTACTCCACGATCAACACGCAACTACACATCTTTCAACTCTTTGGTGGTTATTCTGGATACCAGATTAACTGGGACAAGTCCCTGGACCTTCCCCTTGCTGGGGGCATCCCCGCCCTATCATCAAGGTGCACAGCCCTTACAATGAAAGATCGTTTCAAATACTTAGGCATCTACATAACGAGAGACACTGATACATTTTTGGCTAAAAACCTACTCTCTCAACTGTAATGATTTCAGAATGATGTGGCTCACCGGAGGAGGCTCCCTATGTCCCTGATGGGCAGGGCTGACCTCTTTAAGATGATGGCCCTCCTGCACTTGCTCAATACCCTGAAAAACACCCCCTCCATTATTGGCTACATATTTTCACCTGATATCTCAGCCCCAGTTGCTTTCTGGGAATAATCACTAAGAATTGTGGAAGTTAATGACTTATTAGCTTATTTAATAACTTCTTGTGTACATATTTTCACTAGATACCTCAGCCCGATCACCTTGCTGTCAATAACTGCTAAGAAGGTTATATACCTCCATTTAGTAATGCCTCAGTTTCTATTTACAATCAAGCCCAAGGGCGCCAATCATACAAAACTGTGTATAATGCATATTAATACTGAAACAGACTTTAATTTTGAGTAGTCGTTAAACAAAACAGCTAAGTCATGCAGCAAGAGGAAGGAGCTGAGAGATCAAAGATCAGCTGGGCTAACAGACGTAGGAACATGCCCTTCGGGCTGATGTGAGAAGTTTACCTACAAATTTGCATTATCTCAAGCCTTGAGTTCTCCAAAATTAGTTGTTTCTTTATTAATGCATGCAAAAGCCCTTGCAACTATATGAGCTCAGACTACCATTTTTATGAAAACCTTTTGCACTTGATTTAATGGACTGCAAGGTTGCTCTATAATAATCTCATTCACGGAGGCGGTGAACTTATCAGCTGGGGGAGTCCGTTTGCACAAGTGTCATGGAGGTTGCAGGATGGGCCTTTGGGTTCGGCCACAGGTGACCAATAAGATTTAGCTCCCCTGTCATATGTCTGCAATTAATCAGGGGTGCATGGGGTGGGTTGTGCATGGGTCAGGTCGTTCAGTCAAGGGTGCACTGATCAGTGAGTGAAGGATTGTGCCTGTATATGCATCATGATGATGCTAATCTCTCCTTTTAATTTTCTTTCATACTCAGTATCATCTAATTGAGTTATTTCTACTGAAGGCTGCATCCTAGATTGTCTCACCGAGAATAGAGTTGTACCTGGTCTAGGTGTTAAGGAAGGTAAGAACATGGGTGTCTCAGCATAGGGTTGGTGGACCAATGAGCCCAAACCAAGCAATTTTCTATAATAAAGTTCCTCCACAAACTGACTTCAAGAGAAATAACCAGTAAAATACCAATGGGGAGTTGTGGGGAAGGCACTGCCAGGCCCCATTTATAGTGCCATCTATAACATGGTCAGCAGGACATTTTGTAAATTATGATCCTTTGCTCCTACAGGCTAGACATTGGTGTAAAAGTTCTGGGGTTCATTCCTGTGGGGTCCATTTAACCCTGGTAATTGTGGCAGATACTACCACAACAGCATTCAAACTAGCAATTTCTTTCCTTCCACCATGGCCTGTGGCATCTCTGATACGCTACATATACCGAAGTATAACCCGAAAGAGCAGCAAAGTTGTTAGTTGTGGAAGACAGATGCTTATAATCCAACATTTGGGCTAGTGGCATCACTTTCCAATCACACAAGGATCATATAGTTCAAAATTACTGCACTAGGTAGTAATTTTAGATGGGTAATAGTGCTATGCGAGCATCAATTAACCAAACACATATACTCCTCAAGGGTTCATCCCAGTATAGTGAACATGTTATTTCAGTGATATGCCACCTCTCGTTAGTAAGTAGTCCTTCAGATTATGGCAGCTAAAACTCAGCATGTGGGGTTATATATATGCACAGATGTACAGAAAGCTTATGGAAGGGCTTTCTTCACATGGAAGACAAAATAGCCTATATACGTTTTTAGGAACTACACGACATGGCGCCGCCAACGTTGGTTTGGTACTTATTTAACGGTCAAATCTGAGTACTTTAGTTTTGCTATTCTCAGAGACCCCTACTCACATTTCGCCAGAGACGATTGGAGTGGGAAGGGAACTATCCGCCACAGCTGAGTCGGCATATCTTTGTATTGGCTGTAGGTTTATCAAGCTTGAAGGACAAATAGTTCCTATTGTGCATAAAACCTTATCTCAGTCTCTTTGAAAACGTTTTCCTTCTTCAAAGGAAGACTCCAGTTTGCCAGCACAACGTGCTGCAGCTGGGGAGGAAGAACAGGAAGGAGAAATTAACATTTCAGAAAATGTTAGAACTGTCCTTATTTTAAAACTAGCAGACTATGGAGTCACAGCTAGGGGTGGGACAGTAACATTTGTGATTGAGGCACATGACTCATATGGAACAGAGGTATTTTATTCATGGGTTAAATTCCCACAAGCAGATGCATAATCACATACATTTTATTCTTATACTGAGTATGAAACACAAGACGAATACTTTCCATATGAGGACATTGAAGTTCCGCTCACCTACCAGGAGCACCTAAACTGTTTTAAAGGTGCCCTCCCACACACAAAAGAAAGAGCAGCATAGTTGTTAGTTATAAACTTCTGGGCAGTTGTTATGCAGGCTGGCTCAGTGTAGCAGGCAGATAGGTCTCACCTGAGAAACTGGTAGGTGCACATTCTTAGGGTTTGATTAGAGGAACACCTTTGAGTCTCTGACAGGAAACCAGCAAATGGGCGTTTTATTACCGAGCTAATTGGCACGTTATACAGTCCTTGAGCATCATGTATGTGGAAGACAGATGCTTATAATCCAACATTTGGGCTAGGGGCATCACTTTCCAATCACACAAGGATCATATGGATCAAAATTACTGCACTAGGTAGTAATTTCAGATGGGTAATTGTGCTATGCTAGCATGAATTCACCAAACACATATACTCCTCAAGGGTTCATCCCAGTATAGTGAACAAGTTATTTCAGTGATATGCAACCTCTCGTTAATAAGTAGTCCTACAGACTATGGCAGCTAAGACTCAGCATGTGGGGTTATATATATGCACAGATGTACAGAAAGCTTATGAAAGGGCTTTCTTCACATGGAAGACAAAATATTCTAATACAAGGTTTCAAGCCACACGGGTGGATGTTTCTCATGAAAACTGATGGATTTTCCAAGTCTCACATAGCACAGAGCTCTTGAACATGATGGTACAGCAAAAAAGGGTGCAGGCTGTAGTGACCAGTTCAAGAGGTCAGCCTGGGGTATGTGGAAAAAATATTGAAAGCAGCACAATCATCATTTGATTTAAACTTCGTCCATTAACCCTGTGGCAGGGTTGTTATCGTGGGTGTCCATCTTCACTAAATAGCAACAGAGCCTTCAGGATTATTCAGAGTGAAGAAAGAGGAATTAGAGTGCTTTTAATGTTTGTAGGAGCGAATCAGTTACCATATGACCTGATATCTAAGGCTGCTTAACTCCCCCAAGGTATGGGGCAATGTATACCTCGAAAGATTAGGTATAGACAATATCTGTCCCAATAAGGAAGAGGGCCATGACACGATCCATTCAAAGGCAGTGTTGTACCTCACATACCAATGTAGACAGGGCTTGAGGCAGGGGTGAATGGAGGTGTTCAGAGCACCCCACTAAGTTGAGAGAGGGGTTTATGTACCCCTTGCCTTAGCTTGAGAGTGCCACCTTGGGCCCCAGGGCAGGTAAAACATCACATGGGCAGCTGTCCCACGGAGCAATCTCCATGTTTTTCCAAAGTAGCTGAATCTCATATCTTCTTTTAACCAGTAGGAATGCAGTGACAAGTTCCATACATTAGTTTTTAAATAGGTCTCTGGCAGCTCCTAATGACCTCTATTACACTGTGATGTCAGGAAAGATTAACAGTGGTTTACTGTTGGTTGCTTTAGAAATTTCACAAGGATGTGTCCTTGCTTATTGTGACATCACTGTCTCAAGTGTAATGCTGAAATCATAGGTTAACCAGTCCCCAATATATCATGAGGGCTTATGTTCCACGTGGGAAAGTACAGACCACCCAGCAGGTACCATTGTTATGTTTCATATAGGTACCCCAATATAGGCTCAGGTAGTCAACTAACCTTTCAACTATATTCTCCCCTACCATTACACTACATAACGGTTCTTGGAACTGACCTTTTACCTAGTTATGGTACTGCTTACAGGAAGTAGGGCTTTCCCTGAAAACTACCCTCATCCATTATCCATGAGGATTCTTGGAAACTAAGCAGGACTACCATCTCCTGCATTATAACTATGTATAAGGGTCATTCCTTCTGTCATCCTAAGTCGGACATGACACAGCAAGGTAGAACCCCTGAGGGTACCACTTTGGGTATATTAATACCATACCTTCCTGGGGTAGGTAGAGGAGAAAAGGACTTCCATGCTGACACACTGATGTGAGATGCTGAGGTTCCTGCATGCAGACTCTCCAGTTCGTAGTGGTCTGACACCCCTTGCGCGGTGTCCATCTCGAGACCAAGACGGTGTCCCACAGTCTCTCACTTTAGGTAATGGGGTTGACTTTATCCTAGAGGGATTCTTGGCTTAACACCTACATACATACTAGGTACACTTATGTACATCTAGTTAGGGTGGCATTATAGGAGTACACATTTTATTGTCATGTATTTTTATACCTGCCTGTATTTATCATTTTAGCACTATGGTAGAAATATACCATCCTTTTACTCTGTTGGTGCTTATAATCATTTAGATCTGTTCCTGTCTTATGGTTATTTCAGCACACCTATTTTACACTAGAATGTAGGTGGTTCAATAAATGCTTATTGAAAAACTTACCCACTGTTTATTCTGTGTATCTCTCTGAGACAATGTGAGCCAGAGTGACTGAGAGAAAAGTATTGCACTGTTTCCATGATCCCTGATGGGACAGAGTTGTCATGTTCGATAGTTGCCAAGAACTATTTTCTCCTTGGTAACAGGGGTTTCTAGTGGCACTGTGAGCTAGCTGGTATACAGGCGAACATACTCGGTTGGGGTGTCTGGAATCAGACTGACACCAATCCCACAGTCTATGTTGTCTAAACCGCAGATCCTATATAGGTTTTTAGGAACTACCCGACATGGCGCCGCCAACGTTGGTTTGGTACTTATTTAACGGTCAAATCTGAGTAGTTTAGTCGTGCTATTCTCAGAGACCCCTACTCACATTTCCCCAGAGAAGGCTGGAGTGGGAAGGGAACTATCCGCCACAGCTGAGTAGGCATATCCTATGTATTGGGTGTAGGTTTATCAAGCTTGAAGGACAAATAGTTCCTATTTTGCATAAAACCTTATCTCAGTCTCCTTGAAAACGTTTTCCTTTTTCAAAATAATGGCTGACGAAGACGCCAGTTTGCCAGCACAACGTGCTGCAGCTGGGTAGGAAGAACAGGAAGGGGAAATTAACATTTCAGAAAATTTTAGAACTGTCCTTACTTTAAAAACTAGCAGACTATGGAGTCACAGCTAGGGGTGGGACAGTAACATTTGTGATTGAGGCACACGACTCATATGGAACAGAGGTATTTTATTCATGGGTTAAATTCACAAGCAGATGCACAATCACATACATTTTATTCTTATACTGAGTATGAAACACCCGACGAATACTGTCCATATGAGGACATTGAAGTTCTGCTCACCTACCAGGAGCACATAAACTGGTTTTAAGGCGCCCTCCCACACACAAAAGAAAAAGTGAGACTCGGTCCACTCGGAAGAGATGGAGCGACTTGGCCAGTCCTAGCGGCCTATACACCACATCCAGACAATGACACAATGCCAGTAGCAGACTTACGTCTACTACATAAAGAAATAATAAAACTTTACAGAAACCTGACACAGTTTGTGATGAGGACACTCACACTGCAGCCAGGAAGGGCTACATCTACAGAACAGATTCAGGGATCTACAACTAAAATAACACCACAAACGCTACACGCCGCTATGGGTAAAATACCCACTAGACGGGAGCAAATGCCATTCTAGATAGCTAAGAAAATAACACAGTTAGAGGCAGTATTTCCACACACAAGCCCTCAAGAAAAACACAGAATGCTAACAATCTGCTTGCCGATGGGGATTGCTCCCCAGATATAGGATTGTACCTCTTGGGGTGCAGTTTTCGCTTCCATATATACCAGAGCTCATGGTATCCCTTCATTTGCCTTAATACCAGATGTATTAAGACAAATACAGAATGAGTATGGAGTAGAACCTGCTCTGAACTTACGGATGAAATTATTAGGTAATTTTGACCAGGTATCAGCTATTATATTAGAAAACATAAAAGGGGAGGAAGCAGCAGTGGCAATACGCCAACGCCTGAGGGATTTCACTCCTTTACAACAGGAACGTAAATTACCTAAAATTATTGAAGACACCTATGCTGAATTAGGTAGAGATAGTTTGGGAGCTAGAACAGCAACACCTCAACTCATGGGTGGGCCTGAAAAGGATAACATCAAGCAAGCACCTGATTCTTCCAAGAAGAAATGGGATAATAACAACAAAAAACAAAAGAATAGAGAGAACAGATCACAATCCAGGGGTGGGTCTCCTCAGCAGGAGCCCTCCGAAAGGAGGAACAACCTTAGGAATCGTGATAACATTAAAAAACCTGACAGGTATCAGAATACTGATACACGTTCCTCTCGTTCCTTTCAGGGTTCATCAAAAAACTCAGAGAGGGAAGGCCGGTCAGAACACAGACAAGAAGAGAAGACAAAGACCAGAGACAGGCAATGCGCTTCAGACTATACTTCCAAAAAAGAAGAAAAAACTAAATCTAAACCTCAATTTAAAAGAAGAAAGTAGCAGGTCTTAAAGTTAGGCATGCCCAGAATTCTGAGGACTCAACTTCTGAACAGGGAATGGGCTCTGGTGATGCTAGACAGCACAGCAGAAGCAACAATGGCTCGCCAGAGCCTGATGGAATTTCTGGTGACAGCCGAGTTGAATGAATGTATCACGGTGGAAACACCAGATACACGGGTAAGTGTCCCACAGAGGTTACTGAAATAACACTCCAAATGGGGGACAAACACAGAAAAATTAAAGGTCTCTTTTAGGAGAACCTGACTTATGGATATGACATCCTTTTAGCTGAAAAAGAATGGCCACCTGCAATTGTCATGGATTGCCCAAAGGGAGAAACGGTAATTTTACCTGCTTTTTCCAACCTTGTTCCATATATTTAAAACATACATACTCGCAGGAGTGGGTGGTAGCACTTGCTCCAGCATTATATCGCAATCATGTTGGGTGGGATGCTGAGTCACCTCACCATACAATCCCAGTAAAAACTACTCCATCTCCACTGAGACAATACTCAATAAAACAAGAAGCAAAAAACAGGTCAGGGAGATCTTAGATCAACTTGAATACTGGGGAGTAATTGAAACTTGCACCTCCTCAATGAATAATCCTTTGCTCCCCGTAATGAAAACCGATAACTCATACCGTCTAGTTTTAGACTACAGACATCTGAACAAATGCACTAAAACATTTTCAGTACAGAATGCACGCAGTGCCGCATTAATGAACTACATTGTGTGAAACAAATGCAAAACCACATTCAATATCTCAAATGGATTTTTCTGCCAAAATATTGCACCTGAGAGCAAATATTTAACAGCATTCTGAGCGCTCGGTTCTCAGGGTCAATTTTGTCGACTCCCTCAAGGGTATAAGAATAGCCTTGGGTTGTTCTCGGCATGGGTGACAGAGTTACTTCAGAATTTGGACGAAGAGGCATTGTCCTATGTAGATGATATTTATCTGATGGATGATGATTTAAAGGAACACTTGACCAGGGTGAGCAACATAATTTTGGGGTTCACCTCTGCTGGCTACAAATTTAACTTTAAAAAATCAAAAATAGCCCACCTCCATGTCCTATTTTTGGGATATGAGCTTGCAAGTGAAGGGAAAAGCCTGGCAGCTAACTTTTTAGAAAAGTGTGCGCTGCTCCAACCTCCTAAATCGCAGAAAAATCTACAATCCTTATTGGGATTCTTAAATTTTGGCAGAACATACATTTTGGATTACGCAGAAAAAGTAAAACCTTTCTATGATTTAATAAGACCTGATTTTTCAGATTGGCATTGGACACAGGAACACGCAGAAATCCTTCTTTCCCTACAAGCTGACATGATAGCATCAAAACATTTGCAGACATGCGTGAATGTCCGCAACATGGTGATCTGTGTTATAGCGGGTCAATCTGGGTATACCTTCAATAAAGACGAAACAGTACCCATAGCATACAAATAACACTTGTACACAAACACTGAAATGCATTTTGCTTCTACAGAAAAAATTCTGACAGCAGTACAGACCACTGTAGCGAGAGAAAGAGCACTGGCTCAGGGGAAACGAATAATTTTCGTAACTCCAGTACCAGCCTTAGAGGCTATTACAAAGGCTAGCATTCCTAATGCTAAAGCCTTACATCCAAAATGGATAAAATGGGCTAATTCTCTCACTGCAACAGATGTAGAATACAGATATGACTCTACACTTAAAACACAAGCATTTCTGCAATATGAAGAAGAATATCCTCTCCCGAATGAAATAATGCCTCTAGATCAGTGCGAATACATTATTTACACTGACGATTCCCTCGCGACCTTCTTCCACCGCAAGATCGCCGACATCCACGACAGCTTCAACACCCAGACAGCCCCAACCAAGATCGATGCACCAGACCCGCCGCACACCATCGACCACGACCCCCTGCCAGCCTGGGCCAGCGTGAACATCGATGACACCATCAAGACCATGAGCACAATACACTCCAGCTCCCCGTCAGACCCTTTCCCGCACCACATCTTCAACAAAGCCAGCAGCTCCATCGCACCCCACCTGTGCAACGTCATCAATCTCTCCTTCGAGACCGCAACCTTCCCAGAGAGCTGGAAACACGCAGAGATCAATGCCCTACTCAAAAAACCCGAGGCGGACCCGAGAGACCTCAAGAACTTCCGGCCCATCTCCCTGCTTCCGTTCCCAGCCAAGGTCATCGAGAAGATCGTCAACAAACAGCTAACCCGATACCTCGAAGAAAACAGCATCCTGGACCCATCCCAATCAGGGTTCCGCAGCAACCACAGCACTGAGACTGCCCTCATCGCCGCCACCGACGACATCAGGATCCTGCTGGACAACGGTGAGACTGCAGCCCTCATCCTCCTGGACCTCTCCGCCGCCTTCGACACTGTCTGCCACCGCATTCTACGCGCACGCATCCACGACGCAGGGATCCGAGACAAGGCCCTGGAATGGGCCACCTCCTTCCTTGCCGGCAGAACCCAGAGAGTCCGCCTCCCACCATTCCGATCCGAAGCCTCCGAGATCATCTGCGGTGTACCCCAGGGATCATCCCTCAGCCCAACACTGTTCAACATCTACATGGCCCCGCTCGCACGCATCGCCAGACAGCACGACCTCAACATAATCTCCTACGCCGACGACACTCAACTGATCCTCTCCCTCACCAAGGACCCCTCGCCGCCAAATCCAACCTCCATGAAGGAATGAAGGCCGTCGCCGATTGGATGAAGATCAGCCGACTAAAACTGAACACGGACAAGACAGAGGTCCTCATCCTCGGCTCCAACCCCTCAGCCTGGGACGACTCCTGGTGGCCAACGACACTGGGAGCAGCCCCGACACCCACCGACCACGCACGCAACCTGGGAGTCATCCTCGACTCAACGCTCTCCATGGCCAAGCAAGTCAACGCAGTCTCCTCCTCCTGCTTCAACACCCTCCGCATGCTTCGCAAGATCTACAGGTGGATCCCGACAGATACAAGAAGAACAGTCACCCAGGCCCTCGTCAGTAGCAGACTTGACAATGGGAACGCCCTCTACGCGGAGCCCCGGCCAAGCTCATCAAGCGACTGCAACGCATACAAAACGCCTCCGCACGCCTGATCCTCGATGTACCACGCCACAGCCACATCACCCCCACCTGAGGAACCTGCACTGGCTCCCCGTCGACAGGAGAATCTCCTTCAAACTCCTCATCCACGCACACAAGGCACTCCACAAGACTGGCCCAGCCTACCTCAACAGACGACTCCTCTTCTACGTCCCCAACCGCCAGCTCCGCTCCGCCGACCTCTCCCTCGCCACCGTCCCTCGCATTCGAAGAACAACCACCGGCGGCAGATCCTTCTCCCACCTCGCCACCAAGACCTGGAACACCCTTCCACTAAGCCTACGACAGACCCAAGACCTGCTGACCTTCAGGAGGCTACTCAAGACCTGGTTGTTCGATAACCCTGGGCGAAGTGCTACGCTACGCTCGCGTAGTTTGCGAAGTTTGCGCTACTTCGCACAACGCGAATTGCACGTAGCACAGTGCGAACACGCGTAGCGTAGCGTAGCGTAGTGCCGCGGTCATTTTGCTTGCTCGCGGTCCTCAACGTCAAGTTGGCGACCGCGAGCAAGCAAAATGACATCCCGGCGAGACTTTTTCCTCGTTCGCGATCAGCAACATCAAGTTGCCGATCGCGAGCGTGGAAAATAAACCTCCGGCGAGATTCTCAACGCGGGAGGTCAGGTTTCTCATTGCGAGTGGTCGCGTATGCTTGCGACCGCTCGCGATGAGAAACTACCAGTCCGCGTTGAAAGCTGCCGCTCGAGTAAAAATCTACTCGAGCGGCAGTAAAAGACAGCTCGCACTGTGCAAGTTGCCGTTTTCAATGATTGCACAGTGCGGACAAGCATCCGGCACTGTGCAATCATTGCGAACAGTGCGCTACGCAGTTCGCGTAGTGCTACGCGAAGCTTGCGTAGCGCGAACTGCACTTTGCGTAGCTTCGCGAAGCATTACTTCGCGAACTACGCCCACCCTTATTGTTCGACCAGTAGCAGCACCCCCCCTCTTTTTTTCTCCCCAGCGCCTTGAGACCCTCGCGGGTAAGTAGTGCACTCTACAAATTCTGTGATTGATTGATTGACGGATCTGCTCAGCTGGCCCTAGGAAGTACATAGCAATACAGCGCCTTGTGTGCGATTGTGAAGGGGTGTATGCGGGAAGGCAAGTTCCATCCTAGCAGTACGAAGACACAGTCTCTAGGAGACTGCACAGCACAGCTGGCAGAACTAAAAGCCCTGTTACTGGCACTAATAAATACGGATCGAGAATTCCCCACAGTGATAGTGTGCGGTTCTTTTTACTGTGTCCAGTCATACAATGAATATCTTCACTACTGGGGTCAAAATGGGTTTAAAGACTCAAAAGGTGGCACAATTAAGCATAGAATGCTATGGGAACAGGTAGCTGAGTTGAAAAATGAACTACCAAGAGCTCTTGTGATGCACACGCTGAGTCATCAACGTGATGCTGTTCACGTTGAAGGGAATTCATTGGCCAATGAAGCCACAATGGGGCCAGTATGAATTGCTGCCATAGCTGCGATCACTCGTTCAAAAACGAGAATAGACGGACAGATAATGGGAGCTGTCATTGCTTCACGCAAAAACAGCCCAGCCTTACCAAAAGGTTTTCCACTCAAGTACTCCTACAAGTTACATGCAAATAACATGCCGTATGCTCAAATTCCAGGAGTGGGGAATAGAGTCATACCAAACATGGATCGCAGATTAGGTTTAATTCTAGCTGCACACGAGGGTCTGGGTTCTGCACACGCAGGAGTTACAGCAACAGTTTCTTTACCAAAGCAATGCTATTGGTGGCCAGGGTTAACTAAACAGACAAAGAATTTTGTCCTAAATTGTGACATCTGTCAGCAGATAAAGGGTTCTACCGTAGCACGTACAGCGCAGGCACCATTACTAATATCAGATAGACCACTCGCTTGTGTCTATTTGGACCACGGCGGCCCCCTACAATCGGGAGGGCTTACAAGTATATCTTGGTGGCAGTGGATTCATGCTCTAGATTCCTATGGGTATGGCCTCAGCGCTCGGCTGACGTTCGAACTGTTATAAAAGATTTGCGAGTCTTTATAGGGACATATGCAGTTGGCACATTACATTCTGACCGTGACCCCGCGTTTAGCCATAGGGCTTACAAGGAAGCCATGGGAAGTTTGGGTGTTGCATTGCGGTACTCCTCTCAGTACCATCCTTAGGGAAATTCAGTTGTGGAGAGGAAAAACTGAGACCTAAGCAATCTTTAACAGCAAGAGTATTAGGTTCAGGTGGTAGTTGGGTCAATCACTTACACAGGGTCCAAAGAGCCCATAACAATATGCCAAGAAGTTCCCTAGGAGGTGTCACTCCTTACAAGGTCCTATTTGGGACGAGAACGTGGGTACCTGATCTCGATTGTGAAAGCACAGTGGAGGATGAAAAACCCTTTGACATCAATAAATGTTTGGCTGTTTTACAGGATCTCAATGAATTCCGGGCACTACAAAGCAACGTGCAAGTAAAACGCACCGCCACTGGGGAAGTCAAATCAGTCACGTCAAGACCTGCTTGGATCCCAAAAGTCGGGGATCTGGTCAGAGAAAAGATTGTGGACAAGAAAGAATTTGGGCCATCATACAGAAAGTCGGTCCCTGTCTTGGCTGTCCAAGGAACAAGAACAGTACTTCTTCTGCCTATTGCCGGCAAAAAAGAAAAGAGATTCATCTCCATTGATCTGATCAAACCACACTATGCGGCTGATACTGAATAGTAGGCCTCATGGGCTCCTGGGTAGCTGACTCTCTCCTCTCGCTACCATACGGGAAGTTCAGACAGAAAGACTCATAACATTTGAAGAGTCATCAATACAAAATGATGGAATTTCCAACAATGAAATGGAACTCGTTCCTCTTGAAACAGAACTTCAAAACACAAATGAAAGACAAATTTCAATTCGGCCTACCACCGATATCTACATCAATATGCCTCTACAAGAGACGTCTGCCAGTTCAACAAAACCTGCTGAGCTACCAAAGATAGATCGAACTGCATCTTGCTACTTCATCGATTTTGATACCTTCTCTCTGGATCCCAGTGAACCTGAAACAACGCCAGCTCCAATTTCCCGTAAGCAACAACTTCATGAATTCTACACTTATCTGAAAAAGACTTACCTAGTATCACCTAGGCTCCAGCTCTGGATAATAACTGGAATACTGTTTTTTCTGTGCTGCACTGGCCTAGTGACTGTCTTTTGCTTACTCATGAATGGAAACTTTCTTCCAGAACGCTCTGCAATATCAAATGCGAACTTGGTCCTGAAACCTCATACATCTTCTCATCGGTAAAAAAGAGATCTGTCCTTCGTGAACATTACAGCTGTTCCAATTCCTGATGGTATAGTTTGGGACAAGGTGATTATGATGTATTTGGTCCCACTGAACTTTTGAAAATACCACATGTATTTAAAATTTCTCTAAACGATTTCATTACCTCCAGTACATTTTCTGACGATTGAGATTTTGAAACTGTAAATAATATGTTGTCTGATTTAGAACTATCCGCTACATTTTCAAGCATTGAAATGTTAGAAGATACATCAGACTATAACACTATGTACTGTTACCATCATTATGGTCATCACTTTTTACACAAATCCAGTATCCCACGTAATGTTTTCGCATACCACCAATGGGAATATTGCCCGACACAAACAAAAGGGAGTCCCAAAACATTTGCACAGAAATGTTCTTACTTTTCAGGGTTGAACACTTCTGACCCGACCTCATATTATTATAAGGTTGCATCTACAACTGCACAGAAAAATATGCTAGCTAACACCAAACAGATTTATTCTGCATCCTTTATTTCTCAACTGTCTGAACAGGGTTTTGACTTATGGAAGGACACTATAGACATAAAATCGGTCTGGGGTTCAAAGGAATGTCAGTTTCAGGGAACAGAAGCACTATTTAGAGCATGCCTCATTCCACAGCAGATAATATTTCTGAATGAAACTGTGCAACAGACTTCCTGTCTTGGACTAGCCAAGAACAAGGATTTGAACACACCTCAGAATCCCACACTAACACACATGCATATTACATCACATGGAGGGGATACAATAGATGACATCATGCAGTACAATACTTCAGACCCCAATTGGAAGGGATGGTTAGTTTGGCCCACAGACACAAACAAATGTCAATCAAGATTCAGGGGTACAACCGAAGAGTTTAGTATCCATAGGACAGACCAACACTGTGTACAAAGAGAACATTCGGGGGTGGTGACATCATACAGTGTTGGGAAGTTATGCCTCGATTGGCTAAAAACCTCGACACTGTCCCAGGTGAAACAGCACTTATCCTTACTCTCAGATGAGGTGGATCTAGGGATTTTTTATTAGGTCCCCGAAAGCCATGTGAGAAACGTTTCTTATACGCTGTCTATAATGCAATCTGGAAAATCTCTCAACAAGAAGCCTCAGAGAGACTTTGGGAAATCGATAGGATTAACCTAGAGAAAGCGTTAGCTGTAGTTGACAATGGTACGACTACATTAACATCCAGGATTTATTCACTGGGCAACATTGTATCTTCTGCTATAGATATACTAGAACAGGACTTGTCCATACTAAAACACGAACAAACTCAACTATATTCTATTATGTTTTTAAGCTGGACGCTGCAATCATTGCGTGCTAGTTATGTGCCTTGGCGATTTATCAACAGTACGTCCTTGTTCTCTGCATACAGTCTAACTGAAAAACAGATAACTATAGCACAAAGGGGAGCAAAATATACAATGCTGCGTATTGAAAAACTGGACCAATTACCTTTCACTGTGGCAGAGTCACCATCCACAGAATGGTTAGTCCATTGCCATATAACAATACCGGTCACAACTTTCTAGTTTCAGTATTGCCTAGAACAACAACAGGCGGGCAGATGTGAAGCGATAGGTAGGAAATTCATCAAGGAATCTTGGGAATTGGCATACAGATTTTTATGCAGGAGTGGGGACATGGAAGTTTTTCTAAGCGGTACAAACTGCGAGAACGCTTCAAGTGGATCTCTCAAATGCCAGGATATCATGCTTCACGGGGACTGTAATGGTACAGTTGCTAACTTATCCTGTCACTTGAAAGGGTACCCAGCTGCCATCCTGTGTTCAAGTTACTTTCAAATGGGAGTTACTTGATGCTGAATGATCAAGGTTGTTGTGGGATGCTCCAGGGCATCGCATATCTTGTCACTGTAAGCTCCAGGGTTACTTGCTGTATGCAAGTATTGTTTCCACCAACCCACACAGTCAGGGAGGCACCGTTATGGCCTTCGTTGAATGTTTCCTTTATACGGTTTGATACTCTGAGTCGAATGAAAGCCATGCTTTTACAGAAAACCGTGCCCTTAATCTCCGCCCGAGAGACTTATGATCTTCAGGTCGCTAGGTCCTCAGCTGAGATGCTGGCACTAGTACAAACAAACTGCCCTTTCCATTTCACAGAAATGGTACACCGTATCTTTAACATGTCTGATATGACAGGTATAGTACACCTATTTAAGGCCATAGGTTCTGGACTGCTAAGCACCTTTCAGACAATCGTCAGAGTTATTCCCAACTTCATACACCGTGTTTGGAAGCATTTTTGAAGGGCTTCCGCTGATCCTGTTCCTCATAGCAGGTATCCTGATTGTCATTTTTATGCTACGCAATGGACATCCCAGTCACCAAGGAGATGGAAAAAACGCTCTTGGAGTGCTGATACCGTGATCGCATGGTACTCCATCTGGGCACACCTCGCCTTTCGCAAACTAAGTGAATCTTGGTTCCTATCATTTAGACCAGTCTGGATCGACTGTATTCTGCCTGTCCTCCGATGTCTGTTCTGCGGACAAGAATGCGTTTTGGATCTCTGTCTAACACTTCCATCAGTTGCACCACCGGACGTTGATGCTTTACTGGACCCGATAACGGCCCATGTTCTGCTGTATTCCAATGTTGATGTCTGCATTCTTAGAGCCACCACAGGATGCTTGAGCTCATGCTGGAATGGATACCTGCTCCTCAACAAATACTCAGACCTTGAATGTCACACAGGCATCCCCAGCAGCGGCTTTGAAGAATACGGAGGAACATCTGTGCTCAATTGACCTGATCTGCGAGGTGTTGCAGGGACCATCATCTGCGATTGCAGGCAACAGTGATGTTACATCTCCCAGCCAGGACACATAAACATTTGGCTCATCGTGTGTTGGGAAAAGTTCAGCTTTTTGAAAAACAACCAAATTTGGGATTTTTATACAATAGACACTTTTCTCTGAGCTGCATGGCTTTCAGTGTCTCATAGGTGTTCGAACTATATATACACACATATTCTAGAAAATACTTCTATCGCTTACAATATTATCTTAGCATTTTGAAGAATTTTTTACATTTTCAGATGCTGTTTTTATGGATTTATTAAATTCTTTGCTGCGTACAAACGCCTACAAATGTGTTAGAATTTTTAGTATGTCGTTCAGTCGGATGAGGAGTGGGTGTTATGTTTCATATAGGTACCCCACTATAGGCTCAGGTAGTCACCTAACCTTTCACCTATATTCTCCCCTACCATTACACTACATATCGGTTCTTGGAACTGACCGTTTACCTAGTTATGGTACTGCTTACAGGAAGTAGGGCTTTCCCTGAAAACTACCCTCATCCATTATGCATGAGGATTCTTGGAAACTCAGCAGGACTACCATCTCCTGCATTATAACTATGTATAAGGGTCATTCCTTCCGTCATCCTAAGTCCGACATGACACAGCAAGGTAGAACCCCTGAGGGTACCACTTTGGGTATATAAACACCATATCTTGCTGGGGTAGGCAGAGGAGAAAAGGACTTCCATGCTGACATACTGACACGAGACGCTGAGGTTCCTGCACGCAGACACTCCAGCTCGCAGTGCTCTGACATCCCTTGCGGGGTGTCCATCTCGAGACCAAGATGGGGTGCCACAGTCTCTCACTTCAGGTAATGGGGTTGACTTTATACTAGAGGGATTCTTGGCTTTACACCTACATACATGCTAGGTACACTTAGGTACACCTAGTTAGGGTGGCATCATAGGAGTATGCATTTTATTGTCATGTATATTTATACCTGCCTGTATTCATCGTTTTAGCACTATGGTAGAAATATACCATCCTTTTACTCTGTTGGTGCTTATAATCATTTAGTTCTGTTTCTGTCTTATGGTTGTTTCAGCACACCTATTTTACACTAGAATGACGCTGGTTCAATAAATGCTTATTGAAAAACGTCCCCACCATTTATTCTGTGTATCTCTCTGTGACAAAGTGAGCACGAGTGACTGAGCGAAAAGTATTGCACTGTTTCCACGATCCCTGATGGGACAGAGTTGTCATGTTCGAAAGTTGCCAACAACTATTCTCTCCTTGGTAAGAGGGGTTTCTAGTGGCACTGTGAGCTAGCTGGTATACAGGCGAACATACTCGGTGGGGGTGTCTGGAATCAGTCTGGACACTAATCCCACAGTCTATGTTGTCTGAATGTGCAGATCCTATATAGGTTTGTAGGAACTGCACGACACCATTCTTTTGGGTTAATTAGGATGGGTGGAAGAATATCAGACCCACAGCTTCATCCAAGTCAGGGAAGGGTGCTGGAATTGAAGTAGCAGATATACTCATAGTGGGGGACTCCCTTTGCATGAGGACCAGAAGGTCAAAGACGGATCCGCTGGGGAAAAGGACATGGGTGAACCTTTGCTCTGCTCCGGACACCCCTTATTGCCCAGTGGCCCTGACACAGGTATTCCTGCATTTCTCCCACATGGCAGATCTGTCAAACTGTTGGTATATGTTGATGGGTCACCACTTACTCGTTTTCAGTTCACTTGATAATGCAAGTGCTCTTTGGCACTGCTGGTTGAGGAATCTTCTCAGTTCAGTTCCCACTCACTTCGCATTGGGGAAGCCACCACTGCAGCAGGACTGGGCTAATTGGTGGAGGCCGTGAAGAGGGTAGGAAGGTGGAAGTCAGCATGTTTTGAGCACTATGTGCTGCCTCATCTGGTCTATTCAGGATTGTGGGGCATCTAGGCCCACTAGCTCTAAGTAACACCTTCATTTTCTGTACATGTGTGCTGGTGTGGTCATTCATTTATTTGCAGAGTAGCTCAACAACTTCGCTGCTCAACACTCAAGATTTGGATGCAGGTTTATGCATCGCTGAGTGGGTGTTGGTGGGTTTAAGTTACACAACCTTAAAGTTAAGCTCCAATGCTCTTCTTCTCATTCCCCCTAACTTCAAGAAGAAATCATCCCAGGCTCGCTCCTTCTCAGGTAATGATCCGAAGATCAGGAACTCGCTACCCAAAGTCCTCCGCTGCAATTCCTCCTTTCCCTCCATCAAACGTGACCTCAAATCTCTACTCCTCAACAACTACCTCAACATACACACTAACTGTTCTACATTTACCTCATTGATTAATGCCTTGTAGATGGTCTAATGACTTGCTGAATCACTTTTTTATCCCTGATGATGTCTCCCCCCATGTGCCCCATGTTTATACTTTGTGACTTTATAACCACATAGTGCTGTACCATTTTATGACTTTGACATTATGACAACATTCTTAATGCCTTCTAGATGATCTGATGACATGCTGTATCGCCTTTTATCCCTGATGATGTTCTCCCACATGTGCCCTATTTGTATACTTTGTGACTTTATAACCACATAGTGCTGTACCGTCTTATGACTTTGACATTATGACGACCTTCTAGTACCTCTTGTAAGCGTATCATCGTATTCCTTTAACCTGTAAAGCACTCTGATACTCCCGGGTCCAGCTAGCACTATATAGAACTCAAAAATATATAAATAACCACCTTTGGCAGACCTTGGAGGGGGGTGCTTGCCCATCCCAGACATCCTCGTCATCCAATGCCGGGGCCATTGATATGGTCCCGCTGGGGAGGCGTGGGGTGAGAGAAGCTCTATTCTTAACCATTTCAAGAGTAAGAAATCGTTTGCCGGCAACAGCAATCTTGTGGTCTGAGGTAATTCCACAGTCAGCCTGGTCTGAGGGAGCTCCAGTCAGGGCTACGAATCAGTTGGTGATAAAACTGACCCATTCAGTACAAGAATTCTGGCGGGCTCCACTATGCGCAAGGTTCAGCACAATTTACTCCAGTTAACCAGTGTGGAGTCATTCCACCATGAAAGCCATTCACTTGTCCTCCATAGGGCAGGAGCTCTTCATTCAGACTATTATGGGGGCTATTGCAGACCTCAGCCAGCATCTTTGAGGGGGAGGGAGAGTGCGTCAGTAAGCACCTCACCCTGTGGCGGTGTCCCTGGCAGACAATAAAGGGGAATACACAAGAAGTCTGAATCTGGGACTAGACTGACCCCTTGACGGAGTATGATTTGTGTGGTCACCAGGCAGGCAGAAGAGGGAACTGACCTGCCGGTGCTCCTGAACTCTCCTGCCCTACCCCGCCAAGCCTGGTTTGGAACTTTGGGGATTACGGCTATGTTCAGGTACCCTGGTGGACCGGTGCACTGGATTTGAGTTTGCAGTATCCCACGGAGTTGAACAAAAGTGGCAATTTGGTCCAATGATTTCCTGTCAAATGGTTTTTGAATGGTGTATGGAAGCCCGGGTGAAACCTGGGGGTCTGTTGCAAGTTGAGGCCTTCTGGCCCAATGTGCACAGCGGATCACTCAGCAATGTCTGTGCTGTGGGAAATAACAATTTGAATCAAGTCTCTTTTTCTTGAGTCTTGCAGCAAGAGAGTGTTGGGACTGGCTGGGGGTGAGATGCACGCTGTGCGCATACTTTGATGTTTGTCACATACTAACATTTATGTTCATTGCTCATGCACTATTTATGGAAGGAAATACAGTATTTTCCTATCCTTAGAGGTGTGGCTGAGCTGGAGAAGCAGCCACGGCTTGATGGTGGGCACAATGATGAACATAAAATTTCACCCATGGACACTAGCTGAGTGGTCATGGTGGAAAGATTACATATCTCATTGACATTTGAGGGGGCAATGGCTCTACTGGTGTCTGCAAATCCAGATCTTGTCATGCAGTAGCAGCTGTGCTAAGATAATCCACTTATTGGACCAATGACATGAAAAAGAGTGGGGCATGCGTGCATAATGGACCCACCCAATATGGGTCATGATTCATCTGACTGACTCCGGTGACGTCTGCTGATGACAACAATTTGATCTGAGATGCCGCCGTCACTTACAGACTATTGACCCTCAAAATATCGTGGTCAAAAATATTGTGACCAAAATATCGAGGTAAAACATTTTGTCATCCTATACTTATGATGGTGAGTACAAAAATATTGGAAAAAATATTGATGTAATTAATATCGTTGTATTAAATATCGTTTTTTAAATGTATATTAAATAAGAATTTTTAAATATATCAAATAATAATAAAAAAATAAAATAATATAGATGTCATATATATTTGAGCAAATATAACAAATAAACTTCATTTAAAAAAAGTTAAACACAAATAATAATTAATATATATATTAAAATCTACTTAAAAAACAATTATTAAACCAATAATTTTAATTTATATTATAATTTCAATCTTTGTTAAATAATATAAAAATATAACAAATGTATATATATATATGTATATATATATACATCAATAACAAAAATCTTTAAAAAAACAAACCGTTCTAATTAAATTAAGTAAAAATTATTTTACATATTAAAAACATTAATAATTAAAAACAGTATACTTTTAAATAAACAAAAACTTAATAATATAAATTATAACAATATAAAATACATTTTAAAATATAAAATTCTATAAGTATAATATTCCCACGACAATTTATACAAAACAACACAAATTATCATAGGAAATATATAAAAAGTACTACTCCCACTTCATGGAGCAAAAAAATAATAAAACTGGGCAAAATTTACAAATCTCCCTCCAGTAAGGCAACAGTAGGGTAATTGTTTGATTGCGGAGGGGTAAAATTTACTATTCCCACTCCAGTGAGTACAACAGTAGGGAAAGTGTTGGAAAGCAATGGGGTGAAATGTACTATTCCCACACCAGTCATTACAACAGTAGGGAAACTGTTGGTTAGAGGAGGGGTAAAATTTACTATTCCCACTCTAATGAGTGAAACAGTACGGAAACTATTGGATAGCGGAGGGGTAACATTTAGGGGCATATTCTCAAGGAACTATCGACGAGTTAACGGCACTTTATCTCAGCCAAAGTTGCGATAAAATTATCGCCCCATTCACAAGCTGGTGCTAACAGCCGATAACACCAGTTTACCTGCGACAGCAGCCACAAAAAACATCGCCAAAGATGACCCCGGCAACTATTGCTAATGAGATGCAGAGTAGGCATTCCCGAGCAAAAATCCGCGACAACACCACACCTCAACATTCCCAATGACCAGCCACATCGGCGATAAGATCTCAAAACATGCGATAAGGCGCGTTAGCAGCATGAATCTAACACCTGCTCTTGCCTGGTGCAAAGTTGGACGACAACCTGCACCACCAAAGGGAGCCCAGCCCAGAGCCACACATGAAGAACAACAGATGCCATGGAGCCACTGACCATGCATCCCGGAGCCCCTAGAGGGCAACAACACCCACCGCCACCACCCCCAGGACCCCCCACCCCGGGCCCCACTCCGGGCACCACCCACCCACCCCCGGGCAAAGATATGTCACATCAACGTTACGAAATCATAAACAAAACAATGTGCCTGATGTTGCACAATTACAACACCTAACATACATGTGTTGTCAGAAAAATGAGAATCATACATTCATCTCAGAATTTGCAAATAATTTGTTCCATTCAGAATAAACACAAAACAACTATTTTGAAGAGTCATGGCGGGTCCTCTCAGGACAATCTGTAAGTCACAGCCTGCAAAAAAAAATCCAGATAAGAGGGTGTGCCATGCACTCATCAAAGGACAGAGAGAGCGAGCAAAAGAGAGAGAGAGAGGGAGATAGA
This sequence comes from Calotriton arnoldi, assembly GCA_963921515.1. Classification (NCBI taxonomy): domain Eukaryota; kingdom Metazoa; phylum Chordata; class Amphibia; order Caudata; family Salamandridae; genus Calotriton; species Calotriton arnoldi. Next base: position 19,812 of record CAWUFW010017724.1, on the reverse strand, counting down.
GAGAGTGAGAGTAAGAGTAAGAGAGGGAGAGGGAGAGAGAGAAAGAGAGAGAAAGAGAGAGATTGTACAAGGAGCGCAAGGCCAATCGGGCTCTTGGCTCATACATGCCAACTGTTGTGTGTGTATCGCCATTGGTGCACACTAAGTCAAAGGCCTGGCATCAATTGCAACGTGAAGGCCACATCACATTTCAAATATGCAAGCAGTAGTCAGACTAACATTAGGAATGAAAGCTCCTTTGTCTCAATGCACAAGGCTGAAGGACATCTGAACCCCTGACCTTGGTCTTGAATGCGGCTGGCACTCCCTGCGAGAGATACCATACCAGATCTTGATGACTCCCACACAACGAACTGCGCGAATGAAAGACCAACGTGTCCACTCCCCACACACACTTGTCCCTGCTTGAGGTACACCTGCATGGGATGCTCCTGATACATAACTAAAAAACAACCCATGAGCCCAAACGTTGCACACAAATACGACTCATTGCTCCGAGCAGTGGCATATCATTCACATAACTGCCGCCTGTCAGAAGAGTGCCGGTGCTACGAGACCAACAAAGGCAATGGCTGGCAATCCCGGGCACATGCACAACCCCTGTCACGTGGAACTGTACCGTGCACGAATGCTGCATCTGTTGGGATCACTGCCACTGGCAGTGTTGCGCATCAGTTACCGTCTGAGTTTCCGTCTTGCGTACATCACCTGAGTCCAGCCCTGGTTCCACTGTCGATCATGCACATTCGAGTGGCCCATGGATGTCTGCCTATCCAACACCACGGTAGCTGAACTGGATTATGACACGTGTGTGCACCCCCTGTTGGCCCACGAACAGGAGTGTAACCATGATACCCGTGCATGGGATGCCCTGATATTTGGCGTATGTGCAGGCAGTTGGGCATGGGAGATTGCACAACTCCTCGTGTGCAGTGACCACATCGAGGCACTCCCCTATTGGGCTGTGTTGCGGATTGGTGAAAAGGCATGGACGGAGCACAGCTGCCCAGACCAGGCAATGGATTGGCTCGCCCTCGTGCCCTTGACCTCGACAACGATGTACTCCTGGAACAGATTGCTCATGAAGCAGCGCTCGCATTCATGGACAAGTAACTACATTCCTGCAGCCACAACTGATTGTCACCCACAGCACAGGTCCCCACACCTTATAGCATCTTGGAGGAATGTTCACATTTCCCACCACAACAGTGGATATGTCTGCCTTTGCCTGGACTCAGAATGCATGTGCGTGGACCTACGCATGTGTACACGCACCTGTGCAAGGTGATGCAGTCCCATGGGCGGAGCTGCCCAGCGTCGTTTGGCAACGTTAAAAAATCGGAGAAACTGCTGGGGGAGAGTACACACATGGCGATGTAGTACGACATATGACCTTGTAGGATCCTTTCACCTGCTCACTGTCAGCAGAGCACACAGTCAGTGCAGTCCGGTGCTACAGCACTATGCAGATCCCATGGGCTGTGAGTCGTGTCCCCTGACACGGGCCAATGAGCAGACGCCAAACATCACATGACTCGTCCAGCAAGGTAAGGTGGGCTGAGACCGTTGACATCCGTAATGATTTGTGTTCACTTTTGCCACCCCGTTACTTGCACCTCAACATGTTCCTAAGCTGCCTGTAAGTGACTTAAACATTGGTCTGCATGTTGTGGCCCTTGCCCTGCCCGTACTGACAAGCACATGCCAATAAAGTCTACGCAACTTCACTAGTGTACAACTGTGATGCGTGTTGATCATAATGACAAATCGTGTGCCTACATGTGCATTGTCCGTACACAGGGAGGGATTGACTGACGCTTGTGAATTGGGGGTGAGTCCCTATTGACAGCTCCACCTCTGTGAGCCAGACATTGTGGTTGGGATAGTTGCTGGCAGACCTGTGCTCTTACGTGTCTCCAGCAATGTGAGTATGGTGTCCAACCTCTTGCCATGTAGATCAAGGTTATCCATCAGAACAGACTGTGTCCACAAAGATGCGTGTGAGTAGGTATGCGAAGAGACGTTCTGTTGTCACATGTGATGGGGGACACCACTTCAGGACTGCTACCGAATTTGACATTTCTACACACAGCCCTATTTAATACATGGACGTGGGGCTACTTTGGGGGGTTACGAGATTGTTGTTCATGTGCAATGAGGCCACAGCTAGTTCACACCTTCACAGTGATCTAATTGGCCATGTGGGCCAGGGTCAAACATGCGCATTGATGACATTTACCAGGGTGGACCTTTTAGTGCAATCAATGTCCCTACATCCATCCAAACTTTTATACGTGAGTGAACATAGACATGACACATCTGTGTGATTTGGAATGTTTTATTCACATTCTGGGAGTGTAGGAGCTGGAGCAGTACATGGCCATTTCAAGCCCACATAACATGGTTGCCTAGTGGTGGAGTGGTGGGACAACCAGAGTCCTTGGGGGAAGGCAAAGTTAATCTGAAGAGGAAGAGTTCAGTCCGCAGCGGTATTGCTGTGTCATTGGTACCAGAGCAGATATGGCAGTCCATGTCGGGGTCCAGGTGAATGTCGCAGAGTGTTTCGAGGGACAGTGGGAGGTGTTGTTCCAGGGCATGATGCAGAGAGCAGAACCAGGCAGGGATAGGCCATTTGGCGGGTACGGATGCTACTACCTCCTTCCTCACACAGTCATTACCCTCCACATCTTACTCCTCTGAGACGTCTTCTGTGTCCGGTGTGTCAGGTGTGTGTGGTGGGGTTATGGCTGCGTCACTGTGTGCCACTGACACATCAGGGTGCGAAGGTGATAGGGCTGCATCACTGTGTGCCACTGACACGTCAGGGGGCGGAGATGTGGGTGTCGAGGTTCCTGCAGCAGTCATCTGGTACAGGCTCAGCAGCAGCAATGGCAAGATGAGGACACGCAAGGCATGGAAGATCCCAGCTACATCTCGCTGGTGTTCAGCCGTGGCAGCCATACTTCCAGCCTGCATCAGCTCCATGGTCTCCATTGTCCTCCGCATCTGTGCCAACTCTGTGCTGCCATCGCTGGAGCCTGTCTGACTAGACAGTTCTTGTATCCGAGTAATGGCCCCAGCGATCTCAGCCAGGGATTGTTGGTGAGCATGGTGCGGACAGTGGGTGTCCGTTAGGGACTGTAGGTGCTCCCTGTTGGGACTCAGGCACCCACGTATGGCATTGAGTTTGGCTGCCATGAGGTCAAACCCCACTCGCAGCTGATCAGCCATCTTATCCTGGCACCCTAACACACGGCGTTGGAATTCCATGTGTTGTTCATGGGGGTCCTGGAAGATAGCCGTGGTGGTGTGTGCTTCCTGCTGTGTGGTCTGTGCAGGGTGTGGGGTCACCACGATGCAGCTGGGCTGCCGTGCTCCTGGGGGTGGGGTGCGGAGGCAGTCCACGAGCCGTTGGAGTGTGTCTGGGCAAATGTGCAGGGTGTCCTCTTCATCATCACTCAAGAGATGTGTGGTCTGCTCTGCAGGGGGTGTTGATTGTCCCTCTGCAATGTAAAGGGGAGATGCAGGTTAACAGTGTGTTCCATGTATGTTGACGCATTGTAGATGTTTACATTCAGACTGCATGACAATGTACATTGTGACTGTTTTGGTGAAGCTGGCTATTTGATGGGAGACAGTGGACATTTCGACTACATGACGGATGTGTGGTTGTACTCGTACATTGTCATCTCACAGTGTCATGCAGTGCCAGATGTGATTGGCCAGTTTCTACGCACGAGCGGCACCAGTTGTGTCCTCTGTCCTGTGGTGTAGGGGTTGCACTTTGTGCCACATTGTCGTCAATGTTGATGTACTGTGATTGCTATGTGTGTGTGCTGCATTGTTGGCGAATCTCCCCTGCAGCTCTGCTTTGGCGGACCCTTATACCTTTGAATTGGTGTGCCTTTGACTTGTGTGCTTTTCAGAAGCTGGGATGTTTGCGACTTGGGTCATTTGTGCTCCTGGACAAATTTTGCACTCTTGTGCATTGTTTGTCTGCAGATGTGTTTTTGACGTCATGGGTTGTAGGTGCACGTGGATGTGTCAGAGTGTGACCTGCTCCTTTACGGATGTGGTCCACTCTCAGCCACCTCAATGTCGTCTTGTGAACCATGTCATGTATTGTAACTTCAGCCATGCTATCTGTCATGCAGTGTCACTTTCATTGTCAGTGTGGCTCACAGAGCCGCTGCTTTTCTGGATTCTAGCGGGAATACAATAAATCTATACTGGTAATTAAAAATGCACAATCGCGATCAATTAGGGTTAAGGATGTCAGAAAAAGAGAGCCTCGCAGACTTGGTGTTCATAATAATTCTTTTTTTATCCAAATTTTTATAATTCAAAAACAATACATACACCGACCGAGAAGAACCACAATAGTGATTATATGTCCCAAGCAAATGAAACCATCTAATACATTGTGAACAGACATGTGATATATACAGAACTTGGTTTCCACAATTATTGAAAAAGACAACGACCACAACATGAATGGATAATAATTATAGCCTCTGTGTACAATAGTCAGACCTATTTAAAATGGTTCGCTATCAATTGAGTCGACGACGTTTCGACCCTCTTGCAATGTGGGGTCTCCTCAGGACCAAGGGGTAAGGGACAATCTGATGGTAGTATTACAGCCGCGTGAGAGGCACATAAAGTGTGAGACACCCGTGAAATGAGAAAGAAGAAATTAATACTCACACAGGGACTCGGTCGAGCACCCCGTGTGAGAGACGAAGGGCTGTGAACTGGTATTAATCAATTGTGGCTCAGTCACAATAGTGGTGGGCAAGCAACACAGTTACCACAGCGAAAGTGACCCTTTATTTCTGGTAAATTCCATACTAATTGTAACGTATTCGGTTGCTGTGTTGTTTTTTCGGTGGAGGAGTGAATAAGATGATCTTTTATATTTTTACCTCTTTTGTATGCAAAAAGTGGTGTTTCAATTGAGGCATCAATACTTTTAATAATGTGCCAGTTTCTCATGATGAGGCTACGGACCTTATTAGAGTGCACTCCAAAGGTCGTCACACAAATTAGTTTGTCCATAGACTTTTTTTCTTTGGTCTTTAACAATTCTTCTCTGGGGCAGAACCATGCTCGTTTTAATGATCGTCGCACTATCTTGTTGGGATACCCTCTTGCCAGCAGTTTCGATTTCAGTATGTGTGCCTCCCTCATGTAGTCTTTTTTATGTGTGCAATTTCTACGGAGACGTAAAAATTGGCCAAATGGCAGCCCATCCCTAAGTGCCCTAGGATGTTGGCTTTTGTATGAAAGCAAGGTGTTCCGTTCAGTGGGTTTTCTGTGCAAGGATGTAAATAAGGAGCCATTCTCATGTTGTATCTTGAGGTCTAGGAAGGGGATAGACGTTTTGTCAATAGTGGATGTGAAAGTCAGATGTGTCTGTATGGTATTTAAATATTTGACAAATTCTTCAAAGTATTCAGGGGTACCTGACCAAATTAAAAAAATGTCATCGATGTATCTCTTCCAGCATCTAATGTTGGAATGGTATGTATTGTTGTCAGTCAGAACGAACCTGTTTTCCACATCATTCATATAAATATTAGCCAGATTTGGCGCAAAAATTGCTCCCATGCTGGTGCCGGAGCATTGCTGATAGTATACCCCATTTGAGACAAAGTAGTTGGATTGCAGAGCAATGCGTAGTAGAGATATAATGAAGGAAGTGGGTACTTGTGGGGGCCTTGGTCTTGATTCTAGTAGATCCTCAATCACCTTTATGCTTTCGTTCTGAGGGATATTCGTGTATAATGACGAGATATCTAGGGTGGCCAGCCAATCTGTCTCCATATTGTAAGGTAACCCATCTACCAGATTGATCATTGACATAGTGTCTCTCACGTATGTATTTTGTATGGGCACATAGTCTTTTATAAAGAAATCCACATACTTGCCAATAGGTTCAAGGACAGACCCACAACCTGATAGTATTGGTCGTCCAGGTGGATTTGTGGTGCTTTTGTGGATTTTAGGTAAAGTGTACAATACCGGTGTTCTGGGATTTTCTGTGTTTAGAAATTCAAATTCTTTCTGACTGATGTAGCCCTCTTCTTTGCCTTCAGTAGTTAGTTTCAGAATTTGGGTTTTAATGTCTAGTAATGGATTCCTGTTCATCTTTTTGTAATGTTTTTCTTCACTGACTTGTTTCATGATTTCAGTGTCATATTCTTTCCTGTCTTGGACCACTATACCACCCCCTTTGTCAGCTGGTTTTAGGATTATTGAGTTGTCATTTTTGAGTGACTGTAATGCATGCCTCTCCTGTAGACTTATATTGTATGGTATAAATGGGGGATTAGTCTTGAGATTGTCTATTTCTCCCAAAATGATTTTCTCAAATGTCAACAGTTCATGTGGAATCATATTGTTGTTAGGGTAGAAAGTGGAAGGTGGTCTAAGACCAGTCACAGAGTCATGTGTCATTGGTTCCTTGTTCATAAAGAATAGTTTGAGGCGTATTTTGCGAAAAAACTGGAACAGTTCAGTTTTTAGGTCAAAATAGTTAGTGCGCTCCGTTATCACAAATGACAATCCCTTACTCAATAATGATATTTCATCAGAAGACAAGGTGTGCTGTGATAAGTTAAAGATGGGGATGGTCAAGGGTACTTCTATATCTTGATTTAGTACGTCTGAGGGCCCCACTGGTAGTGCTTCCGCCTGGTTTGGCGTTCCCCTGCATACTGGTACCATACTTTCCCTCTGGTTTTCCCACCTCAGTCTAAAAAAGGCTGTCCAGAGTGACCTTCCTGGCGGCTGGGACCTGGTTGGACGTCTGAATCGTCAGAACCACCCGATGACTCAGAAAAGGTAATGGGCTGGTTTCTCCTGAATCTGCCCCAGGTGTTCTGTCTATTCTGGGGGCCTGCTGTTGCATAATAATCTTCTCTCAAATAAGGGTAAGCTCTCTCCTTACTGAAATTCTTGATATCTTTGGTCACCTTGTCTGCTTTCTTTTTCAGTTCGAATGTGTTGAAGTCCTCTATTGTTTTATTCAGTTTATCTAGAAGTGTCTTGGCTTCTGCGACACAGTCGCCCCCTAGTAACTCTCTTTCTAGGTCTGCTATCTCCTGTAATTCTGCTTTTGCGTGTTCCAGGGCCGTTTCAACCCCTAGCACCATCCAGTGGCGTGAGCAGGTAGTTGAAATGTTGCTGAAGTTGCCCTTAAATTTGGGGTCTTCTCGAAACAAGCCAGGGACGTTTCTGACCTGGAGACCCTGGGGTATTATACCAGCTTTCAGGTACTCTGTAAGCATACGTGCATGTAGCTCTTAATTACCAGTATAGATTTATTGTATTCCCGCTAGAACCGTTGTTTTCGGATACATATGACTTACCCTGGTTCCTAGTGAGTAGGGTCCCCCTTGTCCTCTTTTTCGCTTTTCTGGATTCAGCACATGTGCATGGATAGGTTGTGGCATTGGTGATATGGAGACGAGCCCATTTGTGCACATTGTGGACGGGGGCCTACTTGGTGTTTCTATGTGTGCTGCAGTGTGCCAAGGGTATCAGGGACATGTTCCACACTCATTGTGGGTGTGCAGTGTGCTGCACATGATTGTGCATGTGTGCCATTGTGCCCATCTCGCCCCGTCCCCCCAGTCCCTGGTCGTTACTCACCCTGTTGCTGTTGGGTCAGGTCATATCGAGCTGTATCCAGACCCCCAACTCCTTGCACCGTCTCCACACTGATGACTGTGGCCACCATTTCCTGCATCTCATCCAGCTCCTCCTGTGGCGCAGGACTCCCACCTCCAGTCGCCTTTGCTGCCTTCCTGTTGGCAGCGAGTTTCTGTTTGGTTTGGCTGTGCACTTCATGCCAGCGCCTCTTGACCTCCTCCATTGACCTCCTCGACACTCCGACTGCATTCACGTTGGTGACGATGGACTGCCATATTTCCGTTTGTGTTGCCAATGACGCAGTGGAGGTGACGAACAGTTGTTGGTTGTGTTCTATCACCTCCGTGACGATGATCCGGTCTTCCTGCGGACTGAACCCCATCTTTCTCTTCCTCTTCTCCTTGCCCTTCCCCGGAAACGGGGTTCCTGGCTGGTCCTCCATGGGGCTTGTGGGGTTCGGGTTGTCCTCTGCACTCGGTCCGGGTGCATCCATGGTGCTACGTAGTTTGATTTGGTTTTGGTGTGTTTTTTTGGTTGCTTTTATAGTGCATTTTCCCGCATGACGCGTGGGATTTGCAGGCCTGTCGCTGGTTATCGCTGATTTTTGTTTCGCGATTTGGGGCATCGCAGGTTTTTTCACGTTCGTGTTTCGCATTTTTTCAGCGTTGCGTTAATTTTTGGGCGATCATTTGGCGGGTTGTCGTTCTACTTTCGCATGGTGCCACCGGTTTGGGAATACCACGTTGACACAGTGTTATTTTCCCGCGATGGACTGCGATGTGAAGAGTTGCGTTAACCAACTATTGCGGTAGTTAACACACGTTCTTGAGAATATGCCCCATACTGTTTTCACTCCAATCAGTGCTACAGTAGGGAAAGTGTTGGAAAGCAGAGGGGAAAAATTTACTATTCCAACTCCAGCCATTACAACAGTAGGGAAAATTTGGATTGCGGAGGGGTAAATTATAATATTCCCACTCGCCTCAGTATAACAGTAGGGAAATGTTGGATTGCGGAGGGGTAACTTTTACTATTCCTACTTCAATCAGTGCAACAGTAGGGAAAGTGTTGGATTGTGGAGGGGTAAAATTTACTATTCCCATTCCAATGAGTGAAACAGTAGGGAAAATGTTGGATTGCGGAGGGGTAACATTTTCTATTCCCACTCCAGTCACTACAACAGTACGGAAACTATCAGATAGCGGAGGGGTAACAATTACTATTCCCACTCCAATCAGTACAAGATAGGGAAAGTGTTGGAAAGCAGAGGGGAAAAATGTACTATTACAACTCCAGTCATTACAACAGTAGGGAAAGTGTTGGATTGCAGAGGGATGACATTTACTATTCCGACTCCAGTCAGTGCAACATTAACATCAAGCAAAAAACCTTGAAGAAAATGAAATTATTTAAAAATAAAGTAAATAAAGAAAAATATAAATATGTTGTAAGCAAATACAAATAAATTTAATATTAAAAATTAAAACAAATAAAAACATATTACAATCTTTAATACATATCACAAATACCTGCAAATATTATTATAAATAAGATACAAAAATATTCTTCATTTAAATAATCATTTTTATTTAGAAATGATTTATTAACAAAAAATATTTATTACGTAAATTTAGTTTACTAACTTCCCACCCTATAACCCAAAAAACTCACAATCTGCACTGTACACTTAACTTAAAAAACATATATTTACACTATTAATATTAATTTATCATTAAACCAATTATCCTTAATTAAATATTTATTAATAATGAATTATAATTACTGTACTTCCCATAATATGCCCGTACAAAACAGACAGTACACTTATAAAATGTAACAAAAAAGTATTTACACAAATAACATAATTAAGTATCAAATTGATAATTAATATTAATTAAAAAAATAAAATATGAATCACTTAAACTTAATTTACTTTCCACCCTCTACCTCTACAAAACTCACAACCCACATCTAAAATAAAAAAAAACAATCTAATTGCACAATTAACAAAATTAATTAACAATTAAACAAATAATATTTAATAAAAACTAAATATTAACTCATTAATATTAATTTACTCCCCACCCTTTGCCCCTATAAACACTACAACCCGCACCTAAAACAAATGTAATTAAACAATTAACATAATTGATTGCCAATTAATTAACTAATATTAATTAACAACTAATTAATAATTAAATTAAAATAAATTACTTCCTACCCTTTACCCCATAAACCCCAGAACCCACACCTAAAAAAAAATAATTACCATAATTAATCGTCAAATAACTTTTGAAATATTAATTAACAACTAAAAATGTATTAATTAAAAATAAATTACTTCCCGCCCTTGACCCCTATAACTCTAAAAACCCCACCTAAAAAAAAGACACAATTAACATAATTAATGATCAATTACTAATTCATATTAATTAACAATACATTAGTAATTAATTAAAAATACATTACTTTCCACCCTTCACCCCTATAAACCCCACACACCGCACATAAAATTTACATTATAAAATGATTAGCACAATTTACATAATTAAATATCAATCTAATAAATTATATTAAATAGTAAATATTCATTAATTTATTATAATTAAATTACTTCCACCCTACACCCCTATAAACCCACAACCTGCTACAGAACTAAAAAACACAAAGGGCCCAATTACGACTTTGGTGCAGTTGCGCCGGCTCTCCGCAGAGGCGGCGGCGCCAAAGCAGCGTGAGGACCGCCCACCCTATGACTTTTTTAATATTTGGCGGGCATTTCTTTTGCTGTTCCTACAGTGGTGCCTATAAAAGAGGCACCAGATTGTCAAAGGAAGTTCCAGCACCGCATGGACTGAAAAGTCCAATGCGTGCTGGTACTTCTGTGCATACACACAGGGGCCCTACAAAGCCCTGTTTCTTTCCTCACCGCCACTGTTTTCATGGAGGAAAGACCTCCAAGAAATCAGTGGCGGTGATGAAAGTCGTTTTATGCTTTATTGTGGTGGTCACAAGACTGGCACCGCTGTGCCACCATGAATATGGCTGTCCTCAGACCGCCAGACTCGGAATCGTGCCCAAAATTTAATTAAATGTAATTTGATAACTACTAAAAGTTTGGCAAGTATATTAAAAAACATAAACAATAATTATACAAAAAAATTACATCATATACATTTAAATTATATGTTAGACTTGGCATCATTGGCGTGGGTCTCCCTTCCTCTTTTCGCTTCTTACCTTTTATGTTGGCTGGATTTAAATGCTCTGGGCGCTGTGCCACTGCCAATCAGTGCCACAGCGCGAATGCTCCCTGTGTAAAGATAACTGTATGAATTGGGATAACCATAATTGGCTCGGTTGGTTTACCTGTCAGTCCCTAGTATAAGTGCATTGTGTGTGCCCAGGGCTGGTAGACCAAATACTGCTGGTGGGCCTGCAGTGCTGATTTGCGCTACCCACCGAAGCAGCTTTTAAAGTATGTCTGTGTAGCATGTTCTAACAGCGAGTTACCCTCCATTTCACTGATTACTATTGTGAGGCTATCCGTTCTCATAGGCCGGAATGGGCAGGCTGAGTATTACATTCCCTAATTCTACCTGCCCCCAGGAACCTGATAGGAACGTCGAATTTGATATGTTTAAGCTCAGGACTTTGAGATACATCTTTTAGTAAGGATTATTTGCGTAGCCCGTGTTCGAAAATGCCTCTGCTAGAAACGAGGTATTTCCTGGCCTAAGCTTTCCTGTAGGCTTTGCTAGCGTGTGTATTGGCCGTCTGGTTTTGGAGCAGCAGGGCCAGCTGGGTCAGACCTGGCTGGAGAGAGAGATCGGCATTTAGAGTATGGGGAGGGGTGACTCTTTGATCTGAGCAGGGCCGTGCCTGGCAAGGTGAATCATGGCTCCACCTCCCACTGGGCGTCTGATAACAGACCCCCAGATTCTCAAAGGGCAGGATGTCGCCTCGTAAACCAAGTGCTCCCCGACCCCACCAAACTGGTTCTGGCTGGATGCAGTGATTTGTGACTGCAGAGAACAAAGACTTTTTAGGTATAAAACGCTGCACTGAAACCTTTTTCAAGTGTGTTCCTTCTGGATGTCAAGAGGAAACTCTGTCCGAGTGAACAGAGGAAAGGACTTTGAAACTTTCACCAAGCTTGCTGAAGAAACTACCCGAGGGCCTGAATTGAGAGTGCCTCCTGCCGAAGTCTCAGGGACATTAGACTTCACCCCGTCAGCCGTCTGAATTCCTGTGCTGGGGATTCTACTTGCAGGTGAGGCCTCCGTCGAGTAATCCGGAACCTCTAGTTCTACTGTGAGGAACGCGGACTGGTAACCCTGGTTAACTCTGTGTGTGGGCCGCTGCAGCTAAGAGAGAGCTGCCGCCGCTGAGTGCCTGCCTTAATTTGAATCTTCAGAACCTTCGCTGAATCTGTGTGGGCCGCCGCAGCTAAGAGAGAGCTGCTGCCACTGAGCGCCCGCCTTAATTTGAACCTTCGGAACCTTCGCTGAATCTGTGTGGGCCGCCGCAGCTAAGAGAGAGCTGTAGCTGCTGAGTGCCCGCCGTTGTGCCAGCCTGGTCGAGATCATCCTTTGTCCTGTGGGCCGCCGCAGCTAAGAGAGAGCTGCTGCCGCTGAGTGCCCGCACCTTTGCCAACTTTGCCTCATCGTGATTTGTCCTGTGGGCTGCCACAGCTAAGAGAGGGCTGCGGCCGCTGAGTGCTCGCACCTTTGCCAACTTTGCATCATTGTGATTTGTCCTGTGGGCCGCCGCAGCTAAGAGAGAGCTGCTGCCGCTGAGTGCCCGCACCTTTGCCAACTTTGCATCATCGTGAGTCGTCCTGTGGGCCGCCGCAGCTTGGAGAGAGCTGCTGCCGTTGTGAGCCCACCACGGAGCTACACGACGAGAGTCATCGCCACCACCAGCCCGGGCCGCCGCAGCCGCGTCCTGCTGCAGCTGAGGGCCCGCCTGTCCCCGAGTGCCCGAATCATTGTGAGTGCACGTTGCGGACCACTGCAGTTGAGAACTGTGGTCACTGGGAGTCCACCTGTCACCGTCTCCGCTTCTTCGAGAAGCTACGTACTGTGTCCCTGTCCAACGGCAGGTATCTGGTGCGCAACGGGTCGCGTAGACCCAGGCCTAGAACTCAGTCAGTGCCACGTTCTGGTGAATACGTTATTGCCTTTTTAAGTCCCTACTGATTTACGTGCATTGTGACTGGTTAAAACGCTTTTGAGAGTCTCGTGCTAAACCTTAGATAAAGATACTATTTTCTATACCTACTTGAGTTGTGTCCTTTTGTGGTGTTGTTACTGCCTTATTGTGCATGGTCATGAATGCTTCACACACTGCCTCTGAGATAGGCCTAACTGCTCGTGCTACGTTACCACAGGGTTGAGCAGGGGTTATCGAAGGGGGTAGCCCACTTGCCCTGACTTAGGAAGAAGGGTCCCTATTTGGACATTGGCGCCAGCCATGGCCAACTAGAGACCCCCATTTCTAACAATATATATTAAAATACATAACAATAATTAAAACACTATATTTTAAACACATATTTTTGAGGATGATATCAATAACTTCAATATTTTAAAAATCAATAGTACTTACCTTAAATCGATATTGCTGACGATATTTCCATACCACAATATTTTAGACTCGATATTTTAGTATGGCGATATTTTGCACTCTATATTTTGTCTGAATACCATGCTGATAATGGTGGGTGATCTGAGCCTTACAATACCTTGGAAGAGAGCACACCATTACTTACGTGCAAGTGCGCACATGAGCCACAGGTTAAAAATACTCTCTGTGCCCTCTGAAATCAGCAGGTAGCTCAGTCTTTGGAACAATTATTGCTGTCTTCACTGTGAACAGTCATACATGCTGGACTAGCTGTGGGCAAAAGTTCTGTCCGAAAGTCACACAAGTACCTGCCTACCAGAGTCAATAGCAGCATAGTGAGACCATTGATGCATAAACATGAACTTCTAATGCTTAAGGAGCTTAAATGCTTAGAGAGTTTTAAGGTGATTGCCAATGGTTATAGTCTCTGTGATCGTTATATTTAAATTAACTTCTTGAAAATTGCTGTATTTCCTTATGATCTAAGGCTATTTTAACCCTGACCATATTTATTAAAGAGATAGAGAGGGAGACACCCTAACCACTAAAGTGGAGGAGGTGGGGGTTTGATATTGACAATCTGCCCTCCGGAGACAAGAGTTATATCAAGAGTTTGCTCAAGACAGGGCTTCTATGTGGTACACAGTTAAATTGTTTGGCATTAGATGGGTGGGATATCACTGACAAGTTGGGGATAGTCATTGTGGGTTGAAGGAGGCAGGGGGTTGTTTTTTGGGTTTTGTAATTATACAAGTCTCACTTCTGTGACAGATAAATATTTCATTCGAAGTAAGGGTGATGTTAGACCCGCACAGTGGATGGCTTTGGTCTTTTTTACTTTTTTTAGGCCTAGAGAAAAATGGTAAATATACACAATAAGCTGCCTAATGGTAGTACGCGATGTGACACTCTGTTGATGATAGGCCACTTATTGAGCTCGGTTACATTTAGATGGCAGTAACATTAAGAGTAAAGTCATAGAATGTAGGCAGTTTAAACAATCACCTTAATGCCAGGAATGTCATCTTTTATGCCAAGGAACATGACGTCAGTGTATAAACTCTAAGGATGCTCCTTTGGTATTGCATGATTTGGCTCTAACTAGCATTTGGGATCCCTCCAAGTTTCATCGAGTATGCTCCTCACACTCTAGGGGCATTGTAATATTTATACATAAGGATATTAGATTTTGAAGTATTTAGCACGAGAGGGATTATGAAAGGAGACGTGCACACAGCGGACACTATACTGAGCTGTAACTCTCTACTTCTCAATAGTTATTCCCTGCATACAGAGTTGTCTGGATAAGTGGATATGATGATGAGTTGGTTGCACCAATACCAGGGAAAAATTGTAATGGGGGGGCATTCAACATGTTTCAGGATGGTGTACTGGGTAGGACAGGTATGTTTCATTGTCCTGCAACACTAGCTGCTGCACAGTTAGGTGCATGGCAATGTTCTACGACTTATTAAATCACTGGCACCACTGTAACCCTGGGTCTAAGTGTCTACACTTTATTCATATGTCTGTGACATGCATTCTACAAAGGAGCTCATCTTTGCAGCAGGTATGACATAGGATGTCTTCTGCATGCCACATTCTTCCTTGAGCATCAACAGCACCTCCTGACTGCAGAGCTAAAGCTGCCCATCCCCTCTCCTCCGATGAGAATTTAAGAAGTTATTCTATTTGCATAGTTACTAAAAACCATTGCAATACAGAAGCTTCAATTAAAACTGTAAGAACATGATAAAATATAAGGTGCGCAGTTATAGTTTGCATAAGCATTAAAAAAGCTTTAAATAAGTTGAATTACTAACAGTTAAAAGGTACTTTGATGCTAGTGCAGATTATTGCTGGAGTAAGGAATGCAGTCAGTGCAACGTTTGTTGCCGAATCAGTCACTGTAATCAACACAGAAAGGTGCTTTATGGTATCTTTAAGCTGCCAACCACAATGGGGGCTTCCCAGTTCTCCCTTAGTTGGAATGGCCTCTGTTCTTTAGTTGGGTGAATTATGCTAGGATCGCCAGTGTATAAGGCTGCCGGCAATTCTTAATGACTAGGCCTACGTAGAGTGGTTTCTGGAAGGTTTGCTCTGAATCCCAGGTAAGGCGTGATATTATGATGGCATTTTTTGCTCGACTGATGCAAGAAATCTTACTAGTCTGCAATTTAGGGCCCGATTCCGATGTCGTGCGGAAAGCATCCCGACCGAATCGGATTGGGAATGCTTTCCGTACGACGCGACCGCGAGCCCTCCGTATGACGGAGTATGATGCATTCCATGTTAAACACAACCGAATTGTACGAAACGCTATCATTCTGAATGAAGGCTCTGTAAACCACACCGATGCGACCAGCACATTTGTAAACGTTCAAGAATCGCACGCAGGTCACGATTCCAACTCGTATCAACACGCGATGAGATGATGTTGCAGGAGAATCGGTTACGGAACCATGTCGGTCCGTATATTAAATGACAATGGGGGGAGTCAAAAACAGTCAAAAAAAGCATTGGCAACCCCCCCCAAAAAAATAACCACACCCACAAATCCACCTATAAAAAGGGCCAACACCATGACCATGATCCTTTGCCACAACTGCCAATATTCCCAAGGAGCTTCCACCAGACATTCCCTGCTCTCTGCCTCACACACTCACACACCACACACCCTGCACAGATATCATTTCATACAAAAACACATAAACGCACACCTTTTTTCAGATTCACACTCACATCCACACTCATCCTCACCTTCACACTCACCCTCACCATGTCCAAAAGGAAGCATCCACGTTTTACAGATAAGGACTTGGAAGTGCTTGTAGATGAGCTTGTCAGAGTAGAGCCACAGTTATTTGGGAACCTAGTCCAACAGACCCCACTTGCCCAGAGAAATAGGATGTGGGAGAGGATAGTTAACAAGCTGAATGCTCAAGCACCTTGCCTGCGCACATGGAAGATATCAGGACCAGGTACTATGATGTGCGAAGGAGGGTCAAGAAGCTGATGGCCAGGGAACATTTCCAAAGCCAGAAGACTGGCGGTGGCCCTCATGCACAACCTGTTCACTTCACCTCCTGAGAGGAGAAGGTGCGTGACATCCTTACACCGGAGGGCGTCTATGGAATCCCAGGATCAGAAGAGTCTGGTGAGTACACAATCCACATTCAAATAAAGTTATTAATCACACCCCTAGAGACATCACTGTACAGGAAACAGTTAAACAAAGGCCAGTATAAATATATGAAATGTACTAGATTCTAAGATCATTTGATGTGTATGTTAGATTGTTAACAAAAATACCTAAAAATATATTGAAAATGCAACAAACTATAACCATGTTCATACTTCTCACATACTCACAGATAGGCCTTCTGCTCCAAACAACTTGCACCAGCATCAGACTAACCCTGGGCGTAGTTCGCGAAGTAACGCTTCGCGAAGCTACGCAAAGTGCAGTTCGCACTACGCGAGCTACGCGTAGCACTACGCGAACTGCGTAGTGCGTGTTCGCAATGATTGCACAGTGCCGGATGCTTGTCCGCACTGTGCAATCATTGAAAACGGCATCTTGCACAGTGCGAGCTGTCTTTTACTGCCGCTCGAGTAGATTTTTACTCGAGCGGCAGCTTTCTCAACGCGGACTGGTAGTTTCTCATCGTGAGCGGTCGCGAGCATACGCGACCACTCGCAATGAGAAACCTGACCTCCCGCGTTGAGAATCTCGCCGGGAGGTTTATTTTCCACGCTCGCGATCGGCAACTTGATGTTGCTGATCGCGAACGAGGAAAAAGTCTCGCCGGGATGTCATTTGCTTGCTCGCGGTCGCCAACTTGACGTTGAGGACCGCGAGCAAGCAAAAAATGACTGCTGCACTACGCTACGCTACGCGTGTTCGCACTGTGCTACGTGCAATTCGCGTAGTGCGAAGTAGCGCAAACTTCGCAAACTACGCGAGCGTAGCGTAGTTTTCTGCCCAGGCCTACATCAGACATCTTGGCCCAGTACTTTTCTACTCACTCACAGGAAAGCACAGTCACAGGTAGGCTGTCTGGGATGGCTGGGAAGGTGGGTGTGGGCAAAGGCACCATGGGACTTGTAGTCACTGTAAACACTCCTCCCCACACACAGCCCACACAGACATACTGGGACTATGCGAGCCTCTCAGTCAGTGAAAAAGTACCAGCAAGATGGCTGACCCTGCTGCATGGTGTCTGGAGCACACGGCCTGAGGGGAGTTGTAGTCAAGTCAAACTACAGGCACCAGTGTCAGACATCATGGCCCAGTACTGTTCCACTCACTCACAGGAAAGCACAGTCACAGGTAGGCTGTTTGGGATGACTGGGAAGGTGGAGGTGGGCACAGGTACCATGGGACTTGTAGTCACTACAAACACTCCTCCCCACACACAGCCCACACAGACATACTGGGACTATGCGAGCCTCTGAGTCAGTGGAAAAGTACCAGCAAGATGGCTGACACTGCTGCATGGTGTCTGGAGCACAAGGCCTGAGGGGAGTTGTAGTCAAGTCACACTACAGGCACCAGTGTCAGACAACTCGATAGTAGACTTCCATTCACTGTCAGGTAGCCATAGGCCCAGAAGACCTAGTTGGGTGGTGTGGGAGGAGGAGTGTTTGCACTGACAACATCTCCTATCATGCTCTATCCCACACACACACCTTCCCACACAGCCCAACCAGGCCATCAGGAAGAGTGGTGTCCTGACAATGAGTGGAAGTGTACTTGCAGGATGTTTGACACTTGTGCATGGTGTCTGAGTTGAACACAAAGCCCATCATGGCCTTGTGCTCCTCACACCAGTCCCCAGTGTCAGACATCTTGATAGTACATTTCCATTCACTATCAGGGATAGCATAGTTCCTGGTCTGCTGTCTGTGCTGGCTGTGAAGGTGTGTGTAGGACAGGGCATGATGGGAGTTCAAGTCAGGCCAAACTCTCCTCCTCCCAAACAGCACAAACAGACCACCAAGAATCATGCTTATCTGATAGTGACTGGAAATCTACTGATGAAATGGCTGACACTGGGGACTTCAGTTTGGACAACTACGCCCTGCTTGTGGACAAATAGGCACCAGTCATCAGTGTCAGACAACTTGCAAGTACATTCACACTCACTGTCAGGGAAGCTGAGTTACAGGTAGGCTTTTGCTGATCGGTGGGAAGGTGTGTGTGGGACAAGGCCTGAGGTGACTTGGAGCCATTGCCAATACATATCCACACACCAAGCCATGCTAACTCTTCTGGGCCAATGCTTACCTCACAGTGAGGAGAAGTGTACTGGCAAGGTGGCTGACACTGCTGCAAGGTGTTGATCTTGAAACCAACTCCCATCAAGACCCTGTGCACAAAACATCATGCAACTGTGTCAGCCATCTTTTTTTTTTTTTTAAACCATATTTTATTGGCATTTAAACAGTATCAATACACACATTCATTTGGATGTTCGGATCTAGTATCAAGTGCACATAATGTACCATTGACATTCTCTGGTATGTGTTCATCAACAGTCCCGCAGAAACAAAACTATCCCCCCTCCCCCCTTGAGTTGCTTTCTGATAGACAGGCTGTGGTGTCTACATGCTACCGGGTTCTCGTGTGCGAGGTTCCCAAAGACCGTGTGTTACAATGCTATACCTTCTGACTGTTTAAGGCCGATTGTCCCTCTTGTCCATCGTCTGGGTCCGGTTCTGCCACCCTTGGAGTGCCCGCCCCACTAATATCATCCTGCTCAGTCGCCACCAGTTCACATACTAGGCTTTCCCAGGCTCTGGCCCTCTCCATCTTGCCTATTCCCTGGCTGGCCTCTGGGAGTAGCAATCTGCCTTCTGCTCCAGCCCACCTCTCGAGCTCTTTTTTCCAAGTGGTGATCCGCGGTTCGCCCGGCGCTTTCCAGTTCCTGGCTATCTCCCTCTTGGCCAAGACATAGGCAAGGTCCTGAAACTTTCCCGTCACCTTATTTTTGGCTGTGTGGGGAAACCACCCTAAGAGGAGGTGCTCTGGGGTCTGTAGAAGCTCTTTGTCAACCAGGTCGCCTATTACCTGCCGTATTTCCCCCCAAAAGATTTGCAATAGTGGGCAGTCCCAGAACATATGGAGTATATGCGCCTCTCTTTCCCCGCATCTCGGGCAAGCCGCCGATTCCGCACCAAAATGCTTCCTAATGCGGGCCGGCGTTAAATATGCTCTATGCAGCACATAGTAGTTAATTAATTTAAATTGCGCATTCCTAGACGCTTTCGGAGTATGTTCTAGGATTTTATCCCACTCTCTCTCTGGTATCTGTTTACCTATGTCTTCCTCCCACTGTAATCGCAAGCGCTCTAACTGCTTTTGCATATCCCTCCGTATTGCCTTATAGAGGCAGGACACCGTCTTAATTCTTCCTGCTGACAGCGCGACATACCTGCATTCCGCCAGGGCTCGCGGCTCCGCACCCCCACCCCTCCAATGCGTCCCAATCCTACGCGTTAGGGCCCTATGCTTCAGGAAGTGAC